>CM053514.1:31434954-31546731 GCA_028627145.1 Eidolon dupreanum
TGGAAAATGATATTTCAAGCAAATGGTATTCAGAGAAAAGCGGAAGTATTGGTATTAACATCAGGTGAAATAAACTTTAAAATAAAAAAGGTAAAGAAAGATACTGAGGGACACTTCATAATGATAAAGGGAACCATGCACCAAGAAGAAATAACACTTATTAATATCTATGCTCCCAATCAGGGAGCTCTGATATATGTAAAGCAATTACTAATAGAACTAAAGGGAGAAACAGACCAAAACACTATTGTAGTAGGGGATGTAAATACCCCACTGTCGAATATGGACAGATCATCCAAACAGGAAATCAATAAGGAAATAACATCCTTAAATGACACATTAGACCAACTAGATGTAATTGACATTTACAGAGCCCTCCATCTCCAAACAGCTGCTTATACATTCTTCTCTGGTGCACACAGAACATTCTTAAGAATCAACTGCATACTGGGACACAGAGATAGCCTCAACAAATAAAAGAGAGTTGAAATCGCACCAACCATATTCTCTGATCATAATGTTTTGAACTAGAGATCAACTACAAAAAAAAATCCAGAAGAACCACAAATATATGAAGATTAAACAACATGCTACTGAAGAATAACTGGGTCAGAGCAGAAATAAAAAGAGAGATCAAGATATACATAGAAACGAATGATAATGATAGTACAACATATCAAAACTTGTGGGACATAGTGAAAGTGGTCATAAGAAGAAAGTTCATGTCATTATAGGCCTACCTCCTAAAACAAAAATGAGCTCAAATAAACAACCTAATGCTTCATCTTAAAACACTAGAAAAGGAAGAACAAATGAAGCCTAAAGTCAGCAGAAGGAAAGAAATAATCAAGATTGGAGCAGAAATAAATAAAATTAAAAACAAAAAAGAAAAAAAGAAAAAGAAAAAAGAAATGGAACAAAGAACTAGTTCTTTGAGAACGTTAATAAAATAACAAACCCATGGCTAAAATCACTAAAGAAAAAAGAGAAAGGACACAAATAAACAAAATTAGGGATGAAAGAGGGGAAATTATGACTGCTATCACAGAAATACAGAGGATCATATAAGAATACTATGAAAAAGTATATAACACCTAGAAGAAATGGACCAGTATTTGGAAAAATACAACCTTCCTAGATTGAATGAAGAAGAACTGGAAAGTCTAAATAGACTGATCAGCAGTATGGAAATTGAAACAATCATAAAAAACCTAGCAAAAAGTAAAATGGCTTTGCTAATAAATTCTACCAAACATTCAAAGAAGAATTAATATCTATTCTCCTCAAACTCTTCCAAAAAATGGAAGAGGAGGCAATACTTCTCAACACATTTTATGAGGCCAATACTACTCTGATACCAAAACCTGGTAAAGATAACACACACAAAAAGAAAACTACGGACTAATAAGATACTAGCAAACCGAATACAGCAACATCTTAAAAAGATTATACATCGCGATCAAGTGGGTTTCATCCCAGGGGCACAAGGATGGTTCAACATACACAAATCGATTAATGGATACACCACATGAACAAATTAAAATATAAGAATCATATGATCATATCAATAGATGCAGAAAAAGCCTTCGACAAGAAACAGTATCCATTTGTGATCAAAACACTTCACAAATTGGTATAGAAGGAAAATACTTTAACATAATAAAGGCCATGTATGACAAGCCCTCAGCTAATATTATATTTAATGGTGAAAAACTAAAAAAAACTTCCCTCTAAGATCAGGAACAAGACAAGGCTGTCTACTATCGCCACTGTTATTCAATATAATACTGGAGGTCCTAGCAAGTGCAATCAGGAAAGAGAAAGATATAAAAGGTATCCAAGTAGGAAACGAAGTCAAACTGTCACTATTTGCAGATTACATGATTCTCTATATAGAATACCCTAAAGACTGCAGAAGAACACTACTAGAAATAATAAGCAAATACAGTAAAGTTTCTGGTTACAAAATCAACGTTCAAAAATCCATAGTGTTCCTATATTCTAGCATTGAAGTGTCAGAAAAAGAAGTGGAAAAAATAGTTCCTTTTGCAATTACAACGAAAGAATAAAATATCTAAGAATAAATTTAATAAAACATGTGAAGGATCTATATAATGAAAACTACAAGACTCTATTAAAAGAAATCGAAGAAGATACAAAGAAGTCATAAGATATTCTATCTTCTTGTATTGGAAGAACTAACAAAGTTAAAATGACCATATTACCTAAAGACCATATTACAAAATGACCATATTACATATTACAAAATGACCATATTACATTACAGAGTTAATGCAATCCCCATCAAAATCCCATTGCCTTTTTTAAAAGAAATAAAACAAAAACCATCAGATTTGTAGGAAAGCACAAAAGACCCTGAATTGCCAAAGCCATCCTGACGAAAAAAAAAAACAAGGCTGGAGGCATCACTCTGCCCTACTTCAAATTATATTACAAAGCCACAGTAATCAAAACTGTATGGTATTGGCAGCAAAACAGACACACAGACCAGTGGAACAAAATCGAGAGTCTAGAAGTAAATCCATATTTATATGAGCAAATAATTTCTGACAAATAAAACAAAAAACATACAGTGGAGAAAGGAAAGCCTCTTCAATAAATGGTGCTGGGAAAACTGGAAAGCCACCAGCAAAAGAATGAAACTAGACTGTTGTCTATCACCACATACCATCATTAACTCAAAATGGATTAAGAACCTGAATATAAGAGCTGAAACAATAAAATGCATAGAAGAAAACATAGGAACTAAACGCAGGGACCTTGGACTTAAAGAGGATTTTATGAATTTGATCTCAAAGGCAAGGGAGGTAAAAGCAAAAATAAATGAGTGAAACTACATCAAACTAAAAAGCTTCTGGTCAGCAAAAGAAATCAACAAGGTAAAGAGACAACCATCAGAATTGGAAAATATATTTGCAAACAATGCCTCCGATAAGGGCCTAGTATCTAAAATATACAAAGAACTCATACAACTCAATAACAACAGCCAAAAAATGATCCAATCAAAAAATGGGCAGAGGATCTGAGCAGACACTTCTCCCCAGAGGACATACAAATGGCCAACAAACATATGAAAAGATGCTCAATATTGCTAGCTATTAGGGAAATGCAAATCAAAACCACAATGAGATACCATCTCATACCTGTTAGAATGGCTATAATCAACAGGACAAATAATAACAAATGCTGGAGAGGATGCAGAGAAAAAAAGAACCTTTATACACTGCTGATGGGACTGCAAATTGGGTCAGCCACTATGAAAACAGTATGTAGGTTCCTCAAAAAAACTGAGAATTGATCTACCTTATAATCCAGCAATCCCTCTATTGGATATTTACCCCAAAAACTTAACAATCATATCCATAAAGATATTTGCACACCAGTGTTCATAGCAGCATTATTCACAGTGGCCACAACATGAAAGCAACCAAAGTGTCCTACAATTGATGACTGGCTCAAGAAGCTGTGGTACATATACACAATGGAATATTACTCAGCCATAAGAAGAGATGAAATACAGCCATTTGCGACAACATGAATGGACCTCAAGATAATCATGCTAAGTGAAATAAGTCTGACAGAAAAAGTTGAAAATCACATGATATCACTTATATGTGAGATATAAACCCAAAAGCAACAAATGAACAGGACAAACAAATAGTGACTCATGGACATGGACAATGGACTAGCAGTTACCAGAGGGTAGGAGGTGAGGGAGGAGAAGGGTGGTAGATGGGGTAAAGGGGGTCAAATATATGGTAGCTGAAGGAAATTGGACTTTGGGTGGTAAACACACAATAAAATATAGAGATGTTAAATTATAATGGACAACTGAAAATTATATAATTGTATTAACCAATGTTACCCCAATAAACTTAATTAAAAACATTTATTTCTCATGTAGAATATCCTTCTAATCTAGCGCGTGTGTCATGATTTGCTTTTTTAAGGAAAAAAGTATGTGAGAGAACTACAAGATCTAGTATTTTCATTAAACTTGTGTGAAAATATGTTGCGATTTTTTTATAGTGAAAAATCACAGCTACTGCTAAACCTGTTAAGCTCTGTTGCCTACCTTAATAATGGAAAGGGATGCTAAATTTTATGAGTGATTGTAAAATAAATATATAATCTTACTCATACAATTTCAAGGACCCTCTGAAATCTACTCAAAGACCTGAGGTACAACACTCTAGGAACCTTACATTAGAATTTTGGACTTCTTTGGTTTTTATATCTTGGCCTCCATGATAATCCATTTGGTGAACAGAAATCTATGTTTAACCTCCATATGTCATTGCTTTCACCAGGATATTATTTCTCAAAAACTGGCTAATTTCTGAAGAACAAGATCTTATACTGTGCAATGAATAGGACCGTTTCTAGAAACAAAAGGTCACCAACTATAGCAAACAAAGAAACGTAAGAAATCATAACTTAAAACTGGGGTTTTGTGAGTTAAAAAAAAAATTTTAGCAATCAATCTTGATGGATAAATCAAATTTCCTGAGTAGGCTTGATAAGAAATATTCATGGAATATTTGTGAAAGGAAGCCTGAGCACTAATGTTATATCTTGGCAATCTTGTTAGCTTGGAGCTGTCATCATATTTGAACACTAGGATAAAATTGTCCTTCCTCCTACTGATTGTTGGTAAAATGGATAATGTCAGTTATACCTCTGTGATTGACTTTCATACTTTATATTATTTAATAATTTTAATCTTTATCAAAGCATTATACGTACACATTTTAAAACATCAACTAAACTCCAAAAATAGATAAAAAGATTCTCAAGTGGATCTCTTAGTTCCCAAGAAGATGACATGCATCACCTCCACAGACTTCCTAAGATTTGGCAAAGTGAAGTTTGAAATTCAGTGTTTGGTGGCCAATAAACATGTCCCTTGCTAACTGTAATAACAAACTCTAATACAAGGAATCGCTAATTTGCTCAGTAAATATTTATTAGTTTTGCTGAGAATATAAAGTTAAAATAAATAAAAGGACAAATAACAAAATAGCTGAACATTCCAATAAGAAATTAGTCCATTCTCTTGTAGCTTACAGGGTAGAACAGGGAGAAGAAAAGAGAAAGAGAGAGAGAGAATTCTAATTCCCAATGCATACAAGTTTTCATTATTCATCTCAGGGGATCTGAATGACATTAGATTGCTCCAGGAGAGCAAAGAGATACCTTTGTAACTTTGAAACAGCTTCAGACCATGATGTTTTAGGGTAGACTATAATTCAGGCTATACAACCCAGAGTCGACTTTAAACAACTGAATATTTGCCAGAAACAGAGCTGTTGCCAGGACAGGGAGAGTTTGAAGTGTGGTTTAGCCACACTAAGGAAATACCACAGAAATGAAATGTCTTGGAAACTGAGAAATAAATGAAAGATTGTCGTGGAAAGTTTAGAGAAAACTTCCCTTGAAGTGGTTCGTGGGTTAAAAGATAGAAATACCTCAGCCTTGATATAACTATCTTTGGACCCTTATGTCTTCCACATGGTAAAGAGTGCCAAAGAAGACCAAGCAAAGTTCCTCAGCTCCTAACAGAAAGAAGATAAAAAGAATTTTTCTGTTTCAATTAGACAGATATCTGTTCAATGTTATGAAAACCTGTGCATTTAGACGATTCAAGAGAAATTCTACCAAATGTTGGCAGGAAACAGTCATTCATTTGTACATTTATATCCAAGCTCGTTACATCTCCTTCGCACACCAGATTGCCTACTGGTGTTTTTATTACTAATGCAGTTATTCAGGTAGAATAGAGAAAATTAGAAGATAGAATTCTAAAAAGCAATTAATATAATAACACTGCATTGAAAGCATGGCCAATCTATATGTTAGTTTTCTATTGCTCTTTCAGAAATTAAGATAAATTTAGTAGCTTAACACTGCACCTATTTATTAGCTCACAGTTTGGTATGTCAGACCTCTGGGCACAGTGTGACTGAGTCCCTGCCCAAGCTCTCACAGGCTGAAAATCAAGGGGTCAGGGTGCTACACTCATTTGAAGCTTGCAGTTCTCTTTCAGCCTGATGGTGCCACTTAGCTCTTTGTGATTGTCAGCCTCAAGACTCCATTTTCTTGCTGACTGTCAGATGGAGGCCTTTTTTATCTCCAAGAGGCATCTTCCATCTTCAAAACTAGCAACAGAGAATCTCCTTCACATGGAATTCCTTTAACACTTAGATTTCTCTTACTGAGAAAAAGTCCAGTTTCTTTTAAGGTCTCACATAAATGCATCAGTCTTAGGAAGGGTATCTTCCCTTTTTAAAGTCAACTAATTTGAGGCTTTAATTACATCTGAATAGTCCCAACACAGCAGTACCCAGGTTAGGGTTTCATTGACTGAAAGAAGATGTGTATATATACTAGGGCTGGGAATTCTGGAGGCCATCTTAGAAGGCTGTCTACCACAAACAGATATATTGATATGTACACATAGGAAGATGTGGTGGATTATCTAAAAGATTCAGACTGGGAAATTCTAAGATCTCCTTTGGCAGAGTTGACTTGTCAACCTTCAATGAGGTTGCCTCATATTTTTAATTTGAGTCAGCTTTTTATGAACCTTTTATTTTTCCCAACTATAGTATATATCTGGCAAGTACATCTTGTTAACATGTGCCACTTTAGTCGAAAATGCGCAGGTAATAAAAAATGGAACTTACTAGCAAGATTTACCCTGACTCAGAACATCACTTTTTTTGTATCTACAAATTGCTATAATCATAGTTAAGTTTCTGATACTCATGTTAAAACTTAGTGTGTACAGTCAACTAGTGGTTATGCAACAAAGGAAGAATTTTCCTATTTACTTCAGTTTTTAGGTCCCCAGGGCCAGAGCCCTAAAAAACTGAGCTTCTATAATTTTAATTTCAGGATGCCCATAACTAGAGGAATGGAAGATATTCATGGGTATATTTTAGGATAGGAGTAAGGTGTATTATCTGCATAAATGGTACTTTTACTTACAAAAGGCAGTACCACAATGAATCAATTCCTGAAAGTTCCGGAAGGATGGTATGTCAGATCAGTGTTACAAGCACTGGATTAAGTGATTTGTAGTCATTATCTCATTTAAATCTCAAAACTTGACAGCATTTTTATCAACACTTCATAAATAAGAAAACTGATTTGTGTGGCTTTTAACAAGTTATGTAACATATCTAAGTCTCAGTCTCCACATTTGTTAAATGGTTATAATAATCATACTTATCACAGTGTATTATTTTATTAACATTTGTTTTCATAACTAGCCTGATAGATTGAAGGTGTTGAACAAATAACTGTTGAATTGAAGAATAAATTATTAAGGAAGACAATGGAAAGAGATTAGTAACTGTTCACTGAATCAGTGCTCACCTAAGGAAAAAATTTGTCAAGTGAAGAGCTTGTGTTTTCACCACTGAGATTTCCTTCTGTAATTCCTTGCCATATCTATGGTGTCATTAGTCCTTTGATAAGGCATCCAGTATTCTTCTCTTACCTCTCTTCTATCAAAATGTATTTGAACTATATGTTCCAGCATTAGCAATTTACATCTCAATATGAACTAAAGGCAATATACATACCTACACACATATGTACATATGTATCAGTATTTTTACTTTGTGTTGTACCTTGTATTTATCTAATAAAATACTGTCATTTAAAATTAATTTAGAATATTAACATATTAAATTAATTTAGAAATCATTTAAAAATTATTTAGAATCATTATTGCTAAGAATTAACTCATTCTAAAGCACTATGTATATTAAAACCTTTATGATAATAACTAATTTAATCCTCACAACTTGTAAGGGGGTGATTATAATCACAGAATTTTACAAATAAGAAAATTAAAGCATACAGAAATTAATATTAAGTAACCTGATCAATATATGACAGTCAGTTAGCTAAGTGTGAACCTGGAAAGCTTGATTTTGATTGCTTTAATATACTGTGTTCCACAAAGAACATCATTTAGTAAGTGTAAATATGTGTATAGTTAAGAAAAAAAACACTTCCTTTCTATCTTGAAGTATGTAGTTCCCTTTGCCAGGTGCTACCACTGTCATCAGTAGTTCACAGCCTTCCAGAGATATTCATGAACATAAAATTAAAATGGTTGCATGTCTATCTTCCTTTTTTTCATGTAAAAAAAATTCCGGGGATATGAATATATTAATTTTGTGTCTTAAGACTCATTGTTGCAGTATATAAAATGTGTACTAAACCATAAAACTAAAAAAATCTTTTGTTCCTTTGCTTTGCAATTTATTTTCAAAAATTGTGACAAGTTCGAGATTTCATCATACTTGCGAACTACCTAACTTGGCTAGTTCATGGATGCTGGCAGAAGACATGAGACTCCTGAATCAGACAGAGGATTTTATTATTCATGACTTCGTTTTCATGTCAGTTCTCCTTGTCCACAATGCCAAAGGAGCTAATGAAGAAAGGCCAAAGTGTATGTGGCAGCACAGTAGGTTTGCATCACAGGTAAGAAATAACAGGCTGAGGGAAGAACTCAAACTTTTTACAATGGGCTGCAAGCAAACTAGACCAACTTTTGCTCTGGAGGAGACACTTTCTCAATCTTACAAAATTATTCTATATACAAGTGCTCTTGAAATGAAAGTCCAGAGCTGAAGGAAAGTTAATGCCTTTGCTTGTAAGAAAAATACAAATGTGATAGAATCATGAATAACCATCTCCCAAACTTACTAATTGTGGAACTTTGCATACTTCTTAGGCTTTCTGTGTCTCCTTTCCTAATCTGTAAAATAATAGTATCTGTCATTTATTTTTCTAAGGATGAAATAATATACTTTACATTTCATTGTGATCTGCAAAATACTCTAAACAAATATTACTGTTGTTATATCTATTATCCTTGATCTCACACATATAAGCACTTTTCTCTGGTCAGCAAGTACATAACCAATTGGACAGATGTTAACCTTGGCAATATACTAGGACATGCTCGCCTGGGGCACAGTACAAATTAAGTAAGAGAGATAGATTTAGGGTTGTTTAGGGCCCAACCTAGGAAGAGTTTTAATAAAATTTAATGAATTACAGGCAAGATGTTAATTCATTATTAGAAAAAGAAATTGAACTCCTAAAAAAAGCATAGAACATACATGTCTCCTGATAAATGCCTGTATATGTTCAGTATTTGATTATGTGTTTCATACCAGTTTACAATGATATGAAAAAGTTTAAATAACATATGGGGACATAAAGATTACTTATATAAATAAAACCACCCAGTTAATCTTATCCATGCATAAAACAAGTGCTCTTTCTCATACTAAATCTGATTTTGTGTAAAAAATACTGTTTAATTATTCCAGTTTGTTACTTAATATACTCTTATTTAATATGCTGTTACACATTTTAGGTTTACTATTTATAACTATCTTCATTTAATAGATTTGTCATTTTTAGTGTACATATTTATACCTTTAAAATTCTTTCTTAGAGGAACTTATTAACAAAATAAGATTTAACTAATTATGTCTTTAATTACATGTCTTTTGGGTTTATTTCCCTATGGAAGAAATAAAAAATTAAGTCTGATGTGTTCACTTATCAAATGAATGAGATACATGTTTATTTTGTTCTATTAATATATAGAGAAGTTAAATTTCTTTCTCTTTCTATAATATTTGAACTTAAAAAGGATAGTAAGAAGCTTTCTTAATTATAACAAATTCCTGATTTCATAAAATTCCCAGAAGCTTTTTAAAAATGAAAACTGACTTTTAAAAGATTTAGGTGGTCTACTCTTCTCTTTCCCCCACAGTTTGCTCTGACAGTATTTAAATATATCAATCATATTTGGATTAAAAGATATGATAAAAATGTATCAATATTGAAAGAACTGTCCAGAGAAAGAAACACATTACTCTTTTCATTCAATTTATAAGCCGATCAGACACAAGGTTAAGTTGTGAAGAACATGAAGCACAAAACAGAAAAGACATTGTGTGTGTGTGTCTGTATGTATGTCTGTGTCTGTGTGTGTGTCTCTGTGTATGTCTGTGTGTGTGTCTGTGCGTGTGTATGTCTGTGTGTGTCTGTGTATGTCTGTGTCTATGTGTGTGTATGTATGTCTGTGTGTGTGTCTGTGTGTGTCTGTGTATGTATTTTATCCATTCCAGAAAAAAAGGACTAAAGTAATTAAAGTAAAATAAAATGGAGCAGTACCATTTTCCTACTTTTCATTTTATTTAATTAGGAAGTATATCACATGCAAAAAATATTATATATAATTACAAATATAGGTAAAGCAATAATAATAATAATAAAAATCAGCATAATCACCACTCAGATTTAAAAATAGATATTTTTCCAGTACCAAAGAGGACTTGATGGACCTCTTTAATAGAATTAACCACTTTCCCAGTGCCCTACATCCTTGCCCACCATGACACATTTTGGCAACCATGTGTAATCTTCCAAAATAAAGAAATATCTAGTTATAAGCTTAATAAAACACATAAAAAATTTATGCTATTAGTACTGAGTGCTGAAAGAAATCAAAGATCAAATAAATGGAGAGACCCACTGAGTAAATGATTGAAAGACTCCATATGGTGAAATGTCAGTCCTCTCCAAAACTGATATACAATTTTAAGACAAGGTCTATTGAAATCCCTGCAAGATTTTTTATACATATAAACAAGTGTATTATAAAATTTATATGAAAAATTAAGGGAACTAGAATAACTAAAACAAATATTAGAAAAAAGGAATAAATGGAATAAATCGCCTTACCTATTGTTAAAACTTATATAACTACAGTAATCAAGACACTGTGGTATTGGCAGATGAATAGACATGTAGGCAATTAAACAGACTAGAAAACAATTAGAAATAAATCATGTATTTAAATACAAAACATAAAACTATAACATTTCTAGAAGAAAACAAAAGAAGATACCTTTGAGTCCCAGGGCTAGGTGAAGAGTTCTTAGAAATGATAACAAAAACTATAATCACTAAAGAAAAAAAATGGCAAATTAGACTTCATCAAAACTAAAAACTTGTGCACTGTAAAAGACTCCTGTAAAGTGGATTGAAATCAAGCCACAGACTAGGTAAAATATATGCAAACTACATATTCGACAAAAAGGACATATGTCTAGAATTATAAAAAACTCTCCGAACGCAACAGAAGAAAATAAGCTATCCAATTAGAAAGTGAGCAAAAGATATAAACACAATAAAAACATGAAATAAGTATATGAAAATATCTTCAACATGTTAGTCATTAGACAACACAAATAAAGCAGTAGTGATATATCGCTGTATGTCTAATAGAAAATGAAAATAAAAAAGTGACTATTAAATGTAGATGAGGAAGTATAGAAACTGAAACCTTTTTTTTTTACATTGCTGGTAGGATCCCAAAATGATAGAGCCACTCATGAAAAGGGTAGGGCAGTTTCTTACAAATGGAAGCAGTGGTTACTCTATGAATCAGTAATCACACTCTCGGGCATTTGTCACAAAGGAATGAAAACTTACAGTCACACAATATATACATACATTCATACATGCATACATACATGCATGCATACATATATACATAAATGTCTGTACACGAATGTTCATAGCAGCCTTATTATAATAAAAAATTTCTTAACATTAATCTAAATAGCCTTCTTTGGTGAATGTGTGAACAAACTCTGACACATCTATCTATACAATGAAATACCATTCACCAATAAAAAAAGGATGAACTTTTAAAGACATCTAACAGCCTGAAGGGACCTCAGAAGTGTTATTCTTAGCAATATTAAAAAAAAAACCCTCAATCTCAAAATGTTTCATACTGTATTGCTCCATGTATATAACGTTTTTAAAACAAGAAAAATAAAAAGATAGAGAATATATGAGCAGTTGCCAAGGAACAGATAGAGTGTGTGTGTGTGTGTGTGTGTGTGTGTGTGTGCTCGTGCGCACGATGGGGTTGCGGATACAAAAAGATACCATGCTAGAGCTGGTTTGTAGTGATGAGACTGTTCTGTATCTTGATTTTGGTGATCATCACACAAATCTATCCATGTGAAAACATTCCAAAGAACCATATGTTCCCACAAATCAATGCAGATTTTTAAATTTTGAGAAGAGTTAATGTTGTCAGTAGTAACATGCCATTTCCTCATTTTAGTATTATACTCCTTCTATATCAGCTGCCACTGTTGGGGAAAGGTAGGTGAAGAGTGTACAGAACTCTACTGTTTCTGCAATTTCATTTTAGTCTACACTTCAAAATAAAAAGTTTTTTTAAAGCTTATTGTAGTTATCTAAAATGAATGAAAAGTATTTATTATTCTGTGTTTTTTTAATTATGTGATTGTGTGTCTGTGTGTGTGTGTATATATCAGGAAAAGTGATCAAAATATAATATCTACTAAATCTTGTTATCCTTTTTGGCCTACATAGACTATTGATAGTGAGTGTGTGTATTCCTGTGTTCACATATGTGTTTCTATTTATATACACATATAATCTAACATGTGATCTTTATCAGAAATGTATAAAAACTTGTACCCATTTATAAATGTTTGGAAATAAAATTAGCCTCATTAATCTAAATTATCCCTTTGTTACTAAATTCAGTACTCTGTAAAATTCCTACTCTTAAAATCAAATATTCCAATTTCAAAAAAAATAAAATAAATCCCAAATTTCTCTGTAGATGCTATGACTACACTACAGTGTTCTGTATCACTCACAAAATGTTTTCCTCACTTGCCTTTTGATTTTTACAGTATATTAGAAAAGAAATAAAGCTTTTTATGCACTTAGACTATCTAATTAGGAATAGTATTGGAGGAGAAATTACCTAGTCTCTCATTACAATGTATACAAATTGCTGATAGTAACTTTTTTTCTGAGAACAGACTTCAAAGTGAGAGGAATGGGAAGAGGACAGGGGGCTCCTGAAGAAGGTAAAGAAGAGAAGCATGGTGAAGACAAATGCTGAAGTTAGGAGGTTTTTTTATGATGGAAGCTCAAGTATTTCTTCCATTTCACTTTTAGCTGGGACAGGTTGCACAGTTTATAGTTTAATAAACTATAAACTTAAACCAATTTAGGTTTAAGTACCAGGCCGCTTAAGCAATTGTTCAAGATCAAAATCCAAAAAGGGGCCTAAAAACCACTAAAATGTAAACAGAGTCTTTTTAGGTGAAAGAATTATATGAGGTTGGGGAATTCTATGACAATTTATTTAAACAGATGAGTAAAAAACTGGAAAGTCATCAAGAATCAACAGAGAAACATTAAACTATCTTCTGAGAAATGGACCCCATTAATTACAGAATTATTTGCTTTGCCAGATAGAATATGGGACTAAGGGTAAAATATCTGAGAAAATAAGAAGAGACTGGTTGTGCCCTCCAATAAACAGCCCTTCCTCCTCTTCTGCCACAAAGAATGCCAATATATCAGCTCACCTAGGGTGTCCACATGTCTCTGTTCAGCCCCAATGGTATACATTATATATCTGTGTGCAAACACATCCACAAACCTACAAATATACAGAGAGTAGTTTTTTCAATGGAAGAGAATACTGCTGACAACTCTCCTGAAAATGGTGGTTTGGGATTTCACACTCTCTCATTTGGCCTTCCTACTTCATGTCTAACTCTATTCTTAGTGCTGGCACAGAAATGTGCTGCGTGTACATACAAAATATTTATATCAGTTTAGGATTTGGTATTCTTCATCATGCTGGAAACATGCCACATGGCAAATAGACTGAGTGCTTACACAACAGAATTCTTTCTGACCTTCTCTCTTCCCTTAGTATAAGATTACATTCATTTATTTGCTTTTAAAAACTCATGTAGCTCTGTCTACTACAGGTTGGCAAGACATTTCAACAAAGCAGAGCATAGATAAGTAAAAGTTTCAGGCTAATTGTTGATGGCTAAATCTATTTTTTTTTTCATTATGGAAAAGATAAACTTTTTTTTTTTTACAGAAAAGCATATATATTTGTTTATGGTAATGCAATCTTTTATTAAAAACTGTTGTGAATGAACATTCAAGAAATATTTCTATTATCATTACCTGGATTTTTATTTTTTTCTTGGTTGTAATTGATTTTTGAGAAATTATATGCATTTGTATTATATACATAATTGTAATATATATGTATATATTCTCAACCAGAAATAAAACCAGAATAAATATTAAGAGAATTAAATGATATACATTTGTCTAATTTTGGAGAAAAGAGAGACCGAGAGTAATATTTGTTTTTTTCTACTAACTTGAATATACTCTTAAAAATGAATTTACTTTCTTTTGATGGTTAAAGTTTTAAGTACTACTTCAATAAGTCTCTGAGATCATAGCTATATTTCACTAGCCAGTCATTTTTTTATCCATACACGTGACAAATATTTATTGCTTAAATATTGATCACTTTCCTAAATTCTGAATAAAAAAACAAACATGGTCCTCGTGAAATGTATGAACTAGCAAATAAAAAAGACATTAAACAGACAAACACAAATATATTGCAATTATAGTCTAATAACTGCTATAATGGAGAATCATAAGCAATTGGATTTAACTTTGTAATAGTTGCCCTTTCTCTTCAAACTCTCCAATTTCTCTTACGATTAGAATTTGGCTTCTCATGTAGATTTGTCTGTAGGGAAATAACATGTTTCTTTACAAATTGAAAATATAGCCCTCTTGAGAGTTTTATTATATATTATAAAATCATAAATTGGTGTTTTGTGTTTATGAAATGTAGGAATTCTTAGTTGAATGCATATAATTGCAAGTACAATAGACTTCTCTGCACTGATGGGATTTAGGCCCCGTTTCTCTATACTGCTCTTTCTGCCACCACAGTCTATGCACGGTAAAGAATCAATTCTGAAAGTAGACAAAACAACTAAAATGCTATTAATATAGGATATTATTTATTAGATTTTAATACATAAAGCCAGTAATGTGTCACACAAATGTTTGAGCTTCAAAAATTTTAGTCATTTTCCAGTTCTGTACATTATAAGCCACATTCCAAGCACCCACTACTTAATTTTCTCTGCTCAAGCAAATTAATCTAGTAAGATCATGTGAATTATATATAGCATGTAGATATCAAATGATAGTTCTGCAAAATTGTTTGGGCTTATTTAGCTTTTCCTTATGTTTAATAAAATAATTAAAATATCACTGCATTAGTTTAATTTTAGGAATGATTTCCAATAATGGGGCCAAAACTGTAATACCAGTGTTCTTAGGTGCATGTCACTCTGGACTTCCTTAGCAAAATTGCTAAAAAACTGATTAAATCTGAGTCTAGCACATTGACTCAGGTGGAAATCTGTGCTATATTTTCATTAAATAGATATATTTAAAAATACAAATATGATCTAATTGAATAATGTACTTCCCTTCTCAACACTATGAATAACTGTCAGATGGTAGGTACTTTTAATGTCTTAGTGGTATTTTCATTATATATTTTACTTACAGTTGAATGGTATATGAAAAAAAACTGAAGTCTAGAAATATTAATAGATTGACCCATATCTACTTAGTAGCTAACTAGTTGTAAATTCAGGACCATAATTAAACGTCCTGGATCCCAGTTTACTTACTGCAGTTCTTTGAATTATATGACAAAACATTATTAGAAATAATCACTCTTAAGAATTATACATTTTATGGTCCACAATACTTTTCTTCCTTCTTTATATTCCTACTAAAAATCACATATATAGTACATAATAGATGGAAATAAAAAGTTACTCTGATTTTTAAAATAATTTCTATCTTTATATGAAAGATTGCAGTTTAAGGGAATTGTTCAATTTATACTTTCTTCCAGAGAGAATGGATGTAATTGTTTTTTTGCTGCCAAAGTGGCCCATCAAAACATTTCTATTCTAAATAGAACAAATTGCATTTTCAAAACTTCAAATCAAAGTCTCAAATATAGGTTAATTATTTTTGTGCCACCCTTTGTGGAAGGAGGGATTATTTTTCTTAGAACACATTTAATTTTCTATGAATAATTTAGATATGTAAGTCTTCAGGAAATTGAAAGGTAACTTATTTGTTCATTGTTTATGCATAAAATATTCTAAGTTTTATAAAAAATAGAATTAGTTTTGTTCTTTATAGTAATTGAGTTTGAGATTTGTATTCTATATGTTTTTCTTTCTAAAAGAAAGTATTCAGTGATTAAGTACAGATTTTTTTTTTTACATTATGAGTTTATGGAAGTTTTTTTTTTAAGTTCAATTTGATTAATAGTAAACTCTTAAAATGTCTTTGCATGATGAATCTGTTTTTTAAACATTTCAAAAAAAATAAAGGAAAAAAAATCTTTACAGGAAACTGGCCTCAAACACACTATGGATCTGTCTAGAGGAGAAAAAAAAATCTTTAAAAAATACAGCTAAAGGACATCAGAAAGAAAAAGTAAATATTTTCTGTGTGAAACCTAAAAGAGTATTTATTATTCTAATATACTTTAGTTGTTTTTCCAAGGTCATAAGTATGATTACAGGAGTACTAATATGGGTATCTCAGATTTTTAGAGTTAGATCATTCTTAAGTATTTGTTGATTGTTGCTACATAACCAATTAAATTTGAAAAAGAAAGTACACTATGACTTACAATGTTTTATTAAATTATATATCATTAAATTATTTATTAAATTATGTATTTATATACCTGTTAAATTATGTTATTTTTCTCTTCCAGTTGAATCAAATTACTTATGAATAGAGTTTGTCTTATTCTTTTGTATGCTTTCAGCAATTATGAGAGTGACAAGTACAAAGCAGATAGTCAATTAACTCATTACTTGCTTTTTCTAACATCTTTTAAATTTTTTTTTTTCAGAGAAGTTTTAAGTTTACAACAAAATTGGGAGGTGAGAACAGACATGGCCCATATACTCCTTGTCTCTATACATGCAGAGCCTCCCTCATTGTCAATATCACTCACAAAATTGCACTTTTTTTTTTACCACGAATGAACCTATATTGACACATCATAATCACCCGAAATTCATAATTTACCTAAAGGTTTACATTTGGTGCTGCGTATTTTATGGATTTGGACAAGAGTATTATGACATATATCTATCATATCATACAAAGTATTTCAATGCCCTAAAAATCCTCTGTGCTCTGCCTATACATTTCTTCCCACCACCTTCCAGCTCCAGTAACTGCTGATCTTTTTATTGTCCCCATAATTTTGTCTTTTCCAGAATGTTGTATAATTAAAATCACAGTATGTATCCTTTCAGATTGGCCTCTTTCACTTAGTAATGTACATTTCGAGGTATTCCATGTCTTCATGGCTTGATCATTTCTTTTTTAGAATAAGATTCTATTATCTGTATATGCCACCCTTTATCCATTCACCTAATGAAGAATGTCCTGGTTGCTTCCAAGTTTTATCAATTATGAATAAAGCCACTATAAACATCTACATGCAGGTTTTTGTGTGGACATGTTTTCAACTCCTGAAAGTTCTAAGAAGTGTGATTACTAGATCTTAAGGCAGGAGGAAGTTTCATTTTGTAAGAAACAGTCTTGCAGAGTGGCTGTACCATAT
This sequence comes from Eidolon dupreanum, assembly GCA_028627145.1. NCBI lineage: Eukaryota > Metazoa > Chordata > Mammalia > Chiroptera > Pteropodidae > Eidolon > Eidolon dupreanum. Next base: position 31,452,596 of record CM053514.1, read on the forward strand.
TTTATTTCTACCACCAATAAATGAGAGTTCCTGTTGCTTCATAACCTCTCCAGCATTTGATGTTGTCAGCATTCTAGATTTTGGGCATTCTAATAGGTGGATAATGGTATTTCAATATTGTTTTAATTTTTGTTTCCTTCAATTACATAACGGGAGCATCTTTTCTTATGCATGTTTGTTATCTGTATATCTTCTTTGGTGAGATGTCTGTTAAGGTCTTTGGCACATTGTTGAGTTTTGCAAGTTTTTTGTACATTTTGGAAAACAGTTTTTTATCAGATGTATCTTTTGCAAATACTTTCTCCCACTCTAGATCTTGTCTTCTAATTATTATATTATCTTTCCCAGAGAAGTTTTTAATTTTAATGTTGTCCAGCTTATCAGTCATTTCATTTGTGGATTGAGTCTTTGATGTACCTAAAGGTACCACCACGGGTTTTCTCTTATGTTATCTTCTAGGAGTTTTATAATTTTGCATTTTACATTTAGGTATATAATCCATTTTGTGTTAATTTTGTGAAGGGTGTAAGGTCTGTGTCTAGATTCATTTATTTGTATGTGGGTGTTCTTTACTGTATTACCTTTTCTCCTTTGTCAAAGATCAGTTGAATATATTTATGGGAATCTATTTCTGGGCTCTCTGTTCTGCTCCATTGATCAATTTATCTATTATTTTACCAATAGCACAGTCTTGATTACTGTAAGAACCAAGTAATCAAGATTTATAGTAAGTCTTGAAAATGAATAACATGAGTCCTCCAACTTAATTATGTTTGTTCAATATTGTTGGCTATTCTAAATCTTTTGCTTCTTCAGTTTGTTAATATTCATAAAATAACTTGTTAGAATTTAGATTGGGATAGCATTCAATCTATAAATCAAGTTGGTGAGAACTGATATCTTGGCAATAACGAGTCTTTCTATCCTGGAACATTCAACATCTCTCCATTTATTTAGTTCTTTTTTGATTTTGTTTTATCAGAGTTTTGCAATGTCTTAATATAGCTCTTCTACATATTTCATTAGTTTTTTTTTGGTGCTAATGTAAATTACATTGTATTTTTAATTTCAACATCCCCGTGTTTATTGTTGGTATATAGAAAAACAATTGACTTTTTTATTAACTATGTATCTTGCAACCTTGCTATAATTATTTATTAGTTTCAGGAGGTTTTTTATTTTTCTTTTGGATTTTCTACATAGGTTATTATGTCACTGTGAAGAGTTTTACATCTTTCTTTCCAAATATATACCTTTTATTAACTTTTACCTCCTTTCTTTCCAAAGATATATCTTCTATTAACTGTATACCTTTTATTAACTTTTCTTGTTTTATTGTTTTATCAAGGACTTGTATGTAGTGTGATGTTCAGAAGGAGTAGCAAGATGGGACATTTTTGCCTTGTATCTGATCTCAGTAGGAAAGCTTTGAATTTCTCACCATTATGTATGATGCTAGCTGTAGACAGTCTTTATCAAACTGGAAAAAAGATCACTCTATTCCTTACTCATAGTTTTTATTACAAATAGGTGTTGAATTTTGTCAAAAAAATTTTTTTGCGTCTATTGATATTGTTATGTGAGTTTCTTTTTTTCCATGTTGATGTAATGGATTACATTAATTGGTTTTTGAATGGTAAACACATGTAAAATTTTGTCTTTAAAATGTGAACATTTTCACTAAACTTTTGAGCATACCACAACAAAAGGTAGATCAACATAAGGTTCTGATCTAGACAGAATTAATATTTTACAGAAAATTTTCAGAATGTCTTTATAGTGATAGAAGATATAGGATTATATAGGGGTTACAGTAGAGAATTCAGAAGTGTATGATATAAGATTGATTATTCTGAAAATTTAAAAATTCATATTACTTGAAATCAACTCAAAAGAAGTCTAAAGTATTAAACTTATAATTACATATTTTATAAATTCAGGATTTAGAATGAGGAAAAATAGAGGGTAAGGGCAAAACCAATAGCATATTTTTGTTGAACAAATAAAAGCAAATAATAACTTTCAGGAAAAAAATACATTAAAAAGGGGGAAAAATTAAAAATTATGCCAAAATGCAGCTATTGCCATATCAGAATGCTTAAAAATTTAGAGAGAAATTACCCTAGGTACAGAATTAGTAAAAGGTGTATATGAATTATATTAGAAAGTTAAGGGGGTGTTCTTAATTCAGAGTTTTCAGATATTAGATGTCTAATTAGAAGGGTGAACTAGAGACTTATTTATAATTATGTCATAGTTACAGAAGAGAACAATGGGTTAGGTGTTAGCAGTCAGAGAGTGCATAGAAGGTCAAGGTAAAGATAGCATGTATTGATAGAGGATGACAGTTATGCTCTCTTTATTGCTTTAGATAAGATCACTTGGGGACATTTGATTTCATGTTCATTGTGTAAAGTCCTTAGAAGTTGTCATTCACATCCTTACAACAAGAAAAAGTTGGACAAACTTAGAATCAATTACTTTTCTTGGATGTATCAGAGAACTGAGGTTTAAGAACAAACCAACATCCAAAAATCTGGAGAGAGTTGAATACATTCAGAGAGATACAGCACCCAAATTCTACCTTACCTGGAGCAGAGTCATTGGAACCATAACTGATAAGAACATTTAAAAGGTAATTTTAAGAAATTATTGAAGGCTGAGTATGGGCAGTAAGAAAATGAGAAACTCTTGGGGCCATAGTCTTAGTCATTTTTTCTTCAGAAACCCTGCCAGTTCCTCATGGTGAGGGTTTGTGAAGAATGTGCTCATGACTATGGAGAGTAGGATGTTCTAAAAGCATTGGTAAATATATCCAGAGCCATTCAGAAAAGATATCTACTCTTTAGGGGAAAGGACTTTGTCATAGCATAATTCTGTCTTTTTATTTTTATTCCAACTTAAGGAAGGTAATTCCTCCCCATGCCAGACCCCTCTACCACTTGTATCACTTAAATGGGGGAAAAAAATGAAACAAAACACATAATAAACAGAAGCTTTAAAGATGCAACTTGCTGCTCCAAGGAAGAAAATAAGAAGCAATGTGGAAAAGTGTCACAGTCCTGAGACACAGGCACTAAAAGATTGGAATTTAATCATAAGATTATAGGACACTCATCTTCTCCCACATATTACCACCAGGGCTCCAGTATAATAACAATTGATTACAGGTAAAGAGCAGTAAGATACAAACTCTGTCTGAAGAAGAGTACTTAGGGAAGCCTTAGGTAAAGAGAGGAGATAAAAGAAGCCTTAGGTAAAGAGAGGAGATAAAAGAAGAGAGAGACACTGTAAGAATTTGAAGTCTGGTTTCTACAACTATAGCAAGCATTAAACACAGCATAGCTCCTAGCCAGATTAACATAAATCATCATGTTGAAAGTCTATTTACCTCAGTTTCTATTACTTGACAAATCATGTTCAGCTTTCAAAACAAATATGAACAAAACATGCCAAAAGCCACGAAAAAACACAGTTGAAGAAAAAAAGCAATCAGCAGAACCAGACTCAAATGTGACACAGATGTTGGATTTATCAGACAGAGAACTTAAAATAACTGTGATTAATATATCATAGGCTCTAATGGAATGAATAGAATACAATAAAAAAATATATGGGTAATATAAGCAGAGGAATAGAAACTGACAGAATCAAAAGGAACTTAACAAAGTAAAAAACACAGTAACAGAAATAAAGACGCCTTTGATGAGCTCATCAGTTATTATGACACAGCTGAGTTCCGCCAACTTGAAAAAAGATCAAGAGAAATTTCCCAAACTGAAATGCAAAGAGAAAAAGTTACAGGGTAAAAAAACACAAGCTCTCTGGAGAAATTTCAAAAGGTGTAACATGTACATAATTGGAATACCAGGATAAAAAGAGAGAACAGAGCACAAGAAATATTTAAAGAAATCATGTCTGAGAATTTTTTTAAATTACAATGTACCAAAATATAGATTAACAAACAAGCTTAAAGAACATGAAGCAGAATAAATATTTTATAAGCTCACTACTTTTACATATTATATTTAAACTGAAGAAAGCAAAGACAAAGAAAAGTCTTAAAAGAAGCCAGAGGAATAAAACAGCGTACCTATAGAGGAACAATGATATGAATTACACTGGAATCTTTTCAGAAACCATGCATTCAAGAAGTAGAGTGAAATATTTCAAAATTTAAATGAACTTTATCTAGAATTCTATATATAGAAAAATTATCCTTCAAAACTAAGAGAAATAAAGACTTTTTCAGTCAAATTAAATCTGAAAGAATTCATCTTCATCAGACCTGCACCTGCAAGAGGTGTTTAAAAAAACACTTCATGTAAAATAAAAATGATATAGACCAGAAACTTGGATCTATACAAAGAAAGGAAATTGGACAAGAGACATAAAGATAAAATAAAACTTTTATTTTTGTTATTATTAAAAATTTATCTAAAAAATAATTGTACAAAGCAGTAATGTTAAGAAATGTATTGGGCAGTTATACCATATCAATATGTTAAATGAATGACAGCAATATCACAGGGAATGGGAAGAAGAAATTGAGAATATTCTGTTATATAGCATCTGTACTACATATGAAATAATATAATGTTATTTGAAGATGAACTTAGATTAGAAATGAATATGATGAACTCTTGAACAACTACTATAAAATGTTTTAAAGAAGTATAATTGGTACATTAAGAGGGAAGATAAAATGGAATCATACAAAATACTCAAATAAATCAGGAAAAGACAGAAAAAGAAAAGAAACAAAAAATACAATGAATAGAAAAAGTTAAGAACATGGTATAAATATTAATCTAACTATATCAATAATTACCTTAAATTGAATGATTTAAATAACACCAGTTAAAACATAGACATTGACAGATAAAAAAAAAAAAAAAAACACACAGGACTCAACTCTATTGTCTACAAGAAACAAATTTTAAATATAAAGACAAAGACAGGTTAAAAGCAAAAGGATGGAAGAAAGTACATCATGCTAACACAAATCAAAAGAAAGCTGAAGTATCTTATTTTCAGACAAAATATAATCAGAACAGTGAAGATTATTAGGCATAAAGAGGAGCATTGCATAATGATAAAGTGGTCAACTGACCAATCTAAACATTTATGCACCTGAAAAAGAGAATAATAGCTGGAGCAAAAATAGGTAAGCCCACATTACCCTAGGACTTAATAGCCCAGATTGATAAATGACACAAAAAGATGCAAAATATTCTGAGAAATAGTTGACTTGGAAGACAGAGATTTAGTCTATAAAGTACAAAGCATAAATAAAATGGAAATTTAATATAAATTATAAAGAAAGAACAATCTGGCACACATGCATAAATTCTGATCTCTTAAAATACCATCTAATTTTGCTGTTTTAGCTGAGGAATCACCACAACGAAACAGATCTAAAATAGTAATAAGAATTGTTAATTTTTCCATATTCTATTGGATAATTAAATGAAGGCAAAATAAGTATCATTTGTTCTGAATAATTTTAGAGTCAAATTTCATAAATTAACAAAACAACCCAAGCCGAGTTAAAAAAATAATTTAAAGTCTTATTACTTTTAATGTCATGGTAATTTTGTTGTGTTTAGGTTAACATCTGGTCAATATGTTAGAGGCAGTCACACATAATGAAAAAACTATGCAAATAAATATTGTCTTATTCCTATACTAAATATTATGTCTATCTGTAACCAAGATAAAAGGCTAAACAAAAAATTTAATCAACTCAATCAATAATTATAAGAAGAAAATTTACACACATGCATACATGCATACATACCCAATGCTGCCTGTATGTATGTGTCTGTGTTTGTGTGTATTTACCATGAACATATTATGAGCTAAACCCTAAGCAGGAAATACTAAGCAATAAACAAAAGTAAAGCAATTCTTAGATTGAAGACTAACGTCATTATCAGCAAAATATTTCACTACATTAAGCTTTGAGCATGCTGCAATGTATGCTAGCAAAATTTAAATTTTTTTATTTTTAAAGAAATACAATATACCTTCTGTGTTTAAAGAAATAAAGTGTCCATACAATTTTTTTAAAAATAATGAGGAATTATCAAAAAATGACCAGATTTGGGGTGGGGGGGGAGGAAGAGGGTAAAAAAAAAGTTAAGGTTCTAGAAAATAAGTTTTGAAATTTAAAAATTCAGTGTAATAACAGAACTAACCCAATAAAGAAGATGTATTTGAATTGTAGCTTGAATATGAATATGTGACCCAAAAAGCTACAGGAAGAAAAGGTGAAACAGATGAAAGAGAATGAGATATGGAGTAGAGATGAGAAATTCTAATATATATCTAAACAAGAGAATAGAGCAAAATGAAGGTAAAGCAATATTTGAGAAAAAAATGACTGAGACTTTTAAGAACTGATAAAATACCCACAAATTTATAGATAAAGAAAGAATAAAGTATACCAAGTCTTATGAGTAAAAAGATATTCAATGACATAGTGTAGTTAAGTAGTAGGTAACCAAATATTGGAAGAATCTTGCTAGCGAGCCAAGGTAAAATAGAGATCACTTAAAAAGAAACTGTAAAAGATTGACAACACTTCTCAAAACAACAATGGAAGTGAAAAATAAGTAAAATGCCTTCAAAAAGTTTTACAAAAATTAATAATCATCAAACTAGAATTATATTCCCAGTTGTACTACCAAGATCAAGGGAGAAAATAAGACAGTGTAAGATGATAAAGAAGCTTACCACTGTCATAAAAGAAATTTATAAAAATATGCTGCAGAAAGAAGGAAAATAACTCCACCACAAAGAAAGTATTGCAAAATGAAATGATGAGCAAAGAAATTGCTAATCAAGTGGACAAAATTCTATATGAAATAAATTATAATAAAACAAAAATATGTATAATAATGTTTTAATTTAGATTTACTTTTGTAAAAAGTACAAAACTACAATACTGGAAAGTATTAAGACTCAAAGTGGAATTTTCCAATATCCTATGTGTTTCCAGTGGAAACTAAGGTATGAATTAATATCCATAAAATAATTTAATATGCATACTAAATTTTCAAGCATAAACTTTAAATATTGAAATTATATTTGTAATTCTCAAATTAGAATATGTAACAAATAGAATAAAGCTAAAAATGACAAAAATATAATCAACTCAAAAATTAAAGGGCATGAAAATATAGAAGATAGGAAAGCATAACATTTACAAATGTAAAATGTAAAAATGAGTAAGTGTAAAGACAGAAGTCATTAAATTTGATTGTAAAAGAAATAAATAAAACAAACAAGCAGAAAAAAAATCAACATTCAGCTAAATGCTTCTTCTAAGAGATATATTCATAAACAGTAAGGAAAAGTTGAAAGAAATAAAATGGAGGGGAGGAGAACATTGAGAAAATAATAGCTGAAATAAAACTGTAGTAACCATATATTATCGTCAGACAAAATAGATTTAGAATGCAAAATATCTTTATTAGAAAACCTTCTATATAATAATTTTTAAAATGTTAAATTCACCAGGGAGATATGACAGGTCTTAACTCATATTCACGTAACATTTAAAGCAAAACTTATAAGACTACACAGAAAATAGACAAGTCTGCTATTATAAAGGAATGTTTCAACACATTTCTCTCCATTATTAATAGGAAAAGAAAAGATAGAGACTAGTAAACATATGCAAGATTTGAACAGAACCCTGTCTTGGCTCCCATTTTCACTTGGTACAAAAACAAATCTTTGTAAAGGTCCAGACCTTGACTGAACTCACCTTTTTTACTCTTTTTCTGACCCAGCTCATACAACTTCACCTCTTATTAAGATTTTTCCAGTTGTTGGTATGCTCACTCTTAAAATATGTGGTGTGATTCTGTACTGGATGCTTCCTCTATGAAGAGCGTTCTTCTCCGAGATTACTTGCTTTCTTTGCTTAGACATCACTTTCTCAATGACCATTCACTTTATTTTTTTTTTTTTAAATTAAATTTATTGGAGTGACATTGGTTAAGAAATTATATAGGTTTCAAGTTTACAATTCAACGATACATCATCTCTATATTGCATTGTATGTTCACCACCCAAAGTCAAATTTCCTTCCATCACCATATATTTGACCCCATTTACCCTTATCTACCTCCCCACAACCTCCTTTCCCTCTGGTAACCACTAAACTGCTGTTTGTGTCTATGAGTTTTTGTTTGTTTTATAAGTTCTCTTTCAGTTTTATATCCCACATATGAAGGAAATCATATGGTTCTCAGTTTTTCTGTCAGACTTATTTTGCTTAGCATGATAATCTCTAGATCCATCCATGTTGTCATGATGGCATTATTTCATCTATTCTTATTGCTGAGTAATATTCCCTTGTATATATGGACCATATTCTTTTTGACCAATCACCTGTCAAAAGGACATTTTGGTGTGTTTCCATGTCTTGGCCATTCTGAATAATGCTGTAATGAACATTGGGGTGCATATATCTTTATGGATAAATGTTTTAGAATTTTGGGGGTAGATTAACAGAAGAGAGATTTCTGGGTCATAAGATAATGTTATTCTTAATTTTTTGAGAAACTTCTATACTGTTCTCCATTGTTGTTTTATCAACTGACATTCTCACCAGCCGTGTTTGAGGGTTCTTTTTCCCCCCACAATCTCTCCAACACTTGTTATCATTTATCTTGATAATAGCTATTTTTATAGGTGCAAGGTGGTATTTCATTGTGGTTTTGATTTTCATTTTCATAAAAGCTAGTAAAGTTGAACATCTTTTCATATGTTATTAAAATGCAATGCACAACCCTTTCTTCACCAGATATTCCTTACTCTGCCTTATCTTTTTATTTAGCACTTATCTTTTTCTAGCGTATTCTGTAATGTTCCCTTTTTGCATTTACTATTAAGGGTCTACCTTAAAACCCTATGCTTGAACGTGAATATAAAGGAAGTGATCAGTGTTTCCTTCAGAGATATATACCAAGTGCTTTAGAATAGTGCATGATACATAAAATGTTCTTAGTAAATATTTGTTGATTGAGTGAAAGGACCAGGACTTCAGCTGTGAATGGCAAAGTTAAGTCAAGTAGAATGGATAGGAAATCAAGACAAAAATGTTTCCCACAGAAATTCAATTTTGAGGAATGACAATTAAGAAAAAATGGTGGAAATCAGTAAAGCTGGAATAATGCCAGCATAAGACACCTGATGTGTTGTCATCTGATACTCAGTTGTCAGACTAAGACTCCTTAAACACTCTCTACTTAGGGATTATATTGATAGAAAGAATAGAAGCTAACTGAAGACTTCCATGTGGGGCTAATTAAGTTTTGAATGCATGCTCTCATCATCATAGAGATGAACCAATCACAGTATCTCATGTCTAGAACTTACTATCTCATGTTAGAGAAATCTTTACCAAAAAAATACTTATGGAAATCAAAACAAGTAAGTAGTAATACATTTAAATTTATTGATTATAATGTATTTTTCTTAATAAAAGCATTAATTTATATCAAAAAACAAGAGCATATCAAAGGTATAATGCCTAGCTATATATGTCTTAAATTAAGAAAAAATATTCTACAAGTACAAAAATATTAAAATCCTTATTTTGAGAGGAAATATTTCTCTAAAACATGGGATTCCAAGTTAGAATTTACCAATTTACTATTTTACAATTCTGGTAATTCCCTGATATCCAATTCTGATTTTTATCAATGTTATTAAAGTTTCTATAAGCTTCTTTATTTATTATTAACTTTTAATCTCATGTGTTTTATCCTTTTCCTAAAGCTCTGTTTTGTAGACCCATCTTATTCTTCTAAAAGCATTCCAATAGTTCAGTCTGCTCCTCTATTATATACCTGGAAAATGTAAAGAAACAAGTTAACTGCTTAGGATTTGTAGCATCCAGTGTTAACATCCTCCTAAAGCTACAATGGTGATTAGAAGACCAAGTGAAGAAAGTATGAATAGAGAACGTTTTAACTTTCTTGGCCACCACACAAGACTTAATATGAGAGAATCTCCAGGGATTCAAGGATTGTTGTCTCTATGGAAGATTGCATAATTCTGGTAATTTTGTTCAAGTTTATTTGACAGTCTTGGCTTTAAAAGATATTTGCGAAATTAGACAACAATCACAACTGGCCAAATGCCGAGTATTAAAAACACATTTTTTAATCTAGTCTACAAGCCTTTTTGTTTTGTCATTGATTTTTACAGCTGAAATTTTCTATATTAGATGGGAAAAAATGACAATTTTTATCTCTTATTTTAGAATTGACATGAAAATTATATACTTTACTTGGGTTTTTACCTCTAACGTATTAAGAACTTGATTATATAGCACAGTGCTAACTTCTGTCATTGTAGAAGATGCTGTTTTCCTACTGAATGTTTAGTTTATTGTTTTCTTTCCACATACAGAGACAAACTCATGAATATTAATGTAAGAACTATTCTCTGTTAGAGATACATTTGTTAGAAAATTATATATGAAAATTTATGCTGAAAGTTTTGTTTCCAGTAATGATAGAGGACCTCCTATTAGAGCCTTCTCCCAACAATTATAATCTCTGGGGGATAAATCAATAAAATAAGCATTATCTGGAGGCACTGGAGAATCACCAAAGCAGATAGAAGATAATGAGGAGGAGTCACCATTTGGAAGATGGAAACGACACTGGATGAAGTTTCCATTTTTTTCTTAGCTTTTACTTAAAAGCAGGCCCTAGTCTGTGACATATAAAGTGGCAAGAACTCAGATAGAAACTCACAACCTTACAGCCTCGAAGAATCACAGGAAAAAATTTAGGGCTATCACAGCAACTGGAAAGAAAAAAGGAAATAAAAGAAAGGATAGCTCTATATTTAAAAAGCCTCAAATTCTGCATAAGAACTCTGTCCAAATCTGGCTAACACCTGAATTATGCATGCATGTGGCAGACTCCATATAGCCTAGTCAAGGCTAAATGAATTAATGGAGATTTCTGCTGTTGTCCACCTCAGAAGAGGTAGTTTTACATTTGAGTTCAGTCTAGTTGACTGGGTACTAACACGAACAAAATTCAATAATACTTTGAAGAATATAATCAAAACTGGAATCTCTGCAAGACCCTCATTCACAGCACTCAAAAAACAATGGAAATTTTTACCTATATTCAAGAAAAATTGCAAACAATCTGAGATAACCCAGATGTTGGAATTAGGCAAGGATTATAAAGCAGATATTATAATTATGTTCATGGACGCAAAGGAAAATATGCTTGTAATTTGAAAAAATAAGAAATCTTAAAAGAGAAATAAAAACAATTAGAAAGAACCAAATAAAAATTTTAGAACTGAAAAATACAAAATGTGAGATAATTTATGTAATGTGCCTGATCAGTACTGAGAGGGAGAGAAGACTGCAGCTCAAGAACTGCTAAATGTAAAGAAATAAATTCATCCTTAATCTTCACATTGTTCAATGGCAAGAATAAAGACAAAATGATGACAAAGTTGTGTTCATTAACTAAAAAACACTGAAAGAATAAGCGATTCATTCTTTTGAATATTTTTAACACCCATAGAAGATGAACAATTGTTCTTTTACAGTGATATTTAAATTAAACATTTACTCTTGGCTAGGTGGAGAACCAGAGGAGAGAAAGAAAAATTAGGGGGATCGATTTATAAACTATATAAATATTTAACCAATGTACTGTATACTTTAAACAAATAAAATAAAAATTTTAAAAATTATGATACATTAATTATACTAAAATACAGTTTAAGGATATGTGCAGAGCATATGTTATATAATTTTTAGTTTGATACTTCATAATAGTTACAGAATTTGATACATGGTTATCAGCACACATCACCACAAAAGAGAAATAGTCCATTCTTCCGTTCTTACTATTTACTTTTTTTAATCTTTAATCTGCTTTAGCTACATCATAGAGACGTAATGGCTAAAATTAAAATCTGTAATCTACAGGAGAGAGGGGCATGGATTTGTCTCAGTAATAATAGTAATTCCAACCTTTATAATATAAAACATTTTAATAGAAGATTAGATAAATGAACTCAAGATTTACCCATAAGAAGTGCGAAAAGGGTCAACACACTGAAAGATGAAAATACAAAATGAATCATGTAGTCTTTTATTGACTTATTCCAGGCATTTTAAAATAGATTATTTTCAATTTAGTTGCCATAGAGATCTTGGAGGTGAATTTTCTTCCTATTACTACAAAAATATTTAGGTGCTCCAGAATTGAACTTGAACAGAAATTTAGAACAAAATAACTTAAAATAATAAGTATTTAACTATATATAATTAAAGCATTAACTCGATTCGATAATACTAGTAAAGTCGTAATGATAAAAATAGATAACTAAGAGCAGAAAATTATTTTTTATGTCCGTAAACATTTTTATGCCAATGAACATTGTCCAGGAAAAAATAGCCATTTCTTCATTGAAGTAATATCTTTTTTTCCCCCTGAAACTTAAGTGGATATTTTCAGGATGGAACAAGTTATTTTATTCACCTTTGCCTTCCACAAACTAACTAATAGATTTAACATATTAAATGCCAAATGTAGTAGTTAAAAAATTTCCTAGTCAAAATCCTAAATATATCAATTAAAGAAGAAAATTCGTTTCCAGAAGATTTTACTGTTTTGGATTTATGCATAATTAACAAATTTTCAACTCCTAACCTGTACTTAATTTTGAAATAGAGTATATAGATAGTATTTTAAATGTAGCATTTTAACATATCTTATTCAAAAAGAAAGGCATAAAGTATTTAGTCCATGCAAATTGTTTTTATAAGATATGAGTGTTGTTTTCAGCCAAATGTTTATCTCATTATTTAGGCTTTTGTAGAATAACATCTGATATTTCTATCAAAAATAGTATTACCATTTTCTTTTATAAATTTTGGCACCTTCATAACACATGGACACTGATACAGTATTGAATGAATAATTATCAAAGTTTAATTTCTAATTTTGAAAAAGTATATATTTGTATTAAGTTAAAATTTTTGCTTAAAGCAAATTGTTGAGTTTTGAGGGAGCATGGTCTTTTATAAACTTAAACTAACAAAGTTTAAAAGAAAATTCAGAGGAAGAAAATTACTTTATGACAAATCATAGAAATGTAACTGGAGCATTTGATGTTCACATTCAATGTTTTCCTTGGCTGAATAAGGAAACCTGAAGATCTAAAGGTGTTTTGTTTTTTTTTTTCTTTTTAAACATCTTTAGAGAGTGTATCCTCAATGGGCAAAGTAGGAAAAGAGGAGGATTAAAGTAAGTCCAGTAAAAAGAGACCATTATATTTTCAAAAACTTTGATCTTTGCATGAGGAAGTAGTTAGAGCCTGGAATTATATAATGCCATTTGTACATAAAATACTTGGAGATACTTAATTATAAATATTACTGAAGAAATTTACAGAGAAATGGTTCTCTGTACTTACTCCAAAGTACTCCAAATAATCAAAGTCCATGGGTGTTTTCTATGCTACTTCATTTTCTGTGATGTGATCCCTCAAAGGTCCTTGCTTAGATGCTATAACTAATAAAAAAAAAAAAAATACCACCAATTTAGTGATGGTTCCTAAACAATCTCATTAGTGGGGAATAAAGAGGAGATAGAGAGGTACTGGTAAGACTTAACCCCCTAAATAAACCTTTCCTAAAAGCCATGCAATAGCAGGAGCTATGTATATACTTATTTTTTTCTTTCTTAATTCTGTTAGTAGTGCCCTTCAAGTTTTAAAATTCCAAAGTGTTTCTTACATATGCACGATCATAGGTAATCTAGAAAGGTAAAGATGACCAAATAGAAAATGAAAACTACTGTCATGTCTTATGCCCGATCTATTATTTTCCAGGTAGAAATGGCATGCTCAAAATATAATTTATCATTATTATTATTGCTCATTTTTTTCCCATAACTATAATAAAGATGAAATTAAATTTTAATGATAAAGCTGAAGGAAACTGGACTTTGGGTGATGAACACACAATAGAATATACCGATGTCAAATGATAATGTACACTTGAAAATTATATGATTGTATTAACCAATGTTACTCAATAAACTCAATTAAAAAATTTTTAATGATAACAATTTTAACAATATCAAAGATTTACTTTTTTGATTTTATACCTAAAATAATTTTTCAACACCTAAACTATAGTTAATGTTAAAAATAGATAGTATTTTAAATGTAGCATTTTTATACAGGTAAACATTGTATAAGTTGAAATGGAATTCTGGAATTAAGGAAAAGAAATTTTAAAAAGAAAGGAGAAAAAAATCAAGGAAAGGAAATAAGTACTAATAAATACATGGCAATATGGAAGTCAGCCTCCACATTCCAAATAAAATAAACAATATGACATATTAAAACAAATTTAGACAGTAGCATGTTCAGTTCAAGAATTAGAAATATGATTTAAATAGTACAAAAACTTCACTTTTATTATAAACAAGTAACATTGTCCAAATTGTTTTGTATGCCAAATTGAAAAAGATGATGACTTTTCACATTCTTATGAATAAAGATGCCTAAATAATTCTCTTTTCTCAAAGCCACTTGCCAAATGACTCTTGAATGTTTTTTGATAAATATATTTGCTAACTAATTATTCCTAATTTTTAAGTAAGCCTAGACAACAAATTCATCAACATAATGGAAAATATGAACTGATTATTCCAAAACCAGACTTATTAACAATGACTTCCTACTCCTCAACCAAACATCATCCCTTGAGGGGAAGAACTCTATTTTATTCATCTTTGTATCATACTATAATTAGTATATTGTTGAGACCATAATAGTTATTTACTATTGATTGAATAATAGAGAAGAAAAAAATAAAGGGGTTGTTATAATAAGACCATCTTTATCAGCCTCTGTACTCTCAAGTATTGTCAGCTAGAGTCAATGCTGAAAATAATTACAGCATAAAGTTAATCATACACTACACTACACACACATTATACATTTATACATTACACCATTGCCAAGAAAATAAAGACCTTTAGCTTGGCATTTAATAATCTTCAAAATTACCTCCAAGCGAATAATATCTAATCTTCTCTGGACTTTCTGCTCCCTATTTTCAATTTTCTACTAGATAAATGATGTAGAGAAATACCTAGGAACTCAAACTCAATAGGGCAAAAGCCAAATCCATTCATAGATCTCTCAACCCATGGAAAACACTGAGTTGATACTAGGCAAAAATTAAAATAATAAGATATTTTAGTGTCCTCTATCAAATTTCTCACAATCAGTTAATCACATAATTTCTACTTTGTCAACACATTTTTCCCTTCCTTTCTATTTTTTTGTCTGCCTTATATTGTGTTCCTCTTTTTCTCCTATTTCTCACTTTAGTCTTTTCTGAAATCATTTTATTCTAATTAAGACTTCTGATCATTGTTTTTTTTTTGTTTTTGTTTTTTTTTTTTCTTTTTTTTTTAGGCAAAGCAACCCTTGGTTGACCTGGCAGATTGCAAGGATCTTGTCAGCTTACAATCCCTTATTTTCTATTTTTTTATTTTTTATGCCTACAGCACCTGGTCTTCCTAGGTGGCCTTCTATGCAAGTACTAACCAGGCCTGACCCAGCTTAGCTTTTGAGATCAGATGGGATCGGGCTTGTTCAGGGTGGCATGGCCATAGATCATTTTTTTTTCTAAATCAAACTTAGATCATGTTACAATACATGATCTAATAAATTAAATAAAATAAATTAAATAAAAATTGCTCAAATTGGCATTCAAAATTAAAGCCCAAATTAGTTTCTTCCTTTAATCCTAATAATTACCCCCTTGCAGGCCAATCTACCTGAACCACTTCTTGAAGCAAGTTTTCATGATGTTTCTTCTCCCAAAAAGGCACTTTCTACCTGTGCATTGAAATTATACAATTTCACAAAGTTTACAATCAAGATTATTTTTGTGTGAAGCCTTCTTGATTTTTCCAAACAGCTATGATTGCTTTTTTTCTTTAAATCCCCCGAACACTCTAAGAGGCTAATTATAATGTCTAGCAGTGTAGCTATTTTTGTATTTTTTTACACTTATCTGATATACCTGTGAACTATATTATAGTGGGATTGATATTCCATTTTTTATCTATTAAAGAACATAGCTTTGGGCCTCACACACAATAGTCAAAAAAATTCTCTGAATAATATTTAAAAGCTAGCCAACTAAATAAAGTAGCCCTTCAAAAACTAAGAGCTTTTAGTGTCTGTGGAAAATCTAGATTCCTACTTGGGGAATCCCTCACTCCAGTGTGTAGATTACTCTGTGACTCAGAGTAAATATTTAGATATTTGACTGGAAGCACCTTTGTGGTTTGGCATTTTTTAAAACAAAATATATTTGAAGGAATGTTATCAGAGAAAACAGTTTTCATTCTTTTTCCATACAGGTACTGATCACAGAGAAGAGTCCTAGATGACTATAGTGGAAACATTTACTCTTGCCAAGTTATTTTTTGTCTGGAAGACTGGTGACTATCCTGTCAGTCAGACCTGCTGCTGAATCAGGGAAAGGAAGTGAAAGGAAACCACTGGTACAGTTGGGCAAGTGGCCCAGACATACGCCTACACTTATTGCCAACTATAACATGATGAAGACATGATTTCAAGTGCCAAACTGGACATTTTCCTGGTAAATATAAACTCAGTACTTTGCAGATTACATATAAAATGGCAATAAGTGATTTACTAGGAATACATACATTACAATAAAAACTATTTGGCTTATTTTACAAAAACTTATTTTTACATATGTATATATGAAGAGAAAATCATGTGGTATGTCATAGTTAGCTTATTATAAAATATATTCAAAACTTGAGCTATATTAAGTAACCATTTATTATGTTTAGTAGCACTAATGAAAATACAAACATTTGGTAGAAATTACAAATTATAAAATGTCACTTACGTTAGTGATTCCTGTAAGCTAATTGTATCTAATAATTATAGATAGTTTGCAAAAAGAACTAGGTGAAGCTTAGTGAAGTTTTATATCATTTTAAGTAAAGATATTAGTAAGGCAGATGTTAGCTCTATTCTTGAAAATAGAACAAAAATGAAGAAAACCACAGATACATAGTAAGGACTATTTTTCTTGATACATCATGGACAGTAATGTGTAAACTCTGAGTTTGGGATCTCTTATCTTATTTATCATTGGATTCTTGGACTGAGCACAGTGCCTAGAAACTAAGAGACAATCAATAAATAACAATTGAATGAGAATTCAACCAAATTTAAATGTATAATGACTTCGATGGATTTCTTATTTGTCTATAATTATTGTTTCCATAAGATAATTTTCTTCAGTTTTTTATTATAATTTACAAAATAAAAGCCAAAATTCTTTGAAGTATCCATTATTTGATAAGAATAATGATTTTTTTTTTACCTTAGTAAGATTAAATAATGTACTATGCCCAAAGAATGAGAAGTAGCATATATGATCCCCCAACTATAGGATTCAAGATTGATACCTAAACCAAAATGATGTGGATTTAAGAATCAAATTTTGTGGTCTTGGGGAAACATACAAAATCACTGCAGATCCTGAGAGATACAGCAGAACTGAGCTTCACTGGTGGATTTTTTTTAGAGCATTTCAATTATAGGTATCATTTACATGTTATTAGGAGATTTTTATATTTTGTAGAGCTATGAATATTTAAAATAAATGCACACCTGATAAGCATGCATATTTATAAATACATATACATATAGTCTCATACCGCCTTAGATATTTTTTCTCTATGTTTCAACAACTACACTGCAATTTTCTTAAAGGCTTGGAATGTACTGTATTTAACACTTTCTCAGTTAGGTTATTGAGTAAAAGATTGTGGTACATTGACAAGGTAGTATATGTAGAGATTGTGGGAGTATATAGATTTTTGCCTAAATTTTGAATCTAGAGATGATAGAAATTGCTGCTGAATTTGATGTACAGTATAAGAGAAAAATTGAAGTCAAAGATAAATTCAAAATTTCAGCTTTCGTAATTGGTAGAATGAGGTGTCGTTATTTAGATAAGGGTAATAGGAAAAAAGATACCTAATTTTTTTGATAAAATTGATAAATGTACTGTCAACAACAATTTTTTCCTGCTATTCACTCTCTGTAATACAACAAACCCTAAGGAACAGACTAAAACATAATCATTCAATTCTTCCATTCAACATAGAATGATTTAGCATTGATCTTGTTATCTCTTGCCTATGTGAGAAAGAATCAGCAAGCTCTATATATATTACTTGGCCAACTGATCAATGTCTTTTAACAGAAAGTCTAATATATATTAATTCTGCTGCT
Source organism: Eidolon dupreanum (assembly GCA_028627145.1). Classification (NCBI taxonomy): domain Eukaryota; kingdom Metazoa; phylum Chordata; class Mammalia; order Chiroptera; family Pteropodidae; genus Eidolon; species Eidolon dupreanum. The sequence continues at coordinate 31,470,971 of CM053514.1, forward strand.
AATAGAGTCACATAGACAGTTCTGAGAAACTGATTTAGTTGGACAAAAAAGAGAAAAAATGATCAGTGCATAATCTGCCTGCCCCTGTCAATATAATGATTTATAGAAATATGATTTAGTTTGTGATTTAACTCAATCAAATCTGTAAAGGCTGTGGCAGTAGCCAAACAAATTTGTTTCTTTCTTTTACTACAGAAAGTACATGAAACTGACAGAGAGTACACTCTTACTACATATACTTCAACTTATGTAAACATTTACTTTTTCTCTCTTGTAATTCTGTATCAGAATTTAGAATGCTGCTGGCCATGGGAATACTATAGATACTGATTGTGGTGCATTCATAGAATACAAGAAATACTCTTCCTCTTGGTTTTGAACACTGATCTTATACTTCATGTGACTTTTTTTCTGTTTTAGATGTTAATATCAGAATATAACTTCTGTGCAAGAAGTCATTTTTACAATAGTAATGATAGATTTATACTTGATAATTTTGTTCATTCTTTTTTCTTGCATTTATGAGTATAACTAGTAAGAGTACAGTTTATATGTTTAAAACATTACTGTCACTATGAAATAAATTTATACATAATAGATTTAAACTCAATCTCTTATGAACATGTTTACTTGATCTAAGCATTTCTGATTAGCACCAAACAGTGAAATAAAATTAACATAAAAAAAAACTTCCCACCTAATAAAAATAGCGAAGGACATTTTCACATATAAAAAATATTACTTTAGAACAATCCCTACATGGGACATAAGAGAGTCTACATTCTCTTCTAGTATATGAATATATATGCTGGCTTATAACAGATAAAGAATAAAACATTAATGTATACTCAATACATTTTTGAGTAAATTTATTGTTTTTCAGTAATCAATTTATTTCTTTACATTTTTATATAGTTTTATGTGTGCTCTAAAAATAGATTTGGATGCTGAGGGTTACTTAAATAATTAAGTGGTATTAAACAGATTAGTTTTTAATAATTAGATTGGTACTATCAACATGAAGGAAGCTTTGAGGTATTCTTAGAATAATAACAAGAGATCTTAAAACCCATTATGGATGTTTTTGTAGATTCAGTAAATAGTATTTCTCATATTTATACCTATTTTTCAAGTACCTGTAGATATTATTATAATTTAAAAACTATAAAAACTATAAATTTATTTTAAAATATATCACTGACCTCATGATAGTTTTTGTTTGTTACATGTTCTTCTGATGGGAGTTTACTATAAGTATCACTACTATTTTGTGAATATCTACAAAATGTTTTAACATTAAACACCAGGTCTTCAGACTTGAAAAAAATTAAGTACTAATTACTCCATCTTAAAAAATTAACTGTTCTTAACTGATGTAATCAAATCTTCCTTTTTTTTTTTTTTTTTGTTTGTAGTTAGTGGATGAAGATTAAAAACATCTGGTTATGATCAAATATTTATTATAATCCTCTCATTTAAAGTTATGTGATTCATACTTTCTAAAAAATACATATTTAAAAAGAATTAAATATGTATCAAAAAAAGTGGACAGAAGGTCATGATAAGTTTGAATTTTTTCAAGCTTCATTAAAAATACTAATGCCATATCATTGTACTTCTTTACCCTTCTGCTACTTGAAAGATGTTGATATTTTACACTTCAACCTAACATAGGCTAGCATTAAACCAAATGCTGTATTTGGTTGATTACTAGTGTTTAGTTTCTGTTTAACACATGTCGAATACAAATAATTAAAACTGTAGTGCCCCCAAGCAAAACATTAAAATTTTTGCATTCCAAAGGGCCTCATTAAAACCAGATGATGAGTTTGGCTTGTAGAAAGACTTGGCTTAAAAACATTCACTTAAAATCCATACTCTGTTATTTGCTTACATCATAGAATCAGTGACTCAAGAACCTAAAGGGTCCTCCAAAGTTTATCTAACATCTTTCCAAGCAGGGATTTTTGTTAAATATTTTGTAAAGAAACTTTTTTACATCTCTTCACAGATTCATAAGCAAGAATATTTCAAGAAGCCTGTATCATTAATTTGTATAATTTCTCAGTAAGTAAAAAAACAAAAACCTTTATTATTTTATTTTGCTAAAATTTCTTCAATACAATTTCAGCCTCTCTTTTGTAAAATAGAATGACATTATTTTAAATTCTCATTGAATAATACCTCAAAAAACTAAGAATTTATCTACTATGTAATCCATCCCTCTCCTAGATATTTACCCCAAAGACTCAAAAACATATATCCAAAAAAATATTTGTACATTGATGTTCATAGCAGCATTATTCATGGTAGCCAGGACATGGAAACATCCAAAGTGTCCTACAATAGATGATTGGATAAAGAAGATGTGGTACATACATACAATAAAATATTACTCAGCCATAAGAAGAGATGAAATTCTGCCATTTGCAGCAACATGGATGGACCTTGAGATAATAAGCCAGACAGAAAAAGTTGAAAACCACATGATATCATTTATATGTGGGATATAAACCTAAAAGCAACAAACCAACAGGACAAACAAACAGAGACTCATAGACATGGACTAGTGGTTACCAGGGATAGGGAGAGGTAGATGGAGTAAAAGGGGTCAAATATGTGGTGACAGAAAGAAGTCTAACTATGGGCAGTGAACACATGATGCAATATATATATGCCTTATTGTCGAATTGTACATCTGAAAGTTACTGGATTTCGTTAACCAATGTCATCGTAAAAAATAACAATGAATAAATAATAAATAAATAAATAAGTAAATAAATAAATAAATAAATTTAAAAAGGCGTTTTAATGCAAGGAAAAAAAGGAATCCAAAAAAATGAGGATAGTTTAAAGAGCTTCTTAGATAACATCAAGTGAACAGACATTCACATTACAGGAATACCAGAGAGAAAAAGAGAGAAAGCGAAAAATTGAAAACCTATTTGAAGAAATAGTGTTGGATAACTTCTCCTCTGGTGAAAGAAATGGATATACAAGTCCAGGAAACACAGAGGGTTACAAACAAAATGAACCCTCAAAAGCCCACACAGAAACGTATCATATTAAAATGTCAAAGTTTAAATACAAAAAGAGAATCTTAAAAGCAGTAGGAGAAAAGCAATTAGTTACCTGCAAGGGAGATCCATAACATTGTCAGCTGATTCCTCAACAGAAACTTTGTTGGCAGAAGGTTGTCAGGAAGTATTCAAAGTGATGAAAAGCAAGGACTTATATGAAGATTACTCTACCCAGCAAAGTTATCATTTAGAATCGACGAACATATAGCTTCCCAGACAAGAAAAAGCCAAACGATTCATAGCCACCAAACCAGTATTACAAGAATTAGGGGGACTTCTTTAAGGAGAAGAAAAATATATATATCAGAGATATGAATTATAACATGTCAATAACTACATATCTATGAACAAGTATTATAAATGAAAAAGAATTAAATGCCCAATCAAAAAAGAGAGTGACTGAATGGATTTAAAAAAAAAAAAGATCCTAACATATGCTGCCTACATGACACTTCAAATTAAAAAAGACTCACAGACTGAAAGTAAAGAAATGGAAAAGATATTTTATTAAAATGGAAATGGAAAAAAAACCAAGGTAGCAATACTTAGAGAAAATAGACTTGAAAACAAAGGCTGTAAGAAGAGACAAAGAAGGACAGAGTAATTTCACTTTTGGGTATTTATTTAAAGAAACTCAAAAAAACTACTCCCAAGGGACATGTGCATCCATATCTTCATTGCAGAATTATTAACAATAGCCAAGACATGGAGGCTACTTGGGTGTCCATCAATGGATGAATGGAGAAAGAAGAGGTGGTACATATATCTAATGGCATATTACTCAGCTATAAAAGAAATTTTAAAAAAAAGAATGAAATCTTGCCATCTGCAACAACATGGATGGACCTAAAGGGTATTGTACTGGGTGGCGTAAGTCAGAGAGATAGAAATGCCATATGATTTCACTTACATGTGGAATCTAAGGAACAAAGTAAACAAACAAAACAGAGAACATTTTGATGGTTGCTAGATGGGAGGGGGATTGGAAAATGGGTAAAAAGAGGGAAAGGGATTAAAAAGCACAAATTGGTAGTTGCAAAATAGTAATGGTGATATAAAGTATGACATAAAGAATACAGTCAATAATATTATAATAACTATGTATAGTGCCACATGGGTACTAATTTTATCTGGGTAATCACTTTGTGAGTTTTATAAATGTCTTATTACTATGTTGTACCCTTGAAAATTATATTATACTATATGTCAACTATAATTGAAACATTAAACAATTATTTTAAATATATATATGTATTATGTTATTTATAATAGGCCCTTCATCATAGATAGTTTGAGTTAACAGGTAAATAATCTCAAGCAGTTTATGATTTAAGCATTGAAAATAAATGTATTATATTTTAACCTTATCATATTAGATTAGTTAATAAATAGGCTTATAATTTTGAAGCTTATGATGATTTTTATCATTTAGCATGTAATTCTGAAAGCCTGCAAATAACACTGCTTAAGCAAGCAGTTTCTTTCCTTCCATTAGCAGTATACAAAAAAGTAATCAATGCAAATCTTTTCTGCCACTGTATCACAGGTCAACATAACTAAGCAGTTTAAATCACAGTGTAGTACAAAGGTACAGATTTATGACATGACCCTTCTGATTTTAATGGTATGTAAAGGAAAAGACAGTCCTTTGAAGTACAGGTAAATATTGAGTTACATTCTGTTTCCTCCCACACCTGTTTGCTCTGGGCACAGTCTGTTAGCTGAGCACAGGATGCTGCTGGTTGTAACTTACTTGAAAATGAACCAGAAAGTTTAATTTTGTCATTTCAGCTGAGAAAATGAAGAAGGCAATATAATGAAGGCTTTAGACCTTTAATGTGCTTCATATTACACATTAAGGCAGGATAAATGCCAATTTCCTTAATACATCATTTGAAAAATGTGATATATTTAATATGCTGCATTATTTTTTCTTACTGAACTGGCTTACTACTGTAAGAATTAAATTCACTCTCACCATTAAATACAGTTTTTAACATCAACATAAATTTCAATCTTAAATAAAATAGAACATACATTTATAGCAGCAGAACATAAATCTCTTTTTCTTCCTGGGTGTTTATCTTTCTACACATATTATTAAGCGGTGTTAAATGCCTGGCAAGAGGGCATATTTCTACTATACTTGTAACAATCATAACCACATATTATGCATAATATGGATATTCTATTCCCTTAATGTAACACCTTTTTCGGTGACAAAGCAATGATGCATCTAACATATTCCTTCTTATTTGTAATATTTATTAATTATCCAATTATTCAATAGCCTCTTAAACTATGTTTGATTCATAGGCCAAACACAAAGTAGATAGAAAACCATATAACAATATATAAAGTTGTATATCTACTTATATAAATGTTTATCTTCATATCATGGGGAGATAAATTTTAGTGTGTGACATGCTAAACCATTTTTCTTTACATAAAAAATTTGCAGATCCATCATGATCATGATTTTCTAAATGACCATGACACACTGCCAAAATCTACATGACTCAAGTTGATTCAGAGAGAGGTTTCCATCACTTAATTACCTTGCTTCTCATTCCTGATATCTTTGTCTGCTTCATCCTTTCTTTGCTGTAGAATTGTAGAAGGTTCAGACTCAGAGGGTACTTGGAGGCTACACAGGTTTTAGTGACTGGGAGTCACTATCTACTTTCTTAGCTATGTTTTTCTCTGTTTTGGTCATTTGCTTTTGTCATAGGTGAGATTTCTCCATGTGAGAGAAAAAATAATATGTCCACACATGGCTTTAAACTGCTTTAGCAAAGTGTATTAAACTCAAAGAAACGTGCTCTTAACCCCTCTAGCATATGTAAGTTAAATCTCCGGGGAAAAAAAAAAAAGCTTTTGTTGCCATCACTGGGCCAATGATTGTGGTTAATGTAATGGGTAATATGTAAGTCAGACCTAAGTCAGATACTTCTTTGGCTACAGAGAAGAAAGGAAGGTGGAAGAGCAAGCGTAACACTGGTCCAACCAGAACCATGTGTAGTAGACAAGATGTGGTTCCCCCCAAAAGGATGGAGTTGGCTATTAATATATAAAATATGGGAAAACAGGGTCTTAAAATTCTGTCCGCTTCATTAGCTGCCCACTTAACACACATATATACAATTCAACAAATAACAAATAACATAATTATTTCACACACAATAAAAAATGTACTCATCCTCTTCCCAAAGAGCATAACCCAGAGACACATTAAGTCATCCTGTTCCAAGGCCAGCCTCTCTGAGTAAAATGTATTTCTCTTAATCAAGACCAGATGTGAGTCCTCACAATACCACAACAAAATTCTAACTATAAATATAACCATTCCCATTTTACCCAGCAGACAATGTTAGGAAAAACAGAAAAAAGTACAATAAATATTTTTATTTGAAAAACAGAGAAAATATTCTAAGGCTCATACTTTTCTGCTAGTGGTATAAATTCATTGCTTTGACCCAGTGAATCCCTTGTCCATTGATATCCATAGCCACACTTATAAGGAAAAAACTGTCCATTTGCTCAAGGCTCTGCAACCTGAACAATCCTTAAAAATAATACCAGATTGGCCTAGTAGGTTCTTGAGCAATCTCAAGTAGCTAAGTCCCAAGCATGGATTTTCCTAATGACACAATTCTCTTAAAACTCTAGTCATCTATCAGTTGAGTCATTCAGGGTAATTCTGTTCACTAGTAATCAAAAATAAAATCTTGACACGTTATATTTCTTAAGACTGTACCTTACCCTTGCATATTCTATTTTTTAACAACACTAGGAGTTCTGGTCAAGTTTCTATATTCCAACTTAATGGCTTTTCCATTGGCCTCCCCCTTAAGTAAGTATGAATTAATTTATAGGCAAGGGTAGGGGAAGTAGAGACATCCTCCACACCTCTAGGTTGGATCCCTATGGATGATTGTGTTGTGTGTGTGTGTGTGTGTGTGTGTGTGTGTGTGTGTGTTATAGCTTCTGTAATCAGGTAAAGGAAAGAACAGAAAGTGATATTCTGGAGGGCCCTGAATATTTGGCTCCTCATGTTCCTCCAGGAGGGTTTCAGTCTTATTTCCTGATCTGTTACCGATCCATGATCTATCCACAACAGTTTAAGTATTAGAAAACAATTAGTGCTTTACACTTCCATGAGAGACATGATTGTTCTTCTCCTAATGGCCTTCGAACCTACACTAATTGCTTCACAGACTAAAACTATATACTATAAAAGTCAAGGCTTTAATGACTTTTCTTTGAAAATGAAAAAAAGAAATTGCAAGAATACTTTAAAGAAGTTAACACAGGCTCATAGTAAAAAAATTCAAACAATAGCAAAAAATATACAATGAGAAGTAATTCTCTCTACATCCTTGACAATCAAATTCTAGTTCCCTGACCAGGGCAATAACTGAAGTACTATGTGTGTTTCTAAAAGTTGTCCATGCATATAAAAGCATGTATGTGTCTGTCACATGTGATACCACTGCACACCCACCAGAGTAACTATAATAAAAATGGTGGAAAGTGACAAATATGACAATAGACTGAAGAAACTGTTCATTTATACAGTACTGACTGGAATGTAAATTAGTAAACAGATACTTTGGAAAATGATTTGTCAGGATCTCTAAAGCTAAATCTATATATATTCTATAAGTCAGCAATTCCAGTCTCAGTAATGGAACCAACAGAAATGTGTACATGTATACAACAAAAGACATGAATAAGATTGCTCATAGCAGTGTCATTTATAGTAGCTCCAAATTTAAAAAAAATAATGCCTATCAAAAGTAAAATAAACAAACGTGTTATATTCTTATAATGTCACCTATGACAATGAGAATAAAAAAGATATATCACTGTTTACAGCAGTATAGATAAAGATTACAAACATAACATTGAATGAAAGAAGCTCAACATAAAAAAGAATGTCGTGTATGATTTCATTACATAAATTACAAAAAGAGACAAAATTAATCTATGCTTTTAGAAGTCAAGATAGTGGATACTCTTGAGGGCTTGATTGAAAAGGCTGACTGGTATGTGCACTTTCCTATATTTGTATAAAACTTTACAAATAGTTAAAAGAAAAGAGGACATGAAAGTATTCACATATCATGAATAATTGTATATTAATCAACAGTTAAAATAACTAAGGTAGAGTTCTATTTACTAATATAAATATAACACCAAAAAAGCACTATGCTTAAAAGAAAATAATGGAATAAATACAATATCATAGAATACGTAATTCTACTTTTATATGTATGTATACATTTGTAAGTTTGTTTAAAATATCATTGGGATATATATTGAATTGATAAGAGTGATTACATTTTGGAAGGAATAATATTCTTTGAGTAAGGAATTAAGATGACATTTTCCTCTGCTCTCAAAACTGCTTTTTTTCGTAAAGTGTTTATATATAATGATTATTTATATATGTTTATATATTACATATAATATCCTAAATTTTAAATTATTCATGTACATATACATTACATATCAGATATGTATCCAATTAAAAAATAAATTAGCCAAGGAGTGAAAGCAACTCAATGCCCATCAATGGATAAATGATTAAATAAAATGTGACATATACATACAATAGAATATTAGTCATCCTTAAAAAGGAAGAACATGGTGTCACGTGCTACAATGCTGATGAAACTTGAAGGCATTAGAATAAGTAAAATTAGTGGAAAAAGATAAATACTGTATGATTCCACTTAAGATATCTAAAGTAGTCCAACTTATAGAAACAGAAAGTGGAACGGTGGTTGCCAGGGGCTTGAGGGGGAGATTGAAAGGGTAGTTGTTTAATGTGTATAGAGTTTCAGATTTGTAAGATGAAAAGTTCTAGAGATCTGTTTGTCAACAATGTGAATATACTTAACACTTTGAACTGTACATTTCAAAATGGTAAGATAGTTAATTTTGTTATGTATTTTTTTACAATAAAAAATGAAATTAAACAAGCTAAGTTCCAGAATAAGAAAACAATGAAGAACTATATACTAATTCTAAACTTTGCTATATTTTCTTAAAAACATGTCTTAAGGTTTATTCACTTTGGTTTATTTAGAGCTGCCTTAACTTTTTTTAAAGTGGTTGCAGGATATGACATTGTATAAAAGTATGACCAATCATATGTCAGCTCTTTTTCTGATGGCAGAGACTTCCAAGTATTATTAGCATCCATGTAAGTGTTGGGAGGTTCCAACAGAAAACAATTTTGTATTCTCTATCAAATCAAAACATTTGTATTTTCTCAGAACCAGTTATTTCACTTGCAGGAATATATGCTCCAGACACACCTGTACGTGTATGACGAAATGTGTATACAAAGGTTTCATCGCAACATATTTATAATGACATGTTCTGGTTCTATATAAAAGAAGCAGGAAGACAACCAACATTGAGTGCAACTGCAGAAGCTAACGAGCTGCCTGTATTTCTCATTGTAATATGAATTCCATAAAGTGTATTTTTCTGTTTTATCTTTCTATCCACACTCCTTAGTTTCCTTGGCAAGACAGGCATTCGTTACATTTTTTTTCTATAACATCATTTCTTTCAATCTAAAGAGAGCAGAGAATTATGGCTATGCCTTGGTTATGAGAACTCTTGATTAAAGGCTTGTTTTGTGCTTTAGAATTTGACCAGACATCATGAAAGCAGTTGAGATATATAAAATATATATATATAATATATATATATATTATATATATATATATATATATATATATAGTTTAATCAGTTCACTTCATTTCCACCGATCTCAATTCTTCATCAAAAAAAGAGAGGAAAATGTTGTTAATTAATTCATGGGATTTGACCCCTCCCACTCTTAGCGCCATAATTTCTTCTAGAAGGTCCAGGCCAAATTACTTTTCTGTAGAAGTGAAAACTAACTTGAGGAAAGAGGTTGAGGAACTGTGTTTATCTTGCATTTGTTATAGCCCTGTTGTTTTGCAAATAGTCTTTCAACAGTATCTTTGTTGATAGAAATGATAACAGTGTTATTTCTGTCTTTACAATGAGACAAGTAGTAAGTGATTATAGTATCAGAATAATTAATTATAAAATATTCTCCTAAAAGTATAAGAGTACTAATACTAAACTCAATCACAACAACAATATTCTTTACCAAAAATTATCTCGAAACACTGAAATCAACCTTCCAGGACAGGATCCACACTTTTAAATTATGAGATTAGAATTCAGAGAATTAGAGTTATCTAAGCTGCAGAGGGTAACTGAAATACAAGTCCAAACCTCTGTGGCTTCTGAACTCTTTGACCATTATGTCAAGCTGCCTTAGAAAGAGATAAGGCTCTGTACTTTGTAACTATAACTTCTTAACTAAAGTCTAATTTGAAGTAAACTTCTGATGGTTTTCTATGCTAACAGAGAAAAACCCATCAACATAGTGTCTTCCTTTTATTCGATATGCAACTATTTAGTAAGAAATTTAAAAATTAATTTAAAGATTTAAAACATTTAGAATTCTAACGTAGTTGAAACCATACATTAGAAACTGAATGACCCAACCTCCGGTCACAGAGATCATGTAAAGTTAAACTTTGAATCAAGCATGTTTGCTTACCCAGTTTGGTATATGTTAAGTGGCATGTAGCTCCCATAAATATAGAGAGCACAAAAGGTCTTCACCACATCAGAGTCTGGGTAACACTTCATTTCACCAAACACAAATATAATATAACTTCTCTATTCTATATTTATGGGGCAGGTGTTGACCATATAATAATAAGTTTACTAAAGTAAAGTCAACCAGTAAAGTATACCCCATGAACAGTACTGGTAAATACAGTAGGTTCATGAGGAAAATGCACTATTTATTTCTGTTTTCCAAAGAGAGGAAAGGTTACAGCCCATAGCAATTACTTTGAGGGTTTTTCACAAAAAGGTGGCTTTCAATTTCATTACCACAACTCTGGAGAATGCTATCTGTATGGTAACAGTCTATGTAGGCCCACCTTCAAACTCTCCTTGCCAATCACAGTAGAGCATCTTGTTGGGAGAGAGCAATAGTTAGACTTTAATGCTGCAACTTTCAGAATAAAAGAATAAACTAGCAAAATGATTGAGGCCATTGTCAGAACATGGTCTTCTCATGACAAGATGTCATAGCATTAAGTTGTCACTGATGTCCTTTAGCTGGAAAATAATCCTTTCCAAACAAATTTTTAACTTAAATGGAATTAACTAAGGCATTTTTATCCAAAGTACATCAATTCAAACCAACAAATATTTATTTTTCATGTAATACGTATAAATTATTGTGCTACCATTTAGGGACCATAATATATAACATTTGATTTACTTTTTCAAAATTTTTTCATAAATTCTGTCATAAATTAAATTTTATATAAATTAAATTCATAAATTTAAGCATAAATTCTGTTTAAAAAGTTAATATTAAGTTAATATTTGGATTCAAAAGGATATATGTATATATGTATATATCTTTTATATATAATTTATATATGTACCCTATATAAATAAGAGGACATTTGTTATTGAGATTGGCTCATGTGATTATGGAGGCTGAGAAGTCCTATGACCTGCCATCTGAAAGATGGAGAAGAAGGAAAGCAGGTGGTATAATTCAATTCAAGTCTATAATATAATTCAATTCAAGGCCTGAGAATCAGAGAAGATAATGCTATAGTCCCAGACTAAGTCCAAAGATTGAAATAGGGGAGGAGAGTAATGGTGGAAGTGCAAGTTCAAGCCCAAAGGCTTGAGAACCAGGAGCTTAAATGTCCAAAGGCAGGAGAATATGAATGTCTCAGCTCAAGCAAAGACAGCAAATTTATTTTTTCTCTGCCTTTTTGCTTTATTGTGGGACCTCAGTGGGTTATTGCATAATGACTACTCACTTTGGATAGCACAATTTTCTTTACTCAGTCTGCCAATTCACATGCTAATATTTTCTAGAATCACTCTTACAAACAGATCCAGAAATTCTGTTTTACCTATTATCTATACATCCCTTAATTCATTCAAGTTGACACACAAAATTAACCATGGAAGTACCAAATATTCTATGTATAATACAGAGAAATAAACAGAATAAATGACAAAATGAAATTACTTTTGTAATAAAGGCATATGTAGGGGTTATAGAATTTTTAAGGAAAAAACGATTTTGATATGACCAGGAGATAACTTCTTGTATAATATTACAAAGTGAAACAAGATGCTTGCAATTATTGAAATTACTAAAACTTGACTGTCCAAAACTCAATATAACATCTTATAAATTAACTTTTATTTTGACTCCATGTGATATTCTATTACCATGTTTTTTTAATTTAGTTATGCTATTTTTCAGATGATTATACAATGTTTTTGAATTATTAAGATTTTTAATAGATTTTATTCTATTGTTCAATTGAGTAAAATCCTGAATAAAAATATATAAATCTCAAAATAGTTAAGGGTATCAGATTGAAGTTGATAGTAAGTGTTATACTTTATAGTAAAACTATTGTTGAAAATATAGGTAAATTCTAGCTATTATTTGGTTTAACAACAGTGACAATTTAAATAAACTTTGAGATCTGTTAATGAGATGCACAGTACTCATGGGAGTCTTTAGGACTGCCATATATATCTAGCCTCCCTTATTTCCTGTAACCACTGCAGCCAATGGTGTGGGTTTTTCAGAAGTTGTAATGTTTAGAAACAGCAGAACATATCATAGTCTATTGTCAAGTTTTCACTTGGGCCAAAATCAAAATCTATAGGAATAGACATTCTTGGTTATACAAGATGCAGAGTTAGCCAAACAAAATTATGATGACATATTCTTTAATTTTCCATCAAACCCATGGCATTTTTCTAGTAATAAAATAAAATCCATCTAGGCAAACTTTGTTTACAGGTAGAATAACTGCTTCAAGTAGTTTCCTCCTTATAATGTAGCATTTGCATACATGCTTATAATAAACATTCATTTAGTAGTTTATCTGAATTGACAGAGAATTCAATGAAATCCTGTTGAACATAATGAGTGGGTTTGTCTTCCTCACATATTTAAGGAATGTTTCAAGTTCAAGGAGGGGTAGACAACTCATAAGATTACTACAGTAAATTTTTCCGATAGTGTTTATTTTGAGCAGACAGTGGAGGTACTTGAAAAAATGAGTCCGACTAGACTTAAATGTCACAGTAGTGGGCAATGGAAGTTGTTTTTAGAGTAGTGAAAGCATGAAGACAGATGATTCTTTATTTTCTGAGTTAACTTACTTTAGTGACATGAAAGGAAACTGTGGGATGGTGACTAACACAAGTGGGAAGAGTGCAAAGGCTAGAGTAAACCAAAATAGAGTTGGTGTTTAAGACATTTCCTTAATTGTTGCCTTTTGACTTAACTCCCCCTCTCTTTTCCATCACACATATTTGAATTGCTTTGAGTTTAGCTATGAAACATTTACTATAGCAATAATTTTGGATGCAGCATACACAATTTTGGAGGGTTTTATTTTGGAAGCTTTAATATCCATTTTTAAATTATTATAGATTATTTACTGTAAAAGCAATTGGAAATATTAAAGATTAAAAACCAAACCTAGTATGTTAACAGAATATAAAATCAGAAATATAAATATTTTTAAGGTCTTTCAAATTTGTAGATTTTAATTGGAAGAATTTCTTTTGTAATAGACTTCTGTGATCTATTCAGCTATTCCTTTAAACATCAAATAAAAAGATTCAAGGAAGCTGACAACTCAAGCACAACCTTGTTTATAGTACATCCCTTGTTTCCCTTACCATATTCTCTTGGACTCTTCTACTGGATATTTATTTTTATTTAAAATTTCTTCCATATTATTCTACTTATAACTGTGAGATATCTTCTGGGCCCTTTTTCACTCTATACTTTCTCCATCAGTAATGTCCCATAGAATTTTCTGTAATAATGGAAAATTTTTATAAGCTGCACTGTCCAATATGGTAGGCTCTCTGTATGTGGCTAGTGAGCACGTATTTGAGTTTAGGCTAGGAGAATATTAAAAAAATATAAAAGAAATATCCCTCTCTGATTATGCTACCTAATACCTAATTTTCCTAAAGCTGGAAAATATAAGTCCCAGTTGTCATAGGGTTTTTGTTGTTGTTGTTGTTGTTCTTAGAAAAATCATATGAAAGGGCAAAAACAATAGTAATAGCAATAATACAATCACCTTAACTAAAACTAGATATTACAAATTGTCTTACATTAACGCATATTCTGTGCATTATTTAGCTGGGCTTCTTCCTTTAAGAGAGAGTGTGGGAAGGAACAAAAAGAGTGAAAATTAACTGTAGTGTGATAATTTACAACCTTGCAAAAATTCTCTTCTCCAACAGTTTTTAAGCTGATGGTTTCAGCATTCATTTATAGTAATAGCCTACATCAGTAATTACATTGAGATATACAAACTGGTTTTGTTCTCTAATTTCATCATTTATTCTACACTTACTATTTGGCATTCTTACGTAAAAAGAGATGTTTCTTTTCTTTAGTGTTTTTTTTTTCTATGTTTTTTGGTCTCATATTTTTTTTTTTAAGGAGCTGTAATCTAAGACTGGCATTATTCTATTCAATTCTCAAATTAATCAAAATAGTGAGAGTTCCTTTGGGTCAGTGCTGAGTCCTACTTCTTTTTCCATGATTCTCTTAGTGTTTTAGCATTTCTTTGCTTCTGGAATAATAAATATTCATCTCTTTTATTCAATAATGGTCTTTAGAAACTAAGGTCTCTGCACTCCGTGTTTCTTTCTCATTGCTACTAAGTTATCATCGATTCTAAACTTCTGCCATGGATACAAGAACTTTGCTGTGGTGTTTTTAATTAAGAGTTTAAGCTAATATTTCTAATAAAAATTTAACATTAACACAGTTTTTCTTACTTTCTTTTATTTTAGAGTGATACCTTATTCACTTTCAGCGAAAACCTTTCAATAACATTAACATATTTGTTTATTTATTCTCATCTACAATACATGCAAAATAACATAAAAAAGTGCCAAGACTAGTACTATTACTACTAAAAACCTACTTAATAAATAGCTTTAGATTTTTATTTTCTAAGGTTTTTTGTTTTTTTTTTTTTTTTTTTTTTTTGCTTAGAATATATCTTATTAAGGTTGGACAGCCAGAGCACTGCATTCAAAAGTTACTTGAATTGTTTTTTTATTGTATGGTTATCTTATTAAATTAAAATATAGCTAGCTCATTTTTTCTATTTTGACTTAATTTTGCAGTTTGTTTTCTTTTACTTTTGATATTATATTTCTTTATATGTAAACACAGAACTATGTTAAAAATTTCGCCAAAGGAAATCTTGCTCCCACCATATCCAGCTCCCCCCTTTCCTTCTCATCCACTATAAATAACCACTTCCATTAGTTTCTGGTTTATCCTTCCCCTAGTTGTTTTGGGAAAAATTATATATTATCTTTTTGCACAAATGGTTGCATATCATTATTAAATGTGCTTTCTGCACCTTGCTTTTTTCCATAAAAAATATCTGATAGGTATCACTTCTTCGTCAATTTATACAAAATTTTCTCATTATCTCTGATGGCTACCTAGTACTTCTTGTAGCTATACTATAGTTTATTTAACCAATCTCTTATGGATGAGCATTTAGTTTTCCAACTTCAGCATTTACAAATAACATCTTAACAAGTAGTCTTTTGCACACATTGTTTTGTATTTTGGAAGACTTATCTTCAGGGTAAATTCCCAAGAGTGAGATTTCAAGATCAAAGGATAAATGCATATATGGGTTTTGTTAGATATTCCCAAATTTTCCTCTGTAGGGCTTGACCATTTTGTGACAAGGGAGAGTCCCTCATTTCTAAATGCTTCAGTTACAGAGTATGTTATCAAGCTTTTAAAATTTTCCAGTCTGATAAGTGAGAAATAGTAATCTGAGTATAGTTTTACATTGATTTTTATTTAGAATAGTGCATATTTTTATATGTTTTATGAATATTTTCTGTATAAATTCTATTCACGTTTTGCCCATTTTCTATATTTTTGTCTTTTATTTCTTAATAGTTAAAGTCTTTTGTATATAAAGAGATTAGCTGAAATGTACTTTTGTAAGACACCATACAAAGTTTTTGTTGTTTCTGACCCAATTGGTAGAAATGTTTTTGTTACCAAGATTTGCCTTTTTTCCTGCCCCATTACAGAGCAACTAATCATCTTTTCAGATTCAAGGTAAGATCTGTGTCCTGGATGGAAACTTTCCTGAGTTCTTTTTCTTGCTTTCCTTCCAAGAACTGCATAATATTTCCTTCCCTCCATCAAATGAGAATAAAAGGGAAAGAAATGAGATAGAGTTCTTGTTGAGATTTGGAGATGAAATCTCTGAAATGAAATGCAGAAACAGTGTGGAGAAGATGAATGTCATCTGAGAAAGAGGACATGGATAGAGACTCATAAACACCCTCCTCCTCATTTCTTGGCCGATGGGCTTTGCAACGCCTTTACAACTTTAACACATTGCTGAATGGCTTTCAAGACCAACTTCTTTGTTCATACAAAAGTCCCTTTCTGAACCTTTCTGAAATAAGGTAATGGAGAGGAAATGACAGACTAAAACCTGTTTAGAAGTTACAAATTTAGGATATGATGACTGATTGCTTTGGACAAGGATTTACAAAAATTCAGGAAATTATGTCTCAACCATGGTACACATCAGAATCTCTCAGAGAGCTTTTTCAAAGTTAACTTTTCAAGGACCCACCTTAGTTTTAGTGAATCAGAAACTCTGTGACTCTGCCCAGGCTGCTGGCATAGATGCATGTGTGGAAAGATGAGGATATTGAGTATGAGGTATGAATTGGTACCTCTACATATTCTGACAATAAACATCTTTCACATAGATTTATTAGCCATTCAAACTTATTCATTTTTCTTATTGTATTTTTAAAATTTTATCATTGCCTTTTTTGAAAGATTCTTTGTATATTCTTCTGGTAAGCCTTTGCTAGCTATATGTATTACAGATAACTTTATCAAGTAATAGCTTGTTTTTACATTTTGTTGAAAACATCTTGTAACTTAAAGTAATATTTTTATTTGACATAGTTAAATATATCAATTTTTACCTTTTTTTACATCCCTTTCAAGTAATATCTCTCTGACCTGAAGTCATAATTTTTACTGGTTTTTAGAAGTTTTAAAACTTTATAGTTTTGCCTTTCACATTTTAATCTGAATAACCACTTAGAAATATTTGTTTAACAGTGTGAAGTAAAAATCTCACTTTTTTTTGTATATGTATATATATATATATTATATATGTGTGTGTGTATATGTATATGCATGTACATGTGTATCCATATTAATTTATAAATATATATTTATATTTATTAGCAGTAAGCTAGACTGCTATTTCTCAAATCTGTCTGTGAAGCAAAAAAGAGACACTGGTTAATGCAATGGCAGAGACACGTTGAGAATGTATTAAAAGCTTTAAGTACACATTTACAGAAAAAGTTCTAGGAACAAGGTTGGCTTCATACAAACTAGTGCAGTTGCATAGAGCCCCAAGCCCATGTTACCGTTACAGCGATCAGAGTTCCAATAACACACACCTCTTGGTTCTTATCACGATGAAGAAATGAGTTTCAGCTCAATTATGAGAAATATTTGTTTATTAAAGGCACATTTTGAGTTAGAAGATGGGTCAAACCTAATGCCAGCTGACCACGTGAAAATGAGATACGTATCCTTTCCAACTAAAATGGAAAATTAAACGCTTTCAGTTACTTGATTGTGTCATTACTTTAGCAGATTAATTCCTTTCTTTATCTAGCTGAAATCGATAAACAGAGTAACTGGAAATTCAGGTTGATAAAGAGGATAGGATAAAGTAAGCGGAGGTGATTTCAACCACAAGTGAAGGATATACCCAGGTCAGATACCACAGTGAGATTCTTTGGACAATATGAGTGCATCCCCATCTTACAGAAAACAGCCCTGGAAGTCATGGTGGAAACCAGATGATTTAAAAAACCTATCCCACTTAAACTGGATATGCGTGGCAAGATTGGATACCATTTTGTTTGAAAGTAGCAGTACTCCATCCCTCACAGAGGTAGAAGAGACAGTGGAGGATGATAAATGGAAAAGCTTGGTGTGGAAAACACAAGGGAGAGTAGAAGCTGAGGGTATTCACAGCCATGAGGGTGTCTAAGTTAGAACAGATACTGGAGGCAGAAAGACAAGAGCTGCCATTCACTGAGCGACAGCTCTGAGAAGCAGAGGGAAAGAGGGCTTCAGATTATACATGAGAGAATCTAACTTGTTTCTCAACAAGAAAATGTCCTCAAACTTTAAGTTATTTACTTAATTTAATTATGCAATATTTATCTGGAAAAGTGACAAAAAGGTATTCAAGAGCAAAAGTTAGTTAATAAAATCTTGATTATTTTCTTTGACCAGTAGAGGGACCCATTTCTTATAATAATATTTTTTTCATTTCTCCCTTTTTGGAAGTCATTTTTACTGTTCATATGGGATCTCAGGTATTCTAAGTCGTTCCTATTGATGTTTGGGACTCCAAAAAATGACAAGAGTAAGATCTCTGATCATATGAAGTTGTGGACAAGAGCAAGTGAGTGGGGTAGAGTCAACTGGAATAGAAAAATGAAGCTGGAAAGAAAACTGAAAAGAAACTGGAAGTAGGACATATATTTGCAGGGGAGCTTGAGGGGAACAGAATGTCAAGACATAGTACTTTGAAAAAGATGAAATAAATTAAATTAATTCAGGAATCATAAATGATAAATGGAAAATCAAAGAAAAGAAGATTCAAGGGTAGAAGACTCATGGCATGATTTTGGTCACAGGCTTAAAAATCTGCAGAGACAATATCTTCTTTGCTTCAAGAGGAGGTTAGAATAGAGATACCTGCTTTGCTAGAAGAGCAGAAAAAGATGAAAAGAAAGAATTACGACAGTAATACATATCTTAAGCTATGAATTATTTTCTTCCTTCTATTTTAGAACAGTTTTTCCATCAGTATGTCAAAATCCAAAAGCAAAATGTGAAATCAATTTAGTAAGTAGTGACCAAATTTACGAGAGAGAGAGAGAGAGAGAGAGGGAGAATGCATAATAGAAGAGAATGGAAATAAAATAGTATGGAAAGTATAATAATACATGACTATAGAGAATGATTAATTTCTGAAACTTGCTTTAATTTTATATATATATATATATATATATATATATATATATATATATATATATATATATGTCTACAGATGCATTTTACTCTAAATAGGAATAAAATATATTTTAAATATAGACTTTAGAGAAATAAGTTTTCTTCTAGCTCTAATGTATTTAGATCATTGGATTCTGGGGACAGGGAAAGCTTTTTTCAGGAGACTGAAAGTAGGGCAAAAATAGGTAAACCAGATGATTTTAAAAAATGTACACAAGGCAGTAAAACTGTTATAGTCACATAGAACTTTATGTGTATCAAAAACTTTCAAACATTATTTTACTTAATCTTATCAGGATATACACTTATTTCAATGTAATTTAAGAAAACAACTTTTTATATTAATTTGTTAAGACAAGCAGTTGGAATGGAGGAGGACGAGAAATTTAAAAAGATAAAAAGATGAAACTTATTTTATTTAAATCATAACACAGAGCAGCTACCTATTATATCTACTAATGATAGAGTAAAAATTCCACTCTTCTTGTTATATCCCTAGCATCCATCAAATTAGAACTGTAAGGGGTAGCTAAAGGCTGCTTGCTAAACCATAACTTTGCAAAAGTAGTAAAACTAAATAAGCTTTTGCTAAAATATTATATACAATTCACAAGCATTTATGTTTCACTATACAAATGTTAATCCTTAACTCAGACACTGTCTCACTAAATGGGGGAATACTGAAGCCTGTTAAAACCCAGACAGTGTAGCTGAACCAGAGAAATGAGGGAAAGTATAAACAAATCAAACATTTAACCTTGCAATGAAGACATGTCAACATAAACATAACTGTACTTCTCATTTTCCTCACATAATATTGGCAACACACTGAGACCTAAATTTGCACTGTGAACTGAGAAATGGTATTCATTGTAGTTCTGAACATAACTATTAGATTCCTTCCTACAATTACTGAATAGTGTGAACATTTACATTTTTACATTCCTGAATATTTTATTTATGTCAAAAGTGCTAGCGAGTTCTTCTTAAAGATCTATATCTACAATTACAATAACAAAAGAAAACTAGAGAATGTATCAATTAGCTTTTGTGGTATAAAAAGCTGCCCTAAAACTTACTGGCTTAAAACCACAAGCATTTATTATTTCACATGATTCTTTAGATTTCTTAGTCAATTCTTCTTCTCCAGGCAGGGTTGGCCAAGGCTTGATGGTCTAGAATGGTCTCAAGTTGATTGAGTCCTTGTTTAAAAAAGTTTCTAATCCTCTGGGGCTACCCTGGGCTTCTGTACATGGTAGCATCAGGGTCCCAAAAAGCAACAAGAGCAAGATCTAATTTATAAATCATTTCCCAAGTCTCTGTTTGTACCACACTTGCCAATTTTCCATTGCCCAAAGCAAGTTATATGAATAAGTCAAGAAACAAGGTATGGAAAATCAACTCTATCTCTTGATGGAAGAATTGCAAGTTGGAAGAGATGTAAAGTTACATAGCATTTTCAGTTGATTTTTGTGTATGGTATAAGAGTTTAATTTTATTCTTTTACATGTGGATATACAGTTGTCCCCATACCATTGGTTGAAGAAATGATCTTTCTCCCAACATATATTCCTGTTAAGTACTAATAAGCATAAAGGAAAGAGATTATGCAACAGAAAAGGAGGTTCCTGTCACACTTTATTTACAGTGGAATGTTTTTGACTGTGCATAGTTACAGATATAATTGTGAGACTGGTTCTAATACAGCCGAATGATTTAGTATATAGTGCAGCAACTAATAAGAGCTCAAAATATGTAGACATCACACCTGACTTTGAATTCTAGTTTTGCTACTTGCACACTGGGTCATCCTGGGCAACTAATTATTTAACTACTCGAAACCTAAACTTTCTAATTAGTAAAACTGTAATATAATAATAATAATAGTAGTAGTAGTAATAATTAATAATAATAGTAATAATAATAATCAATGGTTTGGAAAAGATTAATATGTCATATAATAGTATATTTTATTAGCTATTATTTGTGGTTGTTAATTTTACTCAGAAAGACAATGGGACAGTTATTTTTATCTCTTACTGAATATAAACAACCATGATAATGAGTATCATGCAGAGATTGAATCTCAATGTCAAATATATTTCCACAACACTAAAAAATCATAAATACACCTAAAGTTTAAAAAAATTTGTAAGATTAATTTCTAAGAGTTGAGTTCTCCACACTCTCCCTAACTATCCATGTACTTTGATTTCCAATTATAATGATCCGGTAGCTTTTTAGGTGTTTAGTCTTAAGATGGGTGACTAATTCTATTCTTTCTAACGTAAAATTAGATAATCAAGCCAAATTCTGAAGGATCATCTCCTATAAAGTCATTCCAAGTAGTCCAGCAGAAAAATAAGCAAATATACATGTGCATATGTAGTATAGAAATGAATTAACTACATTATAAGTTGCCATACTTTCCATTTACTGTCAGAAATAATTGACCAGGTGTTTATGGAAGCCAACTTTGAGGTTTCTAAATTCTTTTCATTCTCTCTAAATCCTTAGGGCAATACTTACCTCAGTGAAAGATCAAATTCTCCCAGAGCACAGGAAGAAAGCTGCTTATCATAAGCAGTAAGTGCCAAACACTTTACTGGAAAAACAGCAAAGGTTATTGCACCCTACTTCACATGAATACTTGAGAGTTTTGGGTGTTGTTGTTTGAGTTTATCTGATCACATTTAAGAAGACTGTAATGTAATACTGAACATTTTACATGAATATAGAAATCACAGTACATAACCTTTTCTAGATTAGTTACCTATTCTGTCTAAGCAGGTAAAACAACAAAGGGCAAAGTTGCAGTAGAGTACTTTCAAAAACAGTACATCACCCAAGGCTTGACATTAGCCAAGTGTTAGAAGTTCACCTAGCACATCACTTTGCCAATAAACATGGTCAGGAGGAAAACATTTTTTGAAAATCTTAATCCTATCCTAATGAAAGAATTTGAAAGCCATTCAAGGTTGAAGAAATAAAGATGGAAAACAGAAAATCTTTATATTATGTTTATAAATGCTATTTTTTGATAAATAAGGAAAAAGTAAATCTGCTATACAGAAAGAAGCATTTGTTTTTAACTACAGTCTTGCATTGATAGCTTTTTAAAATCTTCAAGTTTTCAATAATATTGGCTATCAATTTTAATAATATCTCTAATAATGTCATTTGATGTAAAAGACATCAAATCTTCAAAACACTCAGTTAACATCATTACCTTTATTAAAGTTTACTGACTTGTATTTCATTTATTTCTTGTCTAAATTCTTTCAATGCTTCTTATGATTTGGGTTTGAGAGTAGGGTAACCTTAACACCATTAGGAAGAGATTAGCTCTTCTTTTTTCTTTAAGGTATAATTGTCTCAAGATTTATAAAAGAATGACCTTAAAGTTTATGTTTAAAACAGAATAAACAATTCTCTCATAGTATATTTTGTTATACACATAATTTATTTCAGCAAAAATTAGCAACTTTTTAAGTGAAGGGGAAGGCTATCTTATTACCATTATGTCAAGATAAATTTTATATACATATGTGAGTATATATATATATATATATATATATATAATTATCTATAAAATTATAAAAAATGAAACTTTTTAAAATAGTTTATCTCCTTTTATGATGGAAGATAAATTTCAGAGACTCATCTTTACTATTTTTTAATATCTTAAATTATGTCTTTAAAGAAAATAACTAATATTTAAAGAGGTAACTGCAAATGGTTTACTGGCAGCCTATCAGATTGGCTTCTTTTAAATAAACAGTAAAAATTTAGAAAGAAGGTAGAAGTTTTACATCATACATAAGCTAGTCACATGATTTCTACTATATATATATATATATATATATATATATCTTCAACTATGATCTATTAGATTATTAGAAAGACTGAAAAAATGATTTAGTGTTTTAGTAGTTATTATTCTTATCCATAAATAAAATACAAATACAATTAAACATTTTTAAATCCATACAAATATATATCACCAATAATTTCAACATCTTTTGATATGCTGTATTGTAACAGGGTTATAATAAGTCTTATTAATGAGTACCTAAATGGTTGTGTTCATATGATAAGATATAGTTAGTACCATTGGTGCTTAACAATCAACAAAGACAGTGTATCTTCCTAATCCTGGTTTAAGAGATTAGTAAAGAAATTTCAAATGGTTACCTTAATATATAAAAAAGAATTAGCCCACATCCACTCTATATAGAGTTGTATGTAAAAGAGAGCAGACTGATATTTACATTTTTGCATTTCAACTGAATTCATTAACATTTAAAAGATGTTGCTTTGAGTTTTTTTTTTCTTGTTGAATATTGACATTTTCTTATAATATTGATTGATCAGCAACTAAACATTAATTATCAGTTAGTTGGGAGAAATACCCTAGAACAGAGAATGGGAATGTTCGTTCATTTTAGTACTCAGTCATAGAGTCTCCTATGATTGATGACATAATTAGCTGCTTCCTCACTGCTTGGTTCTGGGTTGGTCTTGTGACTCACTTTGATCAATGGAATGTGGTAGAAGTAAAACGGTGGCAGTTATAAGCCTAAACCTCCAGAGATTTATATGTCTCTGCTCTCTACTGGATTCTTGCCAATTCCATATGACCAAGCAAAAGCTACCTTGTTAGAAATTGAGATACCATGTGGAGAAGAGCTGAAATTCTCAACCAAGAACCAAACATCCCCAGAAAGAGAGCTGCCTAACTGATCCAGATGTATTAGGTCACTCAGCCAGATCAGAAACACTGGTCAGCCTTGCCCAGCATAAGGAGCTGACCCACAGATTCACAACAAAAATGGTTTATTGCAGTATGTCGCCAATCATTTCGGCAACACAGCATTATTGTGTCAATAGCTCATAAATATCCAATCTTTAGGTTTTGTTTTGTTACTTTTCTCCAAGTTTCTTTACACTGATCTCTCATTGTCTGAGGAGACTGAATTATGTGGAAAAAGCAGTACCGAGTAGGAAAACAGAAAATCAGGACTAGCCCTCTGAGTGAGATCAAAGGAATTCTATTGTAACCTCCAGACTTCCATTTTCTCATCTGGATGAAGTATCTGTATTACTTGTTGTGTGTGAGGAGTGTGTGAAGAAATATTTGATCTCTCAAGGGTCTATTGCTGCTTTTAGATTCTGTGGTTTTGTGATCTTATGCTCAACACGTTCTATACTTCTCATACAATCTTTTCATTTATGCTGACAAATGAAAGTGAGCTATTGTTAAAGGTGAGTAAAATGTACTTTATCAGTCCTTCCAGATCACAAATAGAAATACTAACAAAATTATTTATTGAGGCTCTCTATACAAAATAATGCTAAGTGGTTTACACACATCATCTTAAGGAATCCTTAATAAAAATATAAGACAGTTACTACAATTCCTATTTTACAAATAAACTGGATCTCAGTATGGCTAATGTACTTCTCTAAATTCACATAATAAGTAGCAAAGCTATACTCAAACAAATATCTAGATATAATGACCATCTATCCACCTGAAGTCAAACAAGAGTTTTTGAGGCCTGTCCTAAGTGTATATCTGACATCTTGACCAATAATAAGAAATGCTATTTTCAATGACTCCAGTAGCTATTTATTTTAACTATGTGTATGCAAATATTCTACCATACCACAATTAAATATTTACTTATTCAAAGCTATCTTTCTGGTGAGGAAAGAATATTTCAAAATCAAGGTGTACAAGGGAAAATGATATAATGAACGCAGTGATATTTATTGGCACTCTTTAGATTTAGAGTGAAAATTGTAATAAAAATTTTTGCCCGAGAAAAAGTTAAGAAACTTAATTGACAGTCATTTTCTTTTTTTTTAATACAATATTATATAATATTTAAGTGCTTTTTGTGATTATAATAAACATGTGTTTATTGAACATCTACTTTTTAGTGAGTATAAAGAAGTATAACACATAAGCCTATATCCTTAAGGATTTCATAATTTCATAAAATAAGCTACTCTTTGTATACTCATATTGGGCATAAAGAATTGAGGATTTTTTGGACTTTACAAAAAGGATTCCATGGGCACCATTACATTAATATCAACTAGCACATATGGGAATACCCAAAACCACAGACGTCAGCCCCTATCTTCAGGAGCCCATAGGCATGAGGATCCCACCTTGTAAAGTCCATATAAGCTGACCACCTTAGACAGATGACTCTCAAGCCTGACCCAATAGCATCACAGTTGGGTGCACTAGAGCCAAAAACACTGAACTTATGACCTGTTGTAGCCACTGGCATGGAATGACATGCAGCTCTTGGAGCTGCCTGCCAACAGAGCTCACTTTGTAGACACTAAGGACTTTCAACTCCTCGCTCTATTGCCAAAGACAGTACTTCCCCTCTCTGTATGTTGTGTATTAACCTGATTGGTTTATCTAAGAAGGTTCCACTCAATAAACTTGGCATTGCGGAAAGACACCAATGCGTTCAAGAGTGTTACTTGGGTAGCCACCTCCCCAGCTCACAATATTACCACACTGGTTCCACAAGTTCTAAACACAAGAATGAAGGAAGTCAGACCATCACAATAACTTGGGCAGCGTAGTTAAAGATGGCTGTCTGATCTTGCCCAGGGCTTGTGGATTTAGAATCATAGGGCCATGTCAGAAGAGGACTCTAGAGACCACAATTTAAACTCTCTCTTTACAGGTAAGGAGATTGGTACCCCTGCAATATGAAGGCAAGAGGAAAAGTAACAGCATGCCAAAGACCAACTCTATCAATTAAAGGGCAGAGGAAAAAACAATAATAATCAACTTTATGAAAAATTAAACAAAAAAAAAATAAATTGCACAACAGCAATTGAGTTCATAAAAAGCATTTGTGTCTCTCTGTGCATGTGTATCAGTGTGTGTGTGTGTGTGTGTGTGTGTGTGTACGCATGTAGGCATATTGTATAACATATATTACAGATGAATAAAGAAAACACTTGAATGTATACATTGATGTTTTAACAGGGGCTCACCATGGAGGCATTAAAGACTTTTTTCACTTTGCTTCTTTTTTGCTTAATTTTTTTCTCCATTGTAAAGATCACTTGAAATACAAAGGTAATTAAGAACAAAATAGACAGGCTATGAGTAACAATTAAGAACCCTAAACCATATTCACATTTAATGACTTGAATTTACCTATAGACAACAACTTTTCACTTCCTCAGGGACATCTACAATGTTTTAATTGATCATGGGAAGCGATATATACTTAAATGTTGAGTGTGCAGAAAAATACCTGAAAAAATTCTTTGTCACTTCTTTCTCTTGCAATAAGTGGCACGTAAAAAATCTTGAGAAAGTAATTTTGTATAAAACCTTCATAGGGAACAGTCCCAAGACTACTAATAAAATGTTTTCATTTGATTTAAACTAATCCACAAATAGGTTAATAGCTAATCAATATTATGCAACCAAGGTAAATCAAATCACATCTTTTTGTGCCTATTCTTTGTTTCTTTCTCTTCTTTCCATAAGCTTCAGGATTTCTGCCATCCTGTTGAAGTATTGTATTTATTACCAAAATAAAAAAAACTTCTTAGAAAATAAATTCTATTTAAGAAATCACTATTTAAGGTCCAAAATAAAATCCATTTCACAGATTTTTTTAAAAATAATATACCTTCATTTTATTTCTTTGCAGTTTGAAATATCTTCTAAAAATACTCAGCTTTAGAACTAATCTTTCTGCTTCAGATATTTTCTTATACATATTTTTTTAATGTAATGAACACATAACAAAATTTACCATCTTAACCATTTTAAAGTATATAGTTCAAAAGTGTTAAGTATATTCACATTGTTTTGAAAAAGATCTCCAGAACTTTTTCATCTTGTTAATCTGAAACTTTATACCTATTAAACAATTTCCTTTTCTCCCTTTCCCCAGCTCCTGATAATCACCATTCTACTTTGTTTCTATGAATTGACTACTTTAAATATTTCATTTAAGTGGAATCAGACAATGTCTTTTTTGACTGGCTTATTTCACTTAGCCTAATGTCTTCAAGATTCATCAGTGTTTCCTTTCTTTTTAAGGCTCACAAATATTCCATTATATGTATTATGACATTTTATTTATCCATTCATCCCTCAATGGTTATTTGAGGTGCTTCTACCTCCTGGCTATTATGAATAGTGCTACAGCAAACATGAATTTGAACATGTCTTCGAGAACTTGCTTTCAATTATTTTAAATATATACCTAGCAGTGGGATTGCTGGATCATATGATAGTCTTCTCTTCAATTTTTTAAGGAACTTCCATACTGTTTTCCATAGCAGTTACTACATGTTTTAATATATCCATATGGTAGGTTTATGTTAAGAAAGAAAAGAAATAAAATAGGGAAATTTACACTTTGACTTCTTTCTTTAAGAAATGCAGAAATAAACATTCATAAACAAGTTTGAAAAAAATACATATGTTTAATTTGTGTCAGTCAAAATATCTCAGTTGGTATTTTAAAAAAACAGCAACAAACAAAATATTTTTCTGTTAATTCATGCTTTACAATTTACCTGCTCAATGACAATTTAGTGCTAATATTTCTTTGTAGTGTTTAAAATACATTGTCAATACATGTACAGAAGTCACAAAAATATAATAATCTGAGAACATTTTATGAAGCAGTCCCTGCTTTTGTACGTACATTTTCAAAAGTCACACTTGTAGTATAAGAATTAATTAGTAAAATTTTGAAGATGAAAAATTCATATAACAGAACCAAATATATTATAAAAAATAAATTTATTTCAAAAGTAGACAAATATAAAATCAATATTCCTTGACTTAAATAAGTTTGAAATAAATTGACTCATATTTATTTGTTTTCATTTTAAATCCCTACTTTTTGAAAATGCCTCAATGATGCAAAATGACTCTTCTGTCTTTTATAAGGACAACTATTTTTGGAATTAGGGCCTATCTGTATAATCCACCTATATTCTGCCTGGAAAGCTTTTTAAATTCTGAGTTTCTATATTAATGTGCTAACCATGAGGATCGACTACCTTATTGTATTTAGGCCAAAGAACCAAATCAAAAATAGTATGCATTAAAAAAAAATATGGTTAAACAATTTTTTAAAAGAAAAAAGTAAATTTTGGGAGTAAATATATTAGGCCAAGCTTGAAATTATAAACTGCTGTTTTCAAGAGAAAAAGATTAACAATGGTTTCAATTTATAGGTTTTCAGGGAAAAATTAATAAACACAAAACCTACAATCAGTTGTAATTTTTTTATTCAGCTCTGTTAGAATTCACTGATATATCCTTTTTCTTTTTACATCTATTGAATTAATCTGCTAAATTAATGACACATCAAGTAACTGAAAGTATTTAATTTTCCATGCTGTTTTAGTTGGAAAAAGTCATTGCATGATTCTAGTTCCATTTAAAATCTAAAGATAGAAATGTATGCCTATTTTCTGTTGTTGCTATTATTTTGTTTGTTTTTTAGTGTAAACCAGATAGTCTTAATATTAGGAGAAAAAAAAAAACTGACCTGAAGAATCAGCACTATTCTTTACTAATGGTAGTGTATTTGTTTATCCTCCTGTGTAGGACCCATTTGATTTTTAGAGATTCAATTTCCTGTTTTAGTATTCTTACTCAAACGAAAAAAAAAAAAAGAAAAAGAAAAAAGAGAATTTCAGTACCATATCAATTTGAATTTTATTGTTTCTGTCTCAACTCACCTAACATGACTGGGTCACAAATCCCATTCCACCATTTGTGGGGATGTGGGACCCTCAGTTCATGACATAATCTGTCTTGCAATTATCTCTACTCTCCAAAGATTTAATTTTTTTTAGATTGTTGTGGGAATTAAACACATTAATATTTTAAAGCATTTGGAACAGTGCCTTTTACACAGACAACATAGAATAAATGTCAACTGTTATTATTATTATGTACCTAATGAGTTGACACCTCATAAAGGTTAGAAGTTTTAATTTCCAATATGTAACATTGAACACACATCAACAGTAATTGAAATAAATAAATTATATAAATATAAAGTTACCTTTTGTACTAGTTTTCTATGGCTATTGTAACTAATGACAAAAAACTGGATGGCTTTAAAACAAGAGAAATTACTCTCTCACAGTCTGGGGGCCAGAAGTGCAAAATCAATATGTGCTCAGTACAGCACTCTCTCTAAAAGGTGTAGGGCTCTATATTCGCTTTTCTCTGGCTTCTGGTGGTTCCAGGGATTCCTTGATTTTACATAACGCCAATCTCTGCCTCTGTCTTCACATAACCTTCTCTGTATCTTTTCCTCTTCTGTCTTTACTTATAAGGACAATTATCATTAGATTTAGGATCAACCTGGATAGTCCAGGATGATTTAATGTCGAGATAATTATGTCTGGAAAGACTGTTTTTTTTTTACAAATAGGGTCACATTTACACTTTCCAAGAGTTAAGACATAAATATATCTTTTTGGAAGATACCATTCAATACACTACATATTTCTTATCTAATATTTAATTTTTATTTAATAGATTTTTTCCTTTATAAAGGAATAAATATTATATAATAGAAATGATCAATTATTTTAATATTTAATAATTAATGCTTAATACATTTTAACAGCTACTGCTTATTTAATAATATTAAATTTAAAAGTTAGTTTTGACATTTTTGAGGAAATTGTGATCTACCTAATTTTATTTTGTCACCTGGGGCTGATGAGAGTTCGGCATCATCTCAGTGGTAGCAGGGAGAGAGAGGGGTAACTACAATGTAGACCTGTAGTTAGCATTTTTCCTCAGCTCTTCCTCAAGTGATGCAGTGAAGAATCACAAGTCATTGAGATTTAGTAGTTTTATTAAAAATTTGTTGAGAAAGACAAAGAATGCCCTAAGGAGGCACATGGTCCCAGCTCTGTGACCAACACAAAGGGGCCAAAATGGCTACAAAAGGGCAAAAAGGCCACAAAAGGCCACCAAAAAGGAGGAGAACCCAGAAAGGCAAAAAGGAAAGGGAGCCCTGAAGGGCAAAAAGGACCTAAAAGCAGGAATGTCTGTCTTATATTGAGCCATGATGGGTGGTTCTAAAGGCATTTCTAGGTGATTGGCAAGTGAGGTCACCTTGATTGACACCGGATTGACACTATGCAATAACTTTGCCTAGTGTGTATGTGTGTACTCAGTCTTAACCTGTTATAATTAGATTCATGAACTTCCAGACATAGTCATGATATTATAATGATGGTATAATGAAGCTGAAATTATGGGCAGTACTTTCTGCTCATACATTTATAGCTGGTTTAGGCCAGCAGCTTTTATGGCCTTTATGCTCTATGATTTGGGTAATTTATAATCCTAAAAGGAAGGTATTTCTGGGAGGTTTTAAGGAAGGTCTTCAAGAGAAGTTTCTGTGGTTACAGAGCTGAGCCCCTATTACTTTGTTCCCCTGTCACTCATGTCTGACTAGCTACCTAATAATTCGATGAAAAGAAATTCATTATGCCTAGGTTTTCATTCATATCTTTGAACTAAGGATATACTAAAACCTACAGAGCCAATTTTGTAATCATTCACATTCAACAATTTGTCTTCCAGTTTCATAATTATGTTATCAGCTTCTTTACATACATATTACAAAAATGTTAGTCTTGTTGACATTGTCACCATCTTCTTTTTAAACCTTCCTTTATATAATGTTCAGTGAAGTATCAGGGGGAAAGGCAGATGCTAAAAAACTAAAACTTACAATTGATTGCTTCCTGCCTCGAGGAAATATTTTGCCCAAAATGTAGAAGATTTAGAAGAAAAAAAACAACTTTTATTAAATTTAATCATTGGCTTTTGATCAAAAGGTAATGCTCTCCCTTTTCATCATGGAGAAGAAGTCAGGATAAAAATTGGACAGGGAAGTAAAATAAAGAAGTTTGACATTCTCAAGCTTTAGCTTCAACTGAGCCTTGTGGTCATCCTGTAATTTTATTACTTAGAATGAAATGTTTCCAGATGACATTGAATATCTGTACTGTTACTGTAAACATAATTTTAAAAATGCATTGTTTGTAATACTATTGATGGCTGAAAATTATCCATTAAGGTTATTTTTTTTAATTAATGTATCTCCTAACAAAATGTATTTATAAATTAAAAGGATAACAAATCTCACCTTGAGACTAGATGTGGTACAAGATTTACTTGCATCTAGCCAAGTAGGAAAGTAAATATATAGAAAGAAAAAGTTTCATAACATTTTCAAGGTCATTTAAGATTCTTAAGAATGAGATGCTATTTTTTAAAAAAATGTATAATTTGTGTTTATAAGATAAGAGAAAGAATTTTAAAATGGCAAATGACTTTTAAAATGACTTTGTAAAGTACCATGTAAACAGGAAGACAGATTTTCCATTACAAATAAGGTAAATAGAAAGTTGCTAGAATATCCATTTAATTTGTCCCTGAAATAATATTTAAAATTAAAATGAGTTTCACAACATATAGCTATTTTTAAGTGAAATTTATTAAATTAGATCTATGTCTCTTAAGGGATTTACAAAATAAATCAACTTTCTGACAATTTATTTCAACTCTCTTCTTTCCTTCTCTTCCTCTCATTTTCTTTTGTTACTTTAAGTATACAAAAATCAAATTTAAATATTTAACAAGTATTTATGACTCTTGCCTTTACTATATTTTATATTTGTCTCAAAAATTAATTTAAGATTTTTTTTTGTTTTTTACTGATATATTGCTATAGGATCTTCACTAGGGAAAAAAAAGGTTCCCTATGCAATTAGACATATTTTCACTACAGAAAAAAAGAAAAGAAAAGAGAAAACTAATATAAAATCTAGGATCTGAGAATTTTCTAATTTCTCATGTGATAGTATTTCTTAAGAACACTGAGATATAATAAAGTTTCGTTTAGTTATTAACAACTATAAAATGATAGCTTAGTTTATTCACATTTTAAAGTAAATGGTAAATACAGAAAAAAAAAAGACAGAAAAAGGAGAAAAAACAAAAGCAAATAGTTTACTCAGTCAAAGATGTGATCTTTTTAAAAACAAATATAATTAGAAAAAAATTATTCACTTGAAAAAAATCATGTTGAATTAGACACAGGAGACATAACTGGTTTGTCATGTTCTCCATTGGAGAGGTCATCTTCCCATTATTGGTAGCAATCATGTAGGTTATAGTTAATATAAGAAACTGGCAAAGTTTTATTGTTTTGTTTTGTTTTGTTTTGTTTTGTTTTGTTTTGTTTTAGAAATACTGAACAACATAGCAACCTTTAAGTTTCATGCACCACCAAAAAAATTT
The DNA here is from genome assembly GCA_028627145.1 of Eidolon dupreanum. Classification (NCBI taxonomy): domain Eukaryota; kingdom Metazoa; phylum Chordata; class Mammalia; order Chiroptera; family Pteropodidae; genus Eidolon; species Eidolon dupreanum. The sequence continues at coordinate 31,503,681 of CM053514.1, forward strand.
GGAGACAATTGGAGACAATTTTGGTTTTCTTTTGATATCTAGAGTCTCACAGTAAGGTCAATTGAAATTGAAATTTTGTGATAGCTAAATCTGGCTATGAGATAGGAAATCACATAGTTTATTTGGGAGGTGATCTTAGGAAACAGGAGTGAGGGAGAGATGGGATAAATGAGACAGGAAAGGGAGAAAATCCAGTAAAGGGTATATTAATGAGAGGAATGCTGCTGTGAACAATAGATATTCCATTCTATTGGCCTCCCCTCTGAGAAACCATACAGAGCATGCCTCCAAATTGTCACCCAACGAATCTTGCATTAGTTTAAGGTTGACCTTGGGGATGTAAAGCACAGTGCATTCTTCTGGAGCTGAAAGCTTCAGAGAAGCAGAGAGATGAAGGTATTTGCCGTGAGGCTTTGTCACAATGCTGAAAATTGTTTACTTCAGCTGCAGGAGGATATAGAGGAAAGATCTGAGAATCTTCTCTAAAGGTTTGGTCACAATTTGACCCCCACAATATTTATGTTTGAATCAAAACACAAAGTCTATGAACTTTTATATAATACTGAGCACGAACAAGGGATCCATATAACTATGCCAGAAAAAAAAATCCTATAAAAATAGTTTTCCGAATGTTTTTGAATAATCCATTCTAGTTCCTATGAATATTTAATCTTTCAAAATCTTAATCTTTCAAACTCTTCTTTCCTTCATTTACAAACTAAATAAGAAAATTTACTAACTCTTTAAAATACCTTTAATTGGAATTCTGAATAAATGACTAAATAAATGACTGAAAAATGGTTAAATTAATTTGAGCTATGTTTTAGCAATGTTAAAAAGCTGTTACCTTGAAGAAAAATAAAAAAGAAAAATAAAGTTAAATTTGTTTTTAAAACTACTACTTAAAGGAAATATATATATCATATTTATAACTCATAAAACATTAATAACTAAGACATTAACTTGAGCAGCTTATAGCATATTAATATTACACGTTTAGAATAATTACACTCTTTTGCTTAGCAATCCTTTGCTTAACCAATGGAACTATTTTTGTGAATGGGCATTGCAATTTGGCTCAGTATTTTGGAAACAAAGTCTAGCCATCATGTCTCTCAGGCTGCTTGTTTATATGCTTGCACAGTTTATTAGTAAACACAGCCGAATAACTAAAATTCAAAGCAAATTCTTGAGCAAACAAATTTGACCTTAGTTATCATGACACTTAGTTATCAGAGTCACCCTCCAGTGACTCTGTCTTCCTTCTCACCCAGCAAACTAAGCATTAAACCCTAGTGATAATGTATTCAGCTTTTTTTTTTTTTACATAGAACGACAGTACCTACACAGAAAACTATTGATTGCTGATTAAACTTTGACCTCCGGAAACATCCTATTTTTTTGTCTTCTTTGTCCATACTTCAAATTCTGAGGGGGGGGGGCGGTATTCAATTAATATTGTCAAACTACATGATATAGTAAAGACATTTTGTTAACTCAGAGTTCAATTATGTTAAAAAAAAAAAAAATGAAAGAAACTAGCCGGAAACTGTCACAAACCAGTCTGGACTTTTTCAATTCTGGCTCCCTGGTAGCAAATTCATTTCTTTAAAAAATGTATAAAATGAATGCATTTGGCAAATCATTTACATCTATGACTATTGGGTCTGGAAACATATCTACTCTAGCATATTTCTTTCATACTTTCTCCTGCTCTATTTCATGTTCAAGTAATAATTCATTTGCACAGGAGGGTAAAACAGGCAAATATAAAAAATAATAGTAGGAAGTTGTTTAGGAATCAAAACATTTTAAAATAGCACAGTTGTTCTGATATTATCAAGTCAGCTATTTCTGATGGTTTGGTGATGGTAAGATGCAGAACAAACTTTCAATTCAACTATCTTACTAACATGTTTCCACTGTTGTGGTATGTATTCATCTTTCAATGTGATGCACCCCAGATGTACATACTGAAAAGATGCCAATAAAACACATGTGTTCTTCAAAAGATAGAAGTTTGCAGTTCTTGGTACTTCCTAACTACAGAGAGAAGGAGACTGAACACCAACAAGTACTCTCATTCAAAGAAATGAATTATGCATTTTTATATAGAATAGCTTACATTCATTTTCTAAAGCATCTAAAATTAATGATATGATTCATACAAAGTCTTAGAAACAGCCTGGCTCCAAGTATTGTGACTGTATAGACATTTGCTGCTCTCCTTTAGCCTGCAACTTTACTTGCCACCTAGAAGCTCAGGTCAAAGACTTGCACCCTGAACAGTTTTCCTCTGAGGAGATACAGAATGTTAGCATTGTTACCCTGGGGAGACATAGTGGCAGAGACTAAGAACATGGACTCTTGAGCTAAACCACCTTGAGTAATTATTTCTAGCTGGTTGACTCACTTCACTTTTCTGTGTGTGCTTCTTCACTGGTTCTTTATTTGTAAAACGTGTATTATAATAATTTCTGCTTTAGGGGGATGTTGTAAAGATTACATGAGTGAATTAAGAATAGTGCCTGGCCTGTAATAAGTGTTCCAAAAATGTATTTATTACTGATATGAAACATTTCCTTTACTTATCTTGTAACTACTGCTGACTTCCTAAGCAGACTTGTCTCTTGCCTACTTAGTGTAAAATAAGGGACTAATGTGAAAGGCTCCTTTACCACCAAAATATTTTTTCCACTTTTACAGTATTAAACATTAAAAAAAAGAAGAAGAAGACTGATCCTTAGAGAAGGCAATGTAAACTGCATAAATCCACTGTGAAAAACTATGAATCTGTTTCTAGTCTTTCACACTTAAATGTTGAATGATTAAGTCATAGCTAACAAGAAACAACCTAAACAAACTTAACCTTTTTTTAACATCCCTACTTATCCCACAAATCCTTCCATTATATTTGTTTGTACATTCTCCCTTTATTACCCCAAACCCTCAGACAGTAGGGGCTGTATCTCAGTCATCTTTGAATATGTTTACCATATCCATACCTACTCTATAAGTAGTTATTGAATTAAAAATAAGATAAGTCATATGTTAAAAGGAAAACATAACAGTAGTACACAGTTAATATAAGAAGGCAGAAACAGCTCTAAGATTCTTGGAGAAGGAAGGGACCTGGCAGAAAAAGGATGCATGAGGACAGTGAATCTTTATGTTCTCCAACTATTAAGTGTTGCCAGTAAGGAATTAGGAGGTGAGAGACATGAAAAAATATTATTACTTCATCCATTGGAGTGTTGGCCTTAATGTTTTGCATTTTTTCATAGGAGTTAATATGATCTTGTTCATCAACATCTAAAACCAAGGCACCTAGAAAAAAAGTTCACTAACATGATTAGATTGCCCTCAATGAAGCTATAAAAGAAAAGAAAGTTTCATGAAAAAGATTGATTAAATAACTAAATAAATAAATGTAAAAAAAGAGCCTATGATGGCGAGTCATCTGTCATTTAGCAAAAAATGTTGATGATTGATTATTTCCTTACAGTGTTTTTCAGCTCACAAGGCTTAGCAATTGTCCTTTGCTAAACAATATAGTCAATTTTATTCATGTTGAAAAATGATCAGAGAATATACAATTCCTTGTGTTCAACATGAATTTTTCTCATTTATAAAGTCAAAACTTTTTAATCCTCTAGTTATAACAAATATCATCCCTTCCCAAAAACATTAGAGAATTATGAGTTTATCTTCCTAAAATTTGTAGATTTACTTATATTTAATGGAGGACAAGAAAATAAAAAATAGCAGAGGATACACTGTTGGATGATAAATCTGAAAAATCTGTCAGTGTTAAAAACAAAAGCATCTTTCAGCAGAGAACTAAATAATCATAATGGAGCAAGAACTCTAGGGATTTCACTAGCAATACTCCCAGTTTTTAATGATGAAATTAAAGTCTCCTGAAGTGAACTATATTATATAAGGTTGTAAGTGTAGTGATGAAGCCAGTCCTAGAACTCAAAACTCTGGACTCAGAGTCCAGGTCCACCCACTACAATGTGCTACAATAAATGGGAAGAAAATGTTGAAAAATAAAAGACATTAGTCTTCTAGAGAGCAAATGAAAGGGTAGAGCTAAAGTAACTTGTTTAAATAGAAAAAAAAGTAAAATGAATGAGATACACCTGTCAGAATAATTATAGCCCTTGTTAACAAGATTCTGGGGGGAAAAAATGAATGAAAAGAAAGTATCAAGTAGAAGTTAACAAAAGAAAAATTATTATATTTAAATCTGAATCTATGGCCATTCCACCCTGAATGTGCCGGATCTCATCTGATCTTGGAAGCTGAGCAAGGTCAGGCCTGGTTAGTACTTGGGTGGGAGGCAGGATGCTGTAAGCGAAAAAAAAAAAGTAAATAAAATAAAATAAAATAAAATAAAAAAGACAAGATAAAAAATAAACCTGAATAAGTGACCTATACTAGTGTTATATATATAGTACCATAGTTAAGTTTAATTGCACATCTGAGGCATCTCTGGTGTAGGGACTATGTAAGGGCGGAAACTTACTACAATGGCAATAAGAATAGAGAAAAAGACAGTTTCAAGAGCTTGAGTTTACTAGTAGTGGTAACATCATCAAAATATCATAAGACATGTTTCAATTCCCCCCTTATGTCAAATGTCTCTTGGAGAAGACACGTCTCTTTGCACATCGATGAGGTAAATTATATTCTATGTGATAATTCAGAACAGGGCAGGACAATGCCTATTTATATATAGGAAGAGTGATCATATAGGGTAGAACTGGCCTGGAATTAGACTTATAAATTGAGTGGGGTGGACACTTGGTTAATGCAGCAAGTGGTAAGCTCTGCAGGAAGTCACGAGCAGAAGAGAGAACATAGTTATGACAGTATATAGTGAGGCAAGTAAAAATTGATGGAATGGGGTGGATATGGGGAAGACAGAGAAGGGGTTATATAAATAAAATAATACGTTATATTCTGACTAGTTAGTTGAACATGAGAATGGGGACCAATGAATGTAAGAAAGCAAATAACAAATAGTCTTATAACAATTATGGCATTAGGTAACTACCTCTCAATCATCAGTTTGGAGTTTAAGAAAATGAAACTAGTCACTGGGTGGATGATAGAAAAGAGGGAGAATTTATACATCATGTATTTACTAATGAACACATACTATTTTTCATGCAGTGTATTAGAAATAATAGTTAAGGTTTCAGTTCTAAAAGATCAAGGAGACCAGAAAGATTCTTAAGACATGGACTTAGGCATAATCAACTCAGCACATGCCTAGTAATCAACATGAAGGCAGAAGTCTCCACAGGTATCGATGTTGGTATTAAGAGCACTGAGGTCATACAGCTTCCTCATACAGCTCCTGGACTATAACTTCCATTTCTTCATCATTTTTTAAATTTTCAATTTCTTATAGAGAATATACTATAAACTATTGTATTTGTTTGTCTTTTTTCTTTCACATATGTATAGCACACTTTCTAGAAATATAGTGAGAAAACAGAAAATTGGCTGAATACAGAATTGAAAACATCTGGATTAAGCCACAGCTTTATCATATAATAGAATAGCACTTTGGTCTTAGTGACAGCTCCAAACTTTTCTGAGCCTCAATTTTCTTCACTCTAAAATGGATATAATAATTCCTACCTTACATATGTTTTATAAGAATGGAATTATTCAATACAAGTGAAAATATAAGGTCCAGCCTTGTATCAATGGTTTACAAAAATATGTTAATTGAAACTTTTTCTCCCCAGATGTAATCTTGAGTAGAATATCAATAATGAAAATAACAATATTTAAATGTATTTTTATAAAGTATTTCCTGAATTAAAATATATAACATTTACCTATTTAAAAGTTTATTGACAAGAACATTTACATTTCAGATTCCAATTTACTTTACATTGTTTGCATAGAATCAAGAACATTTGGATTCCCACAATGAAGTAGTTACAAATGACATTTCAAAAAAAAAATCCTAATTATAATATTTTCCACATTTTACTGTACAATTAATTTTAAAAGCTACAGATGGCACATGATAAAAATTTTAAACAATAACCATGTTGTAAAAGAGTATGCAATAGTGTACAACAAAACTAAAAGCCAATTAAGCTTCCCTTCTACCCAGAACTGAGGACCTCTTACATAGAATAATCTTGTTAACAGTTTCTTAGGTATCATCCAGGAATAGGTTGTATATTTAAAGCATAGTAACCAGGTCGTTTTAAGATCACTTTGCAAAATCAGATACTGTTGAACTAAGTTAATCAAGAAGCTTTAAAGTAAAATAATAAATTCTATGTGCAAATTTAATTAGTTGCTCTTAATCCTTAAAATGTCAAAATAATATTAGAACACAATATTTAGAATTTCTAAATGTTAAAATGATGCAATATTATAATACAGTGTGTTGTGTTCACCTTTAACTGAAAAACTATTATCCCATGATGACAGTGTGCTTGTAGCATGTACAACTGAGACTTATTAGGGATTTAAAGGATCATGGTATACATGTGTTCTGGTCATGGACTCAGACATACATTTGTATGAGTGCCTATGTGTAGATGTGAATTGAGATGAAGAGTTATGACAGAAACATTATAAGAAATTCAAATGCATTTTAATGTGGTTTTAGTAGGAGAAATTTATTTTAAAGTCTGCACAAAAATGAGTTCCAATGCCTATGCCAGTTAACCTTGCAGCAAAAGTTAATCTACTGGTGTTCTATAATGTATTCAGATTGAGTAAATTATCCATGAGTGTTTTCAGTATAATTTTAAGTATATAAAATACATGTATTGCTAGTAAACTTCAAAGCTAAAGTTTTTAAAATCCTTGCATTGTTCCTGGGAACCAAAGTTTTCCAGTAAATGGTTTAAAAACAGTGGTATTCATAATGTAATTACATTTACACCATTATCAAAGTTTCTATAAATTTTGTTGCTATTAATTTTTAATCTCTCAAGTTCAGAGTTAATGTTTTAGAACTACCTTGTGTCCTCCATGATTTCTCATCATACTAGTACTTTAAACATAATTATAATAGTTGCTGAGTTAATTAATTTCATGTCAAGTAACCTGATGTTCACATAGTCTTATCTTTCTTTTTTTCCCTAACAATATGGTCCAGTTTCAGTATGTTTCTGTCACACATACCCAATGTTAGTAAATTTTAGTGTATTATTTTTATAGTGACCTCTCCTACTGTATTAAAACAAACACTATTAAAAACAATCAGATAAATATGATGACTAAGAAAGTAAATAAATGTATGTTTCCTTATCTTTACTCAATATCTCAGTTAAGGAATAATAAAATACAAATATAATAATTAAAGGTAGGTACTCATAATGCTTAATGTAGTAATGTCTTTATGTGACATTAGATACTTATTAATTATTCAGCCTGAATTCTATTTGAAAATTATCATCTGAAAAAGAGATAATAAGTTTTAAATAACAAATTGTGTCCTTTCTTGTAAAAATAATAGCTTTTCCATACATACAGGGAATTAGACTATTAGTGTGGTCTTTTATATAACATTTAAGTGAAAGAATTTAAGTGTTACATCTTTGAGCATCTATTTATATATAATTTAAAAGAAATCTTCAAAAATATTGTCAAGAAATCAGGAATTTCAAACAGCTGTAATTTACAATTGGCATAATCTAGATTTAAGTGGTTCAAGATTCAGTAAGAAAAATGGAAAAGTATGTCTATAAATATGTAAATCACTGTGGGAAACAATAAGTCCTATCCACTAACACGGTATTCCTTCTTCATCCTCTGAATTAGACAGAATGGAGATCTACCAGAGACATACGTATACCCCTCTTCCCTGCATTTATAACTAACTGAACATCTTGTATCAGCTGGCAGATGGAAACTTCAAAAAAAGGCCCCGAAACATCATTCTGTATATGTAAGTTGATACTTCCTTGCCCCTGCTGAGAGGACCGCCCCAGAGCTGGAGCTAATCCCCTCCTTATGTTGGTTTTCATAGTGACGTGTATTAATGCACATAATAAGAGAGGTCTGCAAATCTATGAGGTACAAAAAATTAGCAAAAAATAATAACTTGATATAGTAGTTTTGAATTAAAAACTGTAATTTTTCTTTTTATTATCAATTTATTGAATTCCTATAACAATGAGCACTCAAAACCATACATGTCATGAAAAATATTGTGCATATATTATATTTAATAATATTAACTTAGAATCATATATTGAAAACTGATACATAGTTTGGGTTATTTGAAATAAGAAAAAGTTTTTCTTTGTATGTTTATGTGTGTGTGTTCATATGCATTTTCATATGCAATTTTAAATTTCTGAATTTGTATGAGTCTATACATTTTAGATATCCAAAAGAATTTCTTATGCATTTGTTTGCCAGCCCAGAATGGCCTTTTGAATCTCATTGTCTTATATTAGACTAATGTTATCAGGAAACTATCTAGAATTATACCATTATTTTTACTATATTTCAGGGATTGGCAAACTATGACCTATGTGCCAAATCTGTCCAGTTGCCTGTTTATATAAATAAATTTTTATTAAAAAAACTGCCACATTCATTTTACATGTTTCCAATGATTACTATCTCAATATAGTGGCAGAATTAAGTAATTTTGACAGAATTAAGTAATTTTTTCAAAGCTTGAAAAATTTGCTATCTAACTCTTTTTTGAAATTGTTTTCCAATCCTGGATCTATACCAAAATGATATCTTGAGTTTATTATTTATGTGTTCAATTATAAATTTTCTCTATATGTACAGGAACTTTGCACATATAAACATTTTTCTTCTGTCTTTCTGCTCATAATTTTGTAAATACTCTACAGCTTAACTCCATTTATAACCTCCCCAAACATTGTGTCATCCTTAAAACTAAAAAAAAAAAAAAAAAAAAAAAAAAATCACTGAATAGCTTTTTCATAGTTTATGGAAATTATATATAAATGTCAGTCAGGAGGCAATTCCCAGAGATTCTACTGTGATTAGTTCAATTTCTACTGATAATTAGCAATCTTATAATTTGTGTGATTTATACAAATTGCTCATCACATATTATCTCTTTAATTTATCATAAAATTCCAATAATTATTATAATTCCAATTATTATTACCTCCAAAAAAGAAGGAATGCAAGGTAATTGCTGTCAATAATTTGCCCAAGAATACACAGCCAGAGAATGACTTATTCTCCCTGACTTCGATTAAGTCAATAAATTTATAACTAAAAATTGCCCCTGTTGCCATATTATTTCAACATTAAAATATACCTTGGGTAAAATAAGTGTCAAAAGTGTTTTCATAGATAAAACAAGGTAGAAATATTTGTTTACAAAAAGAGTATAATATTTTCTACAATTTTTCCCTGAAGGTAAAATCTGTACATTTTATATAAATGTGAAAAAAAATCATGTCTGCTAATAACATTCTACATTCCAAACAAGAGAAGAGCAAATACGGTGGGTGTGTCTATATTCTGCAGAATAGATTTTCTATATATAATACTGTTCACATTTGTGCATCCCACTCCAAATTATATGATAGTGTACAATGGTGAGTCCTGGCTGTGACACTAAACTAGTGGGTTTCAATTATTATTAATAGTAGCAAGCCTGCTTTTGATTGATTAGATTAACTGAAGAGCTGAAAATCTATAGAAACTTACTTCAGGGTAATACACACTGAAGCAAATTTAAAATTAGGTTACTCCTTTTACTCAAGCCACCCCAGAATGGGAGTGATATATAATTATGCTACCAATGACAAAAGGCTATTTTCCAGTTCGGCTTCTACCTGGAGATTTCTAGAAGTCAATCTATCTCAAATGTTCCCCAGGTAAATCAAAGTGTTATCTTTATAAGTGCTCAAGAATATAATATTCTTGGCTGCCTTGTGATGTTTCATTTATTCACCTCTATTTCTGCTGACGCTATGATGGCCCAAGGTGACTCTGATGCATCATGTCCCCTGTTAGTTCTCCAATTTGAATTTGGCTAGTCTCACTAAATGATCAAGCCATCATCATCCTTTCTCAGGCCAAATCCTCAACCAGAAAACTATTTTGTGATACAATTTACAATGAACTCTGGTACACATGTCGATTACAAAAAAAGGCAATACTCTTCTTTTCTTTTATCTTGCATTCTGATTGTAGACTCTGAGGCACCAATGACTATTCCCTCTCAAGTCTTTCTAATTTAGTGTGTCTGTATGTGCATTTCACTTCTTTTTCTTTCACCTTTTTCCCATGGGGTTCTATATCAAGCTCAGCATCAAAGCACAATCTAAACTTTAGAAATTAAACCCTGATCTACTAAAAAATTTTCTCTCTCATTGACCTCTTGAGTTTTATCAAGTTTCTTTAGTTCCTTCTTAGGACCAATTCTTTACCAAAAGATTTCTTATGTCTTCATGCCAACAGGTCTCTGCTAAGCCAATGTTATGAGCCAGCCTATCTACTAATCTACTAGCCTACATCTGATTTTGCATCTAATACAAAAGGTAGACGAATTTCAAGTCCCTCATTCATTTTATAGTAGATCAAGGATATTTCACTTGCATTTTACTTCCTGTGGCCATTCTTTTCTCTGATTCCAAAATAATTCAAACATGGAACATACACTTTTTCCTTAATTCTTTGGAGAAACCACCAAAACATTCTGCATGTATCACTTTCTTAAGATTTTGGGTGTTCTCACAAGTCGGTTGACCACTGTGTCTCTTGGAATCTCTTCAACATGCTTTGCTGAATCTAGCCTCTCTCTGTCTCGCTGTTTCTCTGTCTCTCTCTGTCTCTCTCTCTGCTTTAGCCACATTTAAAAAAATTCTCCTCTTATCTCTGATTTTTCATGCATCTTTACTGTCTGATACTGTTGAAAATACATTTGCCATCATATTTTCATATATGGCTATTAATATATTTTACTCCTTCTCGGCTTCAGCCTTTGCACATTTAAAGATTCATTAACATTCTCACTAAAATAAAAGACATTTCACTCTAGATTTTTTTTTCCTGTAAAGGCAGAGCCCTAGATGACCTCTTTGTTTCTGCAGCACAGAAAAAAAAAAAAAATAGTAAAGGCTTTAAAATTTTAGTTTTTTTTTTTTTTTTATTACTTCCCTACCAGTTTCTGTAAGTGTAAAGAAAGAGTATGGATGTCAGTTCTCATAATTATAAACAACATTATCTCTTTTGAAGGCAGCAATGACTCTAGACAGTTTTGTTTTAAATAATATTTTCAACTCTCCTCCACATTTGAGGGGTTGTCTACCCTTGTGAGAAAATAAAAATCAAGGCAATAGTTGATGAGAAAGTTAAAAATTGTCTTTATTTCATATCTGCAATTCATTTATAGGTTCAATTCATTTATAAAAATACAAGGTTGCCAATAGTTTAGTGTTTTCTTCTATCTCTAGTCTATTAGAGATAATAACCACAGTTTTCAGGTATGCCCACTTGTGATTCTCAGTAACTTTTGAACATCTGTAACATACCTCATTCTCCTTGTCTTCAGACTCCACACTAGCTCTTATTTGTACATATCTTTTATCTCATGATTAAAACAACAATGAAATTTGAATTCAAAGACATTCTACCCTACTTTGCTTTGAGATTTTTTTAAGTGCCTGATTTACCTCCTGCTGCTGAAAATGAATTTTGCCAAAAAATAATATTTTGAAGGCAATAATCAAAGGTGAATACATGGAAGGAAGGAAACATAACAATTAAAGCATAGGTAGAGTTTCAGTCTTTCAGAGAATATAAATGAGTACAAACTACTTTTTATTTTATTTTTTTTGTTGTTGTAAAGCAATACTTATTATCTACTTTGTATTGTTTTTTTAATAAATTTATGTTTGCTAGAGCTAATATGTTGCTATTGAGTCTAGCATGAAAGAGTATCCATTTGTGTGTGTACGTGATTGTGTTTTGTGCTTTAAACAAAAGCTACTCCACTGAAAAGACTTTCTGAGCCTCATCTTAACACCTACAAAATGAGGCCAGAATTGTCCTCTCGAGTGCTAAGTGGTGGTATAACAAAAGTTAAAGCATAATAATAATCTCTGCTGATTTTGGATTTACAGTGTAATCTGGACTCTTTCGTGAATAGTTGGGCTCTTTAATAATGTTTGACTGTGAGAAGTTTGTTCAAAATTATAGTAAACCTCTTTGGACTAACTAAAGAGATCTCATTTGCATTTTGGAAAGTTCAACTCCGGGGAAATTTAAAATACTTTAAACATCTGGTTGGAGTTGGTTAGTTATAAAAGCAACTTTTGCGTGGGGCCTTGCTCAGTGTCATTCCTCGAGTAATATGGTCCACAGGAGCCACATAATCAATGAATTCTGTGTTCATTCTACTTCCTCTCTGTACATTTTAATTTTTTTTCTGGGGGGAGAAAAACCTGTTCCATATGTCTGGGTAATGCTGCTTTAGAGGCATTCACATAGAGATAATAGGCATAGTCTCTTGGTATTTCCCAGTAATTCTCAGTAACTTTTAAACATCTGCAAAACATCCCATTCTCACTGTCTCCAGGCCCCATGTTAGCTCTTATTTGTCCACATCTTTAATCTCATGATTAAAACAACAATGTGATTGAAATTTAAATAAATTCAAAGACATTCTTTCTTCTTTCTCTTTGTCCTGGTGCCTACTTTCTTGTAGTCTGTTCAGGGTACAAAGCACAATAATTAAAGACACAGTTCAGGATAGTTACAGTGTGTTGACAAAAATAAGAAACAAATGGAATGTTTTCAGTCTTGTGGAGAATGTATATTTCAATGAAGGAAGAAACCTAACCCTTTGATAAGTGCCTTTGCTAAACATGAATTGGATAGATCCTTGTGGTATAATGTTGCAGAAATTAAAGACACTTTCTATCTTTTCATATCAACTCTTGTTCTAATTTCAATTTTCCCAAATGGGAAGATTACCACTGAAAAAAGAGCAGCTTAAGCAAAAGAGAAAGCATAACCTAAGATGACCTTAAGAATCACATTTAAATAGAATTCTGACAAAGAGATTGCTAACTTTGTGATTAGAGGAGCCAAGGCCTGTTATTCATTGTTATGTTTCTAGCATTTAGCAAAACTACTGACTTATAGAGAAAAAACAATCACTTCTTTGAATACTTGCTAGTGTCAGTTATTGTTGTCCTAAGTACCTATACATACATTTGTTGACAAGTAACCCTCAAAATTATATTATGATACAGGGACTTTCATTATCCATATTTCACCGAAAGGAAAACTGAGGCTTAAATAAGTTAATTTACTAAGTTGCAGAGTCAATACCATTTGCTTCTGATTATCAAAGCCAGTTCTGATTGACTATAAACCGAGTCTTCTTAGCTATCAATCTATACCACAGAGGAGGTGGCATAGAGAGACATGAGTTGAATTGAAAGACAGTGAAAGAAAATTACAAGCAAATAAACAAAAACAGAATGTTTAAATCAATTAATTGTGGGGGCAGTGTTAAGGGGAAAAAATACTGAAGGGAGTGGTGAGTTTTGGCTTCGTTGGCTGATTGGCTGATGATCCCTTTCACTGAGTTTGAAAATGTAGAGGCAGGACAGGCTTTTCGGGAGAGGAAGAAAAAGTGGGTGTGAAGGTAACCATTCCATTATCAACATTTGGAGTTTAATTTTCCTTTTAAGCATCTAGAAAGAGGGGCCATTAAATCAGTATAGGGGTAGAACTTAGTGCACATACAGTTGATTCTTGTTGTTCACAGTACTTATGTTCTATAACTTTGCCACAAACACTGAATTAGCAAATACTGAGCCATTGCTCCCAGGGAAATTAAAGGGCTAGGTTCCAGAGAGCCTCTGGTCACAGTATTTTTGTAAAATTATTAATGTATAATATTGCTTTGTGTGTTTCTATTTAAAGACTTGTATTCAATACCTATTTCTTACAATTAATTACATGAGAATTCTAGCAAAGTCTAACATTTTCCTGATCTTAAATAATGTTACTATCAATTTCTTTGGCTTTCAGCCTCTCAACGATACTGTCTACTATGCTATTTTATTGTTTTGTTTTGGGATGGCTAATTTTAAGTGTTAATTTGGATGGGCTATGGTGTCCAGTGCCCAAATATTTGGTCAAATATTATTCTGGATGTTTCTGTAAAGGTATTTTTTAGTTGAGATTAACATTTAAATCACTGAAGTTTGAGTAAAGTAGATTACCCTCTATAATGTAGAATGGCCTCATCCAATGAATTAAAGACCTTAATAGAACAAGACTGATATCTCCCAGAAAAGAAGGTGTTCTGCCAGTAGACTGCCCTTGGAGTAGAACTGCAACTCTTCACTGAGTCTCCAGCTTGCTGGTCAGCCTCATTAGATTTCTTTTGTGGACTCAGAAAGCCTCCATATGAGCCAATTTCTTAAAATAAATATCTCTGCCTATATATGTGTACAGTCTTTTGGTTGTATTTCTCTCTAGAACCACTCTGATTAATAATACAGTTTTCATCTCTTGAATCCACAGAATTAGGCACTTTTCCATCTTTTCCATTGTTTCCTCACACATTGTAGATGATGTTACAGTAGCACTTTCCAGAGCTGCTTCACACACGGATTGGTGAATTTCTTTTTTTTTTTTTTCTGGGTGTTATTGATTAATTTGATTCATTAACAATGAACTCATGGCCAACAGCATTATAACTCACAACTGAATGAAGCTTATCTAACACATATGTTTTCTCCATAGTGCACACTACAGACTTCTTGCACTTGGAAACACTAGACAGCACTTCAGCACTACTCTTGTTAGTCATTTTAAACAGCAAAATCCCCCTTAAAAAGGAACAAAAAGGTAGCACTAAATAAACCACCAAAAGGACACTTGTTTACAGTACGAGAGCTGAAACAAAAAGACAGAGCATGGCCTTTTCCAGTCTCATCAGGGCACATGTGCTTTGGGGAACTCAGATTTTCATACTCCGCACCTGTTTGTGAATAAGGGTTAGAGCAGCAAGTATTAATTTGAGGATTACAGATAACTTTTAAAAAGTAGGTGATTTTGCAAATATGAAGTGTGCAAATAATAAGGTAAAACTATATTGTGGAAGATTTAAACTTATACCATCTCCTTATTATCTTATTACAAAGTGATTTTGGAAGACTTTAGATAAAATATATAAAAACAGTAAATTTGAAAGCATATTAAAATATAGTAGGCAAAAGAAATAAGATTAAGGAGAAAACGACATATTCACACCACAGGATGCCATGACATTGCAAAAATCAGGTCCTACATTTGGTGCTGAGTTTCTGGGTGTTTAGAATTATGTAATTTAAAAGCCAAGCATAGTCTGAAAATGCCGATATTGAAGGGACATATAAAAAGACAACATCCATATGAAGCCAACTAAACTAAAAATGAGCTTTTTATTTCCTTAGTGGATACCACTTTTCTGACCCATGAAAGATAAAGTCTTATTACATAATTTTCTCAAGCAAATGAATATATTATAAATAAATACATTATATTAGTGTCAAAAGGACACTTTGCAACTCAATTATCTATAAAATTAATGTCCTAATAACTTTGTAAAGGAAAAATTAGTGTTATAGATGGTGATTATTTCATCCTCAGAAAAGTTCAATTCACAAAATAGTCCAGAAATCATATTGACACATTAGGTTTTTGTGCCTAGACATAATAATAAGATATCCCAGTTATAAAAAAGCATGAAAAGTGAGTTAAAACCATATGCTGCTGGAATAAAGATGCATCTGTTCTTGAGAACCCATTGCGTAGTGTGCATTGTTTTCTAATTCTGTGTTCAGGGATGTCATGGTGATAATCTAAAACTGGCCAAGTTGAAAGTATTTACACCAAAGAAATCAGCAAATTATTAGAACCTTTTCTACTCTGAATAATTAGTCAACATAAAACCCTGACTTAAATTAAAGTACATCGTTCTGTTTCCTATAAAATATATCCTATTTATAAAATAAGAGGGTATATTATTGTAGTAAAATGTACACTTTATTCTTTCTATATGTATTATAGTTGAAGATCTAAGGAAATGCAAAAAACTCAAAGCCACTCATGTTCTCTGTTATCAGTCAATTATTTTAGGTTTATGCTTCTATCTTCTATATATCGTGATGAAAGATGTTAAAAACTTCGAGCTCCTGAATTGTTAGTAGGTTTTATAAAATGCTACTGATAGATAGAAAAAAAGTATTTTATTTTAACTATAGACCGACTTAATTGTTATCACCTATAACATTACCTTCTCATACAGGACCAATAAGTTTGAACAATAATTATCTAGACCCACTCCTAAAAGACAACAACAGCAAAAAAAAGGGAAGTCTAAAATGTAATGCTGCATGTACTTTTTATTACTTTATTAACATTTTCATTCTATTATAATTTATTTCTAATAAAGTTACCTTAGTAAAATATTTTCTGTGTATTTTCTTAGTTTTCATAATCAGGACACTTTATAATAATAATTAGGAAAAGAATTTTTGTACTATAGATCTAACTTTATAATTTTACATTTTCTTGCTATATAAAAAAAAATATATATATATATATATATATATTTTTCTTTTTAAGCGAGGCAACCCTTGTTTGACATCACAGATTGCAAGAAACTTGTCAGCTTACAATCCTTTATTTTTTTATTTTTTACACCTACAGCACCCTGTCTTCCTAGGTGGTCTCCCATCCAAGTACTAACCAGGCCCGATCCTGCTTAGCTTCCGAGATCAAATGGAATTGGGCTTGTTCAGGCATTTTCTTGCTCTTGACAGTCATTTTTAGAAAATATTTAAATAAATATCTTTTACTAAAAATAATTAAAGCCAAAAACTATTGTAAATACAATTCATGGTCCACACAGAGAATTAATAAAAAAAATGCCATCAGATATATTTAATATTACTTAATAGATATATTAAATTTTTATTGAAATCCAATCTTATTGTGACACATAATTTTAGGAGATTTTAGGAGATTTCTTTTTGACAATTGGCAATAGAAACTAATTTATACTTTTCTCTGAAACTCCTAGCCGGTAAGTTATTGATCTGTAAATGTGTACTTAGATTAACTTAGATAATTAGTAGCTAAGAAGTTGAGTATAAGATTAAAACAATTTTTTTATTATTAGTTTCAAGTACATTGGTTAGACATTTATATAATTTATGAAATGATCCCCTGATTACTCTAACACCCATCTGGCTCTATACATAGCCATTACAATACTACTGACTACATTCCCTATGCTGTACTAAAAACTTTTCAGTATAACTAGTAATAATATCAAGTAGTGACCAAGCCATTTTAATTTTTTCTTTGTTATTTATAAGTATACTTAAAGTATATTATGTAAGGATATTTCCTCCAAATTAATTAGAGAGTAATTTTGAGTTTACTTTTTTTTTTTTTTTTTTTGGTAAATAAAAATTACAGAAAAGATAACTTGGTTATTATTTAATTCTGGCCCCCTGTCTCAAGATATCATTACTAAATGAGTTCTAAGCTTCATTTTTTTTTGGCTTTTCTGGTTCTACATTTTTGTATCTGAAAAGAATATAACATATAGCAGTAACATATGCCTCCTCTTTCCAACTCTTTTTACTTTCAGTCTGAAAAAGTATGTGTGTGAATTTAAATTATGAAAAAAAACTATATCAAACCAAAATATCAAAGTTTGGTTTTCCCCAAATAAGGACTATATAATGTTTCTTTCTTTCTTTTTTTCTTTTTCTTTCTTTCTTTCTTTTTTTTTAAGAACATAAACACTGGGAGTTGGCTGTGGTTCATGGCAAAATGAAAAGGTACTGCTACTCTTGAAAAACAGGTTTTTTCTTTTTAAATGGAAATCCATAAAAGCCCAACCTTGTAGGATAAGTAGCACCACAAGAATGACAAGATTATACTAGATAACAGATAAGGCCCTGAATAACTTCCATTCACACAATGAAAGATTAGCTTATAATTTATTTAAAAAATTTCAATGCAGTTAAAAGTTCTGAAATAGTAGCTGCAGTTAGATGATTTCTAATAAAATTAAAGAGAACAATTAGTTTCATAATGGTCTCATTCTCCGTACTTCACTACTATTTATAAATTAACTCTATTTTCTATAGGCATAAAAAAGTAGAACCTTCTTACCAATGTTTGGCCCCATCATGACCATCCCATTTTACCTGAGGCAACACATAGTGAGAGACTGAGAGCTTTCCCTTCAACAATAGTCACTCATAGGAGGTATTTAGGGTGATTTATTGTACTGGTCCTGATTCTCCTTGAATGGAATCTGAGATCAAAGGATGCTTATCACTTTCCTAGTTTAACACCATTTTCTGATTATGCTTTCCAACAATTATCTAGGCACCAACCAATTCTTGTTATTTATTTCTCCTCCTTTCAAGTTAACATTTATTTAGCACACATTTATTGATTTTATTGCAACTCAAACCCCAGGAGAGCCCTATTTTGAGTTAAATAATACTCCATATTAATAAATGTCTTAGTAAATCTTTTTGTTATACCAAGCTATAAAAAAAGAAAAGAAAGGAAGAAGAAAGAAAGAAAAGGAGAAAGAAAAGTAAGGTCAGAAGGAGAGAGGGAGGCACAGAACCAGGCAGAAGTGATTTCTGAACTGTGCATCTAGCATCCATTACAAACACCGATAAACTAGAATGTAAAAGCAAAAGCTAGGGAGAACATTGAATAAGTATCTGAAGAATTCTGTGCTATAACCTACTCGTCCATGTATTGTTATTTCTCTTCAATAGAAGTTTTAATTTTATCTCTACTTATCAGAATGTTAAAACATGTGGTCTTTTTATAATGATTTTCTCCACTTTTTTTAACTAGAAAATCACAATGATAATTATTGTTCTTCTGATTATGTATCTCTATCTTTGCTATTTTAAAAGGAGAGAAGACTACTCCATTAAATGGTAGAAACTGAGACCCAGAAAAGAATATCCACTTAAACTTTTCGATATTATATATCAATAATTTTTAAAGGCTAAAGGACTACACATGTAATTTGTCCTGATCAGGAGGGAAAACAAACAAAAAACAGCAACAACAACACAGAATGTACAAATCCAAAAGTCATTAATTTCAAGCCAATCAAGTCTGGTTCCCAAACTAAAATTGAAAACTTTTATTGAAATATGCCTTAGGAGATCATTGTGCTCTGTTTATAAACAACTAAAGGGAGTAATGTTTGAGAAGGAGTAATGACTGGAGTGGCTTTTATACAACACAAATCTGATTAATTTTTAAATGAAGACATTATAAACTGCTATGAATTGAGTGTTTTGATTTATTTTTATCCAGCTCTCTCTTTTTTAATTAACATTTTTCTAATCCTAACTTTAGTGACTTGGTAATTTGATAAATTACACAGCATTTTAAAAAATATATTTATAGATTACACTTAAATATTGATGAGATTACTTAACATATTTATAAGAAATTGGTCAAGCCAGTGACTTTTCTTATTTGCAATTTCTTGGTATAAGAAACAAATCGTGGACTTTAATGATCTCTAAGAGCAATTCTAGCTCTAAAATTCCATAATTTTTTTTTGCTAAACAAATAATCCTGATTTCCTCTACATTTCTTAAGGTGATATCTCCAAACTGCTGAATTTCATTCAGAATAGGAAACTGTAGTAAAATAACTCACACTGTCTCTAAATCACTACAGATACATTCACATGTCATTGGACATAAAAAATATTTTTTGTTACTATAAATGGTTTACATTACTAGAAAATGCTCATCTTATTGTATTTATTTTACTATTAAATATACAGTTGTAGAATACTCTAAAATGGCACACCTGTTCTCAGTCCAGAGGCACGCTTGCTAAAATTGGAAACAGTGTACCTGTTATATAGAAAACATTCCTTCTTCAGGAATAAAAGAAAGGTGGATATTTTCTTCAATCAAAAATATTTATTGAATTCCAAATACGTGCAAAATATTTTGCTGAGTAATATAGAAAACAGCATATAATACGGACTTCAAAGAATTTAAAAATTGATAGAAGGAATAAATAAAGGATCTATTTCTTCCAGTTACCACTGCGATCAATCAGAGTTCTGTGTCACCCCAACAACAAGGGGGACGGAGAGGGATAATGATGGCAAAGACATGTAGTTAGCATTTTCCCTCAGTTCTTCCTCAATTGACACAGTGAAGAATCACAGGTCATTGAAATTTAGAAAAGATTTATTAAAAGTATATTTTAGAAAGACAAAGAATGTCCCAAGGAGGAATATGTTCCCAGCACTGTAACCAACACAAAGGGGCCAAAAAGACCACAAAAAGGCCACAAAAGATGATAGCTCAGAAGTGGGAAGGTCTGCATTATATTTGAGCTGTGTTGGGTGGTTCCAAAGCATTCCTAGGTGATTGGCAAGTGAGGCCATTTTGACTAACACCTACCTGTTATATAATGCTTTACCTGATGCTTTACCCAGAATTCAGTCTGTTACAATTAGATTCATGGACTTCCAAGCATAATCATAGTATTATAATGAAGCTTAAATTGTAGGCAAATTAGGGTAGTATCTTCTATGCAGGCATCTGTAGCCAGATTAGGACAGCTAAAACTATGATTCTCTTGTCCTTTGTCTCTGGGGATGCAGAAGAGATTCTCTAACTATCAACAGGGTGTTCTCTGGGCAGTCTTTAAGCTGGGCCCCTATTCCTTTGTTCCCCCTATTGCTCATGTCTGACTAGCTACCTAACATTCTTCCATTCAATCATTCATTTGTTGATTCTTTATTATTTACTATTGTCTAAGGAACTTATATTTACTGGGATATGCAAAGAACAAACAACCACAGACAATTAACCGAGTATGACAAATGCTAAACTTTTGGAAAGTGTTCATCTTTATTGTTTATGTCATCAGGGTGTGAGTTTGAGAGCCCAGAGATTGATGAGTGAATAGGGCTGTGCCGGGTTTAATAGCTTCTTGCAAGGTCTCTCAGGAAAAAAATACCTCTCTCAGAAAAGGAACAAAATGTCAATTTCCTTGCTTGTGGTCAGATTCAAAAGGCAAAATTCAGTGAGAAATTATAGTTCATTCATTAAGATTTTGGCCTGGGAATTCTCTCTCTTATAGAAAAATATCAGGGTCAGCTAATGACTTAAGTCTCTTTCTCAACAAATTTTGAATAGCCAGAGGTGAAGATGGAGAACTAATTGGTCCCTGCCCAAAAGCTGGGGTTCCAGTGAATAATGAACAACAGAGGAACAATTACTACTTCTGTTTGGCGGAGAGGGTGTGGCAGGTAAGTGCTTTGGGGGAGGGACCTGAGGGTGTGGATCACCTTCCAAGTCTCCATTACTTCCAGCTTTGCTTTCATCTCTATGATTTTGCTAAATAAACTTAAAGCAAAAAACATAAGTATGTTAAGTCTATAAATCACCAGATTATTTGTTTTTCATACAGTTTGGACTTCTGCTCTCAGGAACAAAGAACTTTTCTTAACAAAGTGGAGTTTCCTTTTCTTTATGTTTCTGGGAAGGCCTGCTTCAACTGCAGTGGAAATAAGACTTTAATGAAGGACAAGGGAATAAGCTTAAAAAGAATTTTAATATTTTTCTCTGTTTCCAGACTTTATAATTCATAGTTTGAGTCCTGTACAATAGGATATATTTCAAACAGTTGCATCTGTAAAAAAAGAGTGATAGTCACATTCTTAGCTAAGGAAGAACAATCCTCATTTTCCCCTATCTATATTTTAGAGTTTGAACTTTAACATTATTTCTTTTTTGCCCTGCTTCCTATACTCTCTGCCCATTTTTTATTCTAGCCATGTTTTAGCAAATACTTTATGCAGGAGTAAGATGGCAGCAACGCATAGGCAACACACTTTATGTTTCAAATTTTTGGCATGGATTTCCCTGGTAAAAAAAAAAAAAAAAAAAAAAAAACACCTTGCAATCATTCCTGTGGAAACTGGAAATGTAAGGGAGTTAAGACATCTTGGAGAAGTCTCTTGACTAATGAGAATAAGAGATGAAGAATAACCCTTTTATTCCTTGGGCAGACAATTCTGGGTATATACTTCAGTGTTTCTCATGAGGTCATGGTGGGATCAAGACCATCTTGACCACCATGATGACCAGTTCTAGAAAGTACTCTTGTGTTAGTTTTCCCTCTTTCTCAGTTTGTCCTTTACAAACTTCCACATTGATTCTGGGAATTACTTCTCAAAATACGCTATCTTTACTCCAATACTTGTCCCAAGCTATTCTTTCTAGAGGAGAACTCAGCCTAAGATACCTCTACTTTCATATACAATTATTGTTTTATTTGGAATTTTGCTAGTAATTGATAAGCCTCCAGATGCATCAGGCATAGTTGCTTTACAGGCTTGCACAATTCCATGAGGATTTCAGCTCCATGGCTCTTATCTTTCAGCTAAGTCATTTCACTCAGGTAGACAATTTTCATATAGTGGCAGAATCATCACCAGCAACTAGCAACTCCTGGTTTGTATCTTCTTCTCTAAGGGAAACTCATTAGAAATACACACACACACACACACACACACACACACACACACACACGCTTCTTTTCTAAGGGTTTCACCCAAAATTCCAGTTTGTTAAATTGGTCAGGTTTATATCACATCACAGACTTGTATTAGTCACTGGCTAGGGCATGGAAGGCTTCGATCCTTGGAATGATTGAGGGGTGAAGAGGAAAAGTGTGGTTCCCCTCAAAAAGACCAGTTTACTGCTCTAAAATAACAACAGATATGGACTGTGCATTGCTCTTTTTTGTCTTCCTCCTCTTCTTGCTCTCTCTCTCTCTCTGCTATTTTAGCAATATATATTTATGTAAATGACTTTATCACTATGTTATAATTTTTTTTTGTTTATTATGCTTTACTTTGTCTTATAAAGGATAAAGGAGTATTTTTTAAGTAATAGAATAAAATGTGTTAAAATAATTAAAATATTTGAGAAAAATAAAAATAAGGTAGAAAATTATAATAAAACAAGGAGTTAGAGTGGAAACCCTAAACTTATATTAGATAGCATGTATAAATTTTACATAAAGCTTTCTAGTGGTTACTATGATCAAAGAAATACAGTAGGTAAGAAAATTTATGGTTTTCATATAATTAAAGCAAAAATAATTGTTTAGAAAAGGAAAGCTATTTCTCCTACCAAAACCAAGAATTCCTCCAGTGGGCCTACTAAGAAAGCCCCATACCATTAATAATGTATACATTCAGTCATTTCTTTATAGTAAATATATTGAGATACTTCATAGAACTAATCCTTCTAAAACCCTTCCATATAAGCTCAGGACATTATACCGAAATATAATTAGAATACAGTTTTATGGATGACAATATACTGGAACCTGGGCATGTGGTTCTCAAATGGACTGACTTAATTCAGAAATAAAATGTCAAAAATGGAGAGGTTTTCCCTAGGCATTATGCCATGGGCATTAGTCCCTAGTAACCCTCCACTGAAATAAGACAAACGAGGACCATTCACATTTAATGACAGAGAATAATTACAAACTAACATAAGTGCTCTGAAAAGAATAATCTGGCACCAGTATCTGCCAGGACTCTTCTAAATATTTTATATATACTAATCCACTTAATCCTCCCAATAATCTTGTGAATGAGGTACTACTACAAGACCCAATTTACAGATGAGGAAACTAAGGCAAAGAAAACAAAGCCACACAGTCACTAAATAATAGTGCTGGAAGTCAATCATAAGCAAGTTGATTTCTGGAGTCAGTTGTTTAGCCCCTGTAACAAACATGGAAGGTAGTTTTATAGGACTCACAGAAAAAAAAAAAAAGGGTAGGGATTACAAAGAGGTCAAACTATTTTTAGTTGCAGATGATATAATGTGGAAAAAGAGAATTGGGTATAATTAATAAGTCTTTCCCAGAAGAATGACATTTGGTAAAGATGTGAATACAAGCCAGGACATCAGCCCCACTCATTTCTGCTAAGTCATGTGGGTAAGTTCTCATGCAAGGCAGCCTGCTCTGCTCCCCTAGACCCCCAACCATGAGCAGGAAATTGGTCACCCCACAACATTAATAAAAAATTATATAGTTACCAAGGAGCAGACTTTTTATTCATGCCCTGAATTCAGAGAATCCTATTGCTGGTGGTCCCCCTGCAGAGATTTGTTTATGCCAAGTGAATAATAAACCTTTGAATTGTTTATTATTGACTTGGTGGTATGTTTTGACACCCTTTTACCACAGATGAAAGGAAATAGTAGACCAAGCAAGGAGTTGAACCACATGGTTACATATGATTAACAAATTATCTACTAGTTACAATAAAAAAATAAGAAACACCTCACATAATACTCACTTGCCATAATAAACAGTGTTCCATTCCACTATCAATAATGAACAAGAAAATAAGCTAAGAATGGTAAGATACCATTAAAAAATACCAAAATAAATAAATAAAAACATACGTATATATGTACCCACAGAATATATAGCAATTAGCTGTAAGCAATTTAGAAAATTATCATAAGGTAGGTCATAATCCAGATGTTAAGCAAATGGAAAAAAATAACATATTCCTGAAGGAGATAACAACATTATAAAGATGTTAATTCTCAAATTTAACTATAACTTTCAAAATAATTTTAATAAAGCTCAAGACTTTAGAGAATTATGAGAAAACCATTCTAAACATTTGTATAAAAGAATAGAAATCCATGACCAACTGAAACTATTTATAAAAGAAAAATAGAAAAGAGGCCTGTTACTAGATATTAAACCATGTCATAGAACCATCATCAGGAAAGCATCATGATACTGATATAAGAACAGAAAAATACAGCAACAGAGTCTTGTACATGCAGCCACTGGTTTTAGGATTAAGGAGGCATTGAACTTCAGGGAAGAAAAGATGAATTATTAAGCAGTTGACAATGGAAAAACTTGGCTTATTTTGCGGAGGAAAATAAAGTTCTATTAGCACCTACATCATATATAAAGGAACATTAAATGTCGAATAAATACCTGAATATGAAAAGTAAAATATAAAACCCAAGCAGGAAAGTGAAAAGTATTACTACTAAAGGTAGATTTGAATATATTAAATTTGGGGCTTTTTTTGTTAAAGAAAATTTATTAGAGACTGGGAGAAAATATATTAAATTTGGGGCTTTTTTTGTTAAAGAAAATTTATTAGAGACTGGGAGAAAATATTTACAATGCTTAAAACAAGGAATTACTATCTGGAAAATACAGAAATTCTACAAATCAAAATGAAAACCCAGGAAATTCAAGTGAAATGGACAAAAGTTTTAAATATGTCATTTACAGCAAGGCTGTTATATTATATTATTAATCTACAAATTTAAACTTAAACAATACCTGGATTCCACAAGATTATAATTTGAACTCAAAAAAAAAAAAATGCCAGGTATTTGTAAATATGTACTAAATTGAAACTCTTGTGCTCCCATGCACTGATACTTGAAGTTTAGACTGTCCCAGATATCTGATGGTATTTATGGAAATTAAACATGCCTTTTTTAATGAATATACCACTAAACCAATAATCTCTCTCTTTGTTATATATTCTTTGTTATATATTCACTAGTCCATACTAGAGTGTTTTGACTGATTGATTGATTGACTAATAATGAAGAGGGGAGTCAGAGGTAATCAAGGTATGTAGCCCAAGGTAGCTACATAATAAAACTGGGATGGATGCACACCATGGTGTAGTATAAAGCATTTAGGAGAAGTAAATTTAATTTGCATATACCAACCCAATAGATTGTGAAACAGTGCTGTGTGGGGCAAGTTAGGGAGGAAATCTTAATAAAAGATCATTTATTTCAGTGAAAATTAGATACATATAAAAATAACTGTTAACATTCCTTATAGTTATGAACTTATCCAAGGGCCATATTAAAACAGAGTAGTGCCAGTGGAAGAAAAGAGGAAGTAGAAGTGGGAATTATGACTCAAAGAGGAAAAGTAATGAATGAAATAAAACAAAAATAGTTATTTGTCCTAGTTATTTATTGCTGTGTAACAAATCCTCCCCAAATTTAGTGGTTAAACAGTATCATTTATTATACTTACAAATACATAGGTTAGGAATTCAGGAAGGCTACACTATGTCTGAGGATTCAGTTTAGTAGATTCAGATGGCTGGAGACATAAATATCTGGAGCTGAATGATCTAGTTCCAGGATGACATCTTTACTCACATGTTTTGAATCAGAGATGAGATTAAAGGCTGGCCCAACTGGAACTGGTCATCAGAAAACTTGCAAATGGCCTCTCTATGTGATTGTGATTGAGGCTCCTCCCAGCCTGATGGCTGGGTTCTAAAAGGGAACATCCTAAGACTATCTTCTAGTGAACAGGTGTTCCAAGAGAACCAAGTAGAGACTTGGTTAGGTCATTAGCTCTTTAATAATCTAAACTTACCTCAGAAGTCACATAGTATCAATTCTACCAATACTTTATTGGCCGAAGAAGTTACAACCTTACTCCGATATAAGAAGTGGGGATATAGACTCTATCTCTCAATAGAAGAAGTAGCAAGAAGAGCATGTGAGCATAGAGAGATTGCTGAGGTCATCTTTGGAAAATACAATCTGTCACAATTGTGTAGTCATAGATGCTCCATGAACTACATAATATGTTTAATCAACTCAGCTCCTCAAGTCCATTCATTATTTAAAAAAGAGAAAGAGAAGGAGAAGGAGAAAAAGAAGAAATCTGACCTAAATGGCAGGGTGAGGTGAAAGTGTCAGAGAAAGTTTCAACCATTGAGCTGACAACTAAAGTTAAGTAGGAATTAGTTGGAAAAATGGGAAGAGTATTGCAAGTAGAGGTGACCAGATGTGTCAAGGCCTTGTAGTAAGAGGGAGCCATGATTGTGGCATACACTAAAAAATGGAACAAAGTGAGTATGATTGGAGAACTGAGAGAGAGAGAGAGAGAGAGAGAGAGAGAGAGAGAGAATCCAAGTACTTTAGGTCATTTAAAAAATGCTGCTACCCATTGTAAGAGAAAAAGGAAGCAGTGGGAGATTTTTGAAAATAATGACTGAACGTATGTTTCATAAAAATTCCTCTTTCTGTAGTGTGGCAAATGAATAGGAGGAAAACCAGAGGACGTATAGGAAAACCAATTTCTAGAATACTGATGCAATCAGAAGGAGATTAAAAATTGCTTGAAATATAATAGAAACAGTGGAAATAGAAAGATGTATACGTATTCAGGGTAGTAATAATTGTGGGAATGCTAATAAATTGCATATGGTGGAGGAGGAAGTAAGAATTGTCAAAGATAACTCCTAAACTGATCACTTGGATAGGTCCAACTTTTTTTGAGAAAGAAAAAGCTGGTTAAGAGCAGTTTATAAGTTCAGGCTTGATTGTGGATTTTGAATATCTAGAGTTCACAGTAGAGATCTCAGATGAAGTAAAATTTTGGAGACCTTAGTATAAGCGTAGTTTGCTATGAGTTTGGAAAAATATTACCTCTGAAGATTATAAAGTTCAATTAAATCAATGTTTCCTAAAATATTTGTTCATAGTCTTTCCTTTTTGTATCACCTATAAAAATTATATGGAATAATTGTAATGAACAAATATCTTAAAGTCTTAAAGGAATAGATAGATATATATTCTTCAGGAAATTTAACATAGTTTCTCTTGACCCATCTTTTAAATTGTTTGGAAAGGCAATTTATTCGATATCAAAAAAAAAAAAAATGACAGATACATGGATGCCGGAGCCTGCTGGACAGATTCGAACAGTCCTGAGTGGGGGAGCGAGGGTTAGGAAAAAAGACAGAGAAGAGAAAAAGATCTCGAGAGGGCATACAGTCAAAGCTGCAGCCTCGCGTTTATTTAGTACCATATACTTATACAGCTTGAGTAGGTGACAAACTGCTTGTAACAAAGTAACAAACTGCTCAAAACAAAACCACAAGTATCCAGAAACAATAGCTGCGATTAACACGGATTAACATAAGGCCAAGAGAAACCTTCTCCCTTGGAATTTCAGGAACTGATAATTCCTTACAAAGGGCTCCCAACACATGGAATATAATTAATTTACGGTGGCCTGTAGATTTGGAGTCACATTTTAAGGAACCAGTCAAGCTGGGAGGAAGACTGACATTATCTTGAGAAAATTGAGCTATCTGTTATTAATATCTATAACTAAAAATTATAGAGAATTTTAATATACTTAGCACTTTACATGGATTGACTCATTTATAACATTGCTGAGTTAAGAAATAGTATTATTTTCACTTCAAAGATAAGGAAATAGACACCTAGAAGTTATATTTATTACAAAAGTTTACCTGTAAGTGAAAAAACTGGAATACAAATTTAGGTAATTACTACACACACACACACACACACACACACAACTCAGCATCTTCATGAAAGGAAGACATGAAAGTATTCATAAGAAACATTATCTAGTATTTTATACTGCTTTTTCAAAAAAAATAATAATAATAACAAGACATATAAATTAAGGTTTAATAGAATTTGAAAAATTAGAAAACTGCAAAAGTCTAATCACTTTGGATTAGTCTTGGAAAATTAATCAAGCAGAGTATTTCAGATAATTTCTCTCTATCTCATCTGGAATGAGGTATGGAAGGTAGGCAAATTGAGAATTATTTAGCTATGACATTATGAATAATATCTGAGTGAAAAATATCTAGGCATGAGACTTGGAATGTGCTTCTTAATCAATTTTTGACAGAATTGTAACTTCTCATCTATTTTCTAGCCAGGAATGCTGAGATTGGGTAGGGCATAATTATATATTATAACGTCTTAGTTTTAGAACATTTCTTGGTAAAGATTTTTGGGGGGCCTTACATATTAGTAAATGGGAGCATAATACCTTCACAGTAATGTCCAGAAAAGAATTCAAAGTAATTTTTAAAATTATTTTTATGTATGTATAGTTAAGAAGAAAATATTTTATGTTATTTGCAAACATTTAAAAATTGTATTTTATAACATTTATGGATTTTTCTGGCTTATATTAAAAACTAAAATTGGAATGCTAAAGGTAGATATTAATTGAGCATAAAACAATGCATAGGTTCACATACAAGTGTATGTTTTTATGTCATAAAAGAAAATACATTTAAATGCTTTGATAAACTAATATAATAGATAAATTCTTTAATTTTCAGATTGAGAATGATCTCTGGTACAAAGTAGGCCTATAATTACTTGCATCTTATAGCTCCTAGCACTATTTTTCTTTGACTTGTACACTCTTAATGACATTCTTTAACTTCCAAAGAGCTTCAACCATCCAACACTCCACCTGTATGGAAAAAGAAAAAAAAGCTCTGAAAGAGTTCTGATGTCCAAAGGCTCTGAAATAGTCTTGAAACATCCACTGAGGTTACTAGCTCAGAGTTGACCTTCTAGTGAGACTAACAGCAGAATTATAAATAAAAATGAACCATAAAATATGGTTCATTTTATTTCCTTAGCTCTCTTCTGAATATAACATATTTTGCATGCCTTTCTTCATTGTGACTTGTATGAAAAAATAAAGTCTGATTTTTTTTTCCTTTTTTCATCCCCCTGGAATGATCAAGCATGAATAGAGTGGAGCAAACAAAAAGAAAAATGAGGGCATCCGGCTTAAGGATTCTCTGCTTCTTTCTACCTTACGACGTACTATTATCCTATTCCTTACTTCTCCATAGAATTTTTAGAAGAAAAGAGTCTTAATGTAGTCTCAGGGAAAACACACTGAGAAACAACCATTGGATCTGTCTCCTGCTAGTACCTTATGGTAAAACTTCAAGAAGGCCCCTCGAGGTTAATATGTGATTTGGTCTAGATCACCAATATGGAAGCCTGAGTAGAATCTGTAATCAAGTACTGGAAAGCAATAAAGAACACATTTGTCTCAAGCATTGTCTTCAATAAAAATACAACACAAATTTGGTTTTCATACTTTTAGCCAGCAGAATAAATCTAAAGGAATGTATGACATAAATTATTTAGATTATAAATCTAAAGCTTGCATTCTATAAATACATATTCCTGTCCAAACAAAATTCCACCAATCTATATTAAAACACTAAGATTCAGATGGTTTGAAAATTGGCAAGTAAATAAACCCATAACCATAGAGTTTTGTTTAACTCCTCGTTCCCAGATTTCTTAAATTATGCTACGGACATACTTTTCAGCTCACAGCTTATCTATCTTAACTTTTCTCCTGTATCTTGTAAATTGGAAAGAATTCCGCTTCAGTAGTTAAGCTGTCTCAGTATCAAGTCACTTAAAAAAACTTCTGCTTTGTCCTTCTGCCTGGGTATCCGGGTCCTACCTTGTTCGCTATTCCTTGGAACCTTAGAAATGTGGCCTCCTTATTCCTGTGCCAGAACTAAGATCTCTTTATCTGCTCTTGGGCTCACTGATAACTGTTCATTGCCTATCTGGATCTCCAAAGCTTTCTGGGAGAGTGTTAAGTTTCCTTGATCTCCTGTTGAAAGTTTCACTAGTTGTTTCTGGATGTATTTCCACCTAATTTTGCTAGTTATTATTCAATCCAAATCTAGGCTCTGTACACCCAGCTGGACTGCCTGTGGTGTAATGAAATCACAGATCTGGCTTCGATCTTTGTTCCCAATGCTTAAAAGGTGTTTGACTTGGCCAAATTACTTAACCTCATTAAGCTTTATTTCTTTCATCTTCAAAATGAGGATAGAGATAATAATCTATGATTTAATATCTAATTAACATTGAGAGAGTTGGTTATAAAGTTATGGAAATTTGATATGTAGATATGTGTATAGTATATGAATTAAGCACTAAAAGGTAGAAACAGGCACTGTACCCAAATATTTATAAGAATAATAATCTACAGATTGCCATGATTTCTATTTAAGTGACTTGCTATCATCTCAGTTTATTCTGACTCCAGGGATATAATAACTACTATGATCTACCTTATAACACTATTATAAAAATTAGAGATAAAGCACTTGACATAGCTCCTGGCATCTAAGTGCCAACTTCATCTTTATTTGCTTCTGGGTTTAAGACAGACAGGATTCCCATAATGCAGTAGCTAATATTCAAGTCTAGTTTCTCTTTGGCTTGTCTAAGTTAACAAAGCACATACTGTAGCACTATCACTCGCTGATGTTGCTTTGCTTGTGCTGCATCTGTTTCTTCTTTATACTTTGTTTATATCCCATCTGATTCCTTTCTATTTCCTATACCCACATTTTATATTTACCAAAACACTGCAATAAGTATATTGGAGAATATTACCATTAAAATGATTTTTACCTAAAGTAAAACTAATGCAGACTATGCAATTAACATGGATTACATGAATTAACTGTATTTGTATGAGCTACATGGCTTTTCATAGGATACCACAGGGATTGACCTTTGTGGCTTACAGTTAATACGAAGAAAGTCTTCTAAATTGCTTTCTAAAAGCAACTTATTTGTCTGAAGACCTTGGAATACGATGGAAATGTTATTGACTGACTGCCCAAGTAGATGCTTTAGGAAATTAATTCTACCACTACTAGATATAGAGGAAACAGTTTGCTTAAATTCTTTAAAATGAATATTAGTGTCCAAAACTATAAAATGTCTATCTACTCACCTTACCTGAAAGCTGCCAAGTTAGCTGGTTATGGTTTCAGGGATGCTGGCAGAAGACACAAGACACCTGGGACAGAGACAAATAACTTTCTTACTCATGTCAGAAGTGGCTTGAGCTTTGTGTTTGTGTGGTTCTCCTTGTTCGTATGTGCTATAACAGTGACACAAATGGGCATGGGTGGATATTTCACATGAAGTAGATTTGTGTCTCAGCTGAAGAATCTCAAGATTAGGAAACCTGAATATTTTATAATGGATTACAAACCTGCCTCAATTTGGCCTAGGTGGTTGTGGTGTTTGGGTGGGGAATTATCTTTCTTATGGTAGAAAATACAAAAAACAAACAAACAAACAAAAAACCTGCTTTCTGCTCAAGATCGATATACTGCCTCTTTTTCAAGATTCTTCACAGTACAAACATCCGTGAAAAGATATTTCAGAACACAGGCTATCAGTGCTTCTGCTTGTAAGATGTACAGAAATACAAGAGACTCATTAGAATTGTCTCCCAACATTCAGTTAACTGGAGTATTCTTTGATTTTATTCTGTTATATTTTGATTAAAAGTCAACAGTTCTAGTTGGTAATGCCTAAAGAAATGTGTTCATCTTGATTTGGGGGATAACCCACATGGTTTACTCCTTTATATTCCCAATAATTTTCTTCACTACTCTGAATTTGTATCTTCAGAAAACATAGTTCTACTATGACATGTTGAGGACCTGACAGGGTGGGTAGATAGGTAGATATGAGCTGAAGGGAGAGGGACACAAAGGGTTAATGAGGCCTGGAAACTGGCTCAGCAGAAGAACATATACAACAAGGTATGTGGTGGGCTTCTAGGGCCTCCCATCTTCCCCCAAAGTCAGAAGCCAGATAGGCAAGATATCTGGCAGTGCCTGGTTATTCCCCCCACTCCTCTCCTATAGTCAGTTAGCTGTAGATTGCAATTATATGATCATACTTTGGGGTGCTCGACTGGTATGCACAAAATTAGTTAACTGAGCCTGTGCCTACCCTCAAAGTCCCTGTAGTGAAGGCGTATGACTTTCAGTCTAGAGTCACACACTGTGCATGCCCAAGGCCAGAAGTAGGAGGTTCAGAGGGAAGAGCAGGTATTCAGGCCATTTGAGGTAGGAGGTACAGAAGGAAAACAAAGAAATACTATGGTCCATAAAAACCTGACCTCCCAATTTCTTAGCACACTGAAGTTTTTAATGAGCTGCCCATTTGGATTTTCTCCCAAGTGTACTTTGCTTACTTTAAAAAAAAAATCACTTATTTTTATTACTTTTTGTCTGCTCTGTCTTTCTTCTCTGAGCATTTGACCTCCATGCAAACCTTTCACGGGGCATCCAAGGACTGACCTCCAGATTCACATGATGCAGCCATATAAGTGCCAGTAACAGATCCATTCTGTTTACAAAATAATGCTCGCACTGCTACATGATAAAATTTTTGGTGACGGATACGCAAGTAGAATGTGTAGGGTTAGATAAATATCAATTTTTGTAGTTAGCATTCTTTGCACTAGTTTGTTCACTCAACATATATGTCTATTATATATTATATGTCTATTATATATTTATGTTTACCACAATTGTGTATACTATTATAGATTAAACAGAAGAAAAGTTTTCATTTTATAGAATTTATACTCTACTGCACAAAAGTAAAAATTACCATCTTTGACACTAGGGAAATAAAAATTATACAGTTTCCTGCCATATCACTCTCTTTTCCCTTTTCTGCTTTACTTTTCTCCATAGTCACTAGCAGTGTGTGTGTGTGTGTGTGTGTGTGTGTGTGTGTGTGTGTCTTACATGTAAAACTTATTTACTTTGCTAATCATTTACTTTTTCTACTGAATATAAGAAGCATGTGGGCAGAGAATTCTGTTTTATTCAATGTTATACACACAGAGAACAAAAAGTTTTGAGACATAGTAAGGACTCAAAAAATATTTGTAAAATAAATACTTAAATGGATGAACGAGATAGATTCTTAGGGAGCAAAGGCCTCCGAAGGAGAGCTTCCCAAAGATCACTGGAATAGGGTAAAAAGTAAATGATAATGACCATTTGGTATCTGATGTGTCATATCCATATATTTATTAACAGAAAAAAAATTCCATGTGAATCTTTTTTGGAAGTTCTTAATTCCTGTAACACTAAATCTATGTGAAAATAGGAAAGAATAGTTTATTACTTCTAATGGAGGCATATTTATATCTTCCAAACTGGTGTGGCCAGGGGAAAATTCTTTTCACATATAACACTGTTCATGGAACTTCTTTTGGACAGAAAACAGATCTAAAATTCAGCCAGGCATACAGAAACAAGATATTTTCTTAGAATGTGTCCTGATATACATAGGCCAGAGCAATCTTTCCATATTTAGTTTTAAATCTCAATGGAAGAAAACTAACTTAAAGGTGTATAAGAGAAAAAATTCTATAGACAAGTTTAATTAAGACTTTACTATGCCAAGAATGGTTGTTATATCAACTCTAAATGATAGATATATGTTTTTAACTTTTCCCACACATGTGCCAGTTGGCCTGGAATAGAAGAATGTGAATTTAAATACACTTTTTGATAGTATTAAAAACCTGGTTTTAACTGGGGCCTAAGATTGAAAAGGCCTGAGAAAACAGTCTTACTTGTAATGCTTATCTTTAGAAATAATATTTAAGAAATTGCAAAATAGGACAAAAGAGGTGATATTTTAATAACCGACCATCTAAAGAACTTTTGGTCATTTCTGGAACTTGGCTAGATTCAGGAAGCTGGATGTGTTATATGTTTTCATTTTATAAATGATAATATGCGTGCTCTTTTAGTCTAAACATCTCCATCTGCAATGAATATCTTTCATACTATTTTTGCCTAAGAAGGAAACAAGTTCTCATTCTGTTTTATCTTTGATTTCAAAAACTTAAATTTGGAATATTCATTTTGTTAAAAAACCTTACTCATGTTTCATGAATATCCCCAAAAGTCTTCATTAGGTAGCAGCTATGATGAAGTCAAAAATAAAATATAAAGGAATAAGCTAAAGAAATATCTTTATTTGTAAACAGTAAGTGTCATTATAAGATGACTCTAAGAATTTCTCAAACTCTAGATGAGCCAAATCATTCAGAATATGACAGCTTTTAGATTTAGAAATAACAGTATCCATTATAAGTACTAGACAATCAAGACAAACAACCAGTTTTAAATATCTAAGACCGCTAAATGTTTTTAAGCAATATTTTTATTTTAATCTACAAAAAGGAAGGGACTGTTTTAATATTAGGAAAGCCCAGGAACTCACAACCTTATGAGACTTTTTCTTATAATTTCAATTACTTTAATTCATAATGAAACAGTCGTGATTCTAAGGGGAGTTTAATTTATAAATGAATGATGCAAAACAGCCTACATTATTCTTACTAAGTTATGGAAAAAATTATTAGTAGAGCAGAAAATGCTTGACACAATTAATATATTTCACAATCTATTTCTAATGAAAAGATTAAGATACCTAAACAAAAATGGCCTCTCAGACTTGTCTTTTATTCTTTAGAAGACTGTGTCCGTTAATAGCTACTGTAGTTTTCCCACCTAGTTTCTGATACTTCTTTCTAGAATTCTGCTTAGTATTTACCTGATAGTAAAAAATTAATTTCATTCTTTAATTTGGTGAGACTATCATAGAAGCACACTCATGCTGCTAGAAAGGGTAGAGCCTTTCTAAGAAGATGCTGCTTGACAGAGTTTATATTTAGGAGGTAAATCAGGATTCCCCAAGGGAGGCAACTGCCTGGGGACTACAACTAATTGTACTCCTCATTACTGCACACTAGTGGCAAGGTAATTACTAATTACTACTCTCCTACCAATGGATACAGTTCTTCTCTTTAACTTGGGCTAATGCTGATAAGTGGTGATGGGAAAGGGAGAAGAAAGACATGTAGGCTTTGGAAAGGCATGATTCTGAAACTATGCTCATGCTTAATGGAACTAAAAAAATAAATTTTTAGGTGGTGGACAATCAAAGAGTTCTCTTACTACAATGATCGGAATAAGTACTCCTATTTTGGTAACCCATTACAACACCTATTTATAAATATTATTTAATTCCTCTGGAGCTCTTTGAGGCAAGTACTTTATCATTATTTTCTAGATGAAAAAATGTAAAAGAGGTTTATTTAGTGTGACTTGATTTCACATATTTTAAGTCAAAACATGCTGACTCAAGATACAGAGTCTAGTGATTCTCAGTTTGGAGAATAGTGGAAAGGACACTTCACCTTCCACCCCTTCAGAGGTCAAGATCAAATTACTCTTGGGTTGCTTTACAGCTACATATACGACAAGTCTGCCCAGAGTTTGATTATGGCACTGCACCTTATTGTATATTTTATATTTATATACCCATACCCCCTTTAGTAATTTCATGCATTTGTAATAGAGTTAGATTTTCTTGCCACAGTTTGCATTCTTTTCTGAGATCTCCTGACCTTCTAAATAATTTTTTGTTAATTTACAAAAAATTTGTCTTATAAAGTTCTTTTGATTTGGAAACTGCATAATGCCATGTATTTACCACTATAGTACAACAGAGAAGAGTTTCACAACCCTAAACCTCTCCTGTGCTTCACCTTTCATCTCTCCCCATGAATACCTGAAACCACTGATCTTTTCACAGTGTCTATAGTTTTATCTTTTGCAGAATGTCATGAAATTAGAATTATACAGCATGTGACCTTTTCAGATTGCTTTCTTTCTCACAGCGATATGCATTTAGGGTTTCTCCATGTGTTTTCATGGTTTGATAGCTTTTTTTTTTAATCACTGAAAAATATTTCATTGTCTGGAATTTTTTGCTTCACTTATTAATGACATTTGATTGTTTGTTTCCAATTAGGGATACTTATGAATAAAACTGCTGTAAACATCCCTGTGCAGGTCTTTGAGTGCACATAAGTTTGCCACTCAATTGGATAAACGTCTAGGAGCACAATTGCTACATCATATAGTAAGACTATTTTTTGCTTTCTAAAAAACAGCCAAATTATCTTCTAGTGGTTGAACCATGTTGCATTCCCACCGGCAATGAATGAGAGTTACTTTTGCTCCACATATTCACTAGCATCTCTAGTGTTTTGAGTTATAGCCATTCTAATACATGCATAGTAATATCTCATTTTGTCTTAATTTTCAATTCCCTAGTGAAAAATTATGCTGAGAATCTTTTTGTAAGCTTCTTCACTATCTGCCTATCTTCTTTAGTAAGGTTCTGTTCTGATCTTTTATGCACTTTTTAACTGGACTGTTTGTTTTACATTGCAGAGTTTTTATGAGTTATAGCATTCAACATTACAAACGTTTCCTTAAGCACTGCTTTCACTATATACCACACATTCTGAGAAGTTGAATTTTCATTTACATTTAGTTCAAAATATTTGTTAATTTCTCTTGAGACTTCTTTGACCCATGTGTTATTTAGAAACATATTGTTTAATCTGTAAATATATTTGAATTTCCAGCAATATTTCTGTTATTGATTTCTAGTTTAATTCCTTGTAGTCTGATTGATAATCTGTGAAGGTTGTTATGGTGTGTTTGATGCCCAGAATGTGGTTTATCTTTGTGGATATTCTATGTGAGCTTGAAAAGAAAATAGTATTCTGCCATATTAGTTAAAGTATTCTGTAAATGTCATTTGGATCTAATTGACTGATGGTTCTGTTCAGGTCAATGATGTCTACTAATTTTCTGTCTCCATCTGTTGGTTACCGAATGAGGAATAGGAATACTACTTTCTTTTTCATGCTAAAAGAGTTGTAAGTACTAATATAGTTATTTAACATTTATATCTCATAAATTTCAAAATTCATTATGATATCTTCTTTTTGGGGACTCATATCATCCTTTTTCCCCCAGAATGGATGAAATATTTTGTAGGCCAAGTCATATTCTAAAGATGTATTTCCAGCAGCCGTCCAGGAACCAGAGCAGAGAGAGAGTTAAATTCCCAGGATCTCTGGGGCTGGGGTTCTTCATTCACAAAATCTACTTGTCATGGCAATCATTACTCTGTCAGCATTGCTTAAATTTGGGGCTTTATGATTCTCTGAGGAGGGCCTGATCCTCCAGCTGCTACAACTACTTGGTGAACAGTGTTACTATCCTCTTCATTAAGAGGCAGAACATGATAATTAAGGATACAGACTCTGAAGTCAGACTAACTTGATTTGAACCTCAGTTCTTACAGATAAACTGTGTGATCTTGGGAAACCCATTTAATCTCTCTATATTGCATTTCTTTCATTCAGAAAATGAAAATTATGATAATGCCTAACACATTGGGATCCTATTACATTGTTGAGGGGATTAAGTAAATTAAAACAGTACCTGGAACCAAAGAAACATTATCTGTCTAGGTAGCTAGAAGACATTCTCAATCCCTTGCCTACTTTTTACTTTTACTACAGAGCTTGAAAGTCCAAAATGTTATTCTCAGCTTTTCTTACATTTAGAGGTATCTATTGATCGATAGGGGGCTTTAATACCTAGCTTCTTTTTCTGATTAAAGTGATAGTTGAGATAAATAAGGCCCTTCTCTTTTCCCTCTATCAACCTATAAAGCTGACACATTGGCTGAAGCTGCAGCAGGGCAAGGTTAAGACAATAACTCAGTCTTCAGTCCTAACATCTTTATGATGCTGAGCCAACAGCAGCAAATTCTTACTTCTGAAACAAGAAAAATAAATCTCAGATTGTCAGAGACATGGCCAGTTCAGTATTAACACATATACTAGTATAACCACTGCAAATAATACTACTTTCTGAAATACTTAGCTAGGGTTTACATACCAAGCACTCTGCTACATATTTTATGTTATATTTAATTCTCATGAAATCTGTTGGGATGGTATCATTATGCCATTTTAAAGTTGAGGTTTAGGGAGACTACATAAAATTACAAAACTCTTGCAATTTGTAAATAGAATAGTAAGGATTTGAACCAAAGTTTGTCTGATTTTGCCAAGTTCTTAACAATTATTCTGTTCAATGCTCCTATAGATACCAGAAACAACCTAGATACAGAAGAGAGCATTTGAAATTATCTTCATAAAATTAAACAGAAAAGTGTTTAGCAATTAAAGTAAAAGGAGTAGTTTTGCTTAAATTATTTATTTATGTATCTAAACAGATCAAATCTATCCAAATTTATTCAGTTGTGAAATTCTTCTTTGCCCATTGGAGAGAGAAAAGTGCTGTTTAACTTCCGAGTTGTGTATTTAGTCTTTGAAGGGAGAGAACCTGGTTTGTGTCTGAAAGCATTTTCTGCAGCATTCGTGAATGGGTTAGTGGTTGAAATCCACTTCCTAATTGTAACATGTCCACCCACTGCTATTGTTATAGACTTCATGGTAATTCCAAGGTCTGGTATGCTAAGAAGAGGCACTGTTTTTTTCCTCTATTTATGCTTTTTCTGTATTTATGCTTTCAGCAAAAACAGAGTAGATATAGACTACCTCCATTGCAATGGAATCTATTTCTAACACTTCTCATATCAAATATGCTACTATATTTTGTAAATAGGCCTACGGGAATAAAAATTCTTACCTTTAGAGGCTATAGCCTTTCCAAAAGTAGTCTGAAACTTGAAGGGATCTGTAAACATTTATGTAGGAATCAGAACCACAACCCAAAATAAACAAACATAGGAAACCATTGAGGTGGCTGGTAAAGTTTAAAACAATAACAAATATGCTCACATTGCTACTAGGAGATAAAATAATAACAAAACCAACTGTACCATTAAATATAATGCTTCTCCACATGGTTATTTGTCTTTCAGGAGTAAATTTAACTCTTGTTGTTGAAATAGTTATATTTTTTCAAATCAAAAAACAAAAGATATCATGAAAATGAAAATGATAACATGTATAGATGTTATGGAATACACTGTAATTTGGGGTAATATAGATTATGATAATGATTTCTATCAGTACGGTTTTGTTCCTTGTGAAGATTTAAGTGTTGATGTATTCTAAATGCATAAACTTAATAAAAATTCAAAACAAATGCAAATTTATCCTTACTTGTTCTACATTTTCCTCATTTCTTTCACTCTTTCATCCTATGGTCCCTGCTCTTACAGGGAGTGAAGAAACCACAAAACCACCATCAAAACACACAATGCAATGTATACTTGAGACGTGTGATTTTATTAACCAATGTCACCCCAATAATTAAAAAAAATAATAGTTGCAGGGTTTTGGAGAATAGAGAATTCAAAGAGAATGGAGGCAGAAAATGAAGGATAATTATGTGGAGGGGGCAGAATTTGAGATGGGCTTGAATTCTGACCAGACTTTTAGAGGAAAAGATAGGGCACTTCTAGGTTTTGGGAACCAACTTTTAAATTTCTGAATGTCTTTCTCTCTGATGCTTTGGGTTCATTTCTATCTAAGCAGCTGTAGCTGTATTTGTACAGAAAAGACTTAACACAGCAGGCCTGAGGCACTTATCTCTAGAAATCCTGCTTGTAGGTTTGGCCCTTGGCTGGCATATGGAAATATAGCCTTTGAAATATTTGATACACTGATAAGGTTGTTTTGGCTGCCTAAGGCACTGAACCTGCTTTCCTTCTGAGAGTCTGGAACTTCATTAGCTTTGGCTCTTTGTTTGTGCCTCTGTGACTATTATCCAGTAAAAAATTTAAACTCTAAATCTCAAACAGGTTTCCCTAGGCAGATGCACTGCCCAGTGAAAAGACACATGCTTTTCCCTACTGAAGGTAGAACTCCTTTGCAGTGGTCTCTCTCCAGGGAGTGAGAAAAGAAAGCTTATACATGAATATCTCCAGACTTTGACTGTTCTTTTCCCTTACTATCATCCTGCTGTGTATGCTTACTGCGTTCTAGGTGAATACAAGTTCTGTGAGTCCTTCTAGTGAATCAGTGTATATCTGGATGGTCCCGGTGCCCTCGACATCAATCCATCAGGCCCCTTCCTTTTTCACAAATTTTTCTACCTGGAATGGACACCATATTGAATCATTTCAATACAACTCACTCATCACTCTAAATTAAAAAGATCGTTAGGGGTTATGTCCTGCTCTCAAAGTCTCCAGTGGGCTCTCATGACACCTGTTGCCTTCTGACTCTACCGATAATTCTCAAGTGTTATAGTTTCCTTTGATTGCCATGCCCAAGCCCCATTTACCTCCTCCCAAGTTTATTTTTTCTTACTTGGGGGTCTTTGTTCATGCAGTTAACTCATTCTGAAAAATTCTCCACAACCTTTACTCACCAACTTTCCCCGATACACACATTTAAAGGGTGGACTATTTTCATCCCTAAGGTTTTAGTTTAAATATCATCTTCCCAAAGAAGGCTTTTCAGATTATCCAATCTTAAATAGTACCTTCTCTTTATTATTTACTTTTATAGCACTATGATTGTTTCTCTTGTCATCTGTCACAGTTTCTAATAAGGTATGTGTGTGTGTGTGTGTGTATTTAATTTTGTGCCTTGCGATTAGTATAAATTCCATGAAGACGGAGTTGAATATAATTTGTTAATACTTTATACCTAGTTCCTAATCCAATAGCCTAGCACAGAGAAGACACTTAATGAATAGTTACTAAATAAAATTTTTAATTGAAATGTACAAACTAGATTTAGCCAATATTACTCAAAGCAAAAAGACCATAGGCAAACCTTCTGTGTAGAACCTTTAGATAGAAGAAAGTGCACTTGAATAACCTGAATATTTTTTAAATGTTTATCATTCTGGTAATTTTGAGATTATATCAGTTTTACTCTAATAAGTAGAATAGAGTCTGCACAATTTGCTATGTACTCTTTTGTCAAAACTGATATCTAAGAGTTTTTTGTAGTATTAAATGAAGTACAGGAATGCAAATGAAGCTTAAAGAATAATATTACCTCCCTGGAGCAATGTGTGTAAGGATGTGTAGGGGGACCAAAAGGAGGAACCATTATCCAGTGTGCTCAGATATGTCCAAAAGACTGGGGATTTCATAGAAATGTTAGGCTGAGTTTCAACTTTCCCCTTAAGAGATTCCTAAATGCTCTAATTCAAGAATTGATTCTAGTTTGCCATGACCAAACAAAAAAAAAAAAAAAAAAAAAACTTGAAAATCAATTGATAATTGTTATTTATGGATTTGTATAAAAATATACCCAGTGCCATGTGCTTTAATTTTAACTATTGGTCCCAAACTGATTTGGGTAACTGTCCCTGTAGGTCATTCATTTCTTTCAAAGACAAGTTTCAGAAAAAATTTATATCAGTAAAATGGCTGATTTGGGGAAATATTTTGAATTTCAAAAACTTTAATATTTGTATCCTAAGGTATAATAAAGTTTTTGAAATAGAGTTTTTGAAGTTATGTTTTCCATTGATAGTTTTTGAAGTTATGTTTTCCATCTTTCTAAATACATAAATATATGTATAACCTGTCATGTATATTTCAATAGAATATATTCAAAGACAGTCTTATATAACTCTAAAGTTTAGGTAGAAAGATGGTCAAATCTAGCAACTTTGACTCAAATTTGCTGATTTTTAGCCAAGGTAAGATAAGAAACTACATCAAGTCAATATTTAGGAAACTCAACTTAAATATTTTGCTTAAAATAGTTGGTTTTGCAAGGCATGCTGACTGTATCAGGGGTTCTGTGTTAAAAAATAATTTTAAAAAGTTGGAAGCAAGCTGCTGTCTTTTCTAAAATGCTTTGAAAAGAATAATATTTATGTAGTGTGCACTATACATACATTATATAATTCACTGGACACAAAGTGGGCACACAAATTGCTGATTATTTAATTTATTCAACATAACCAAAATGTTTTTGGGAAGATAGGATTCTTTGCTTTTTAAAAAATGAGGAGAAATGACAAACTACCCTTCTATGTTTGCAATTAAGGAATATCAAATCACAACTCGAGGATATTATATATTTATGCTTAAAATTCATTCTGTTTTGTTCTTTTTATTAAAATGCCTTCTGATGAATTCCATGCCAGCTTTTTTTTTAAGTAAAAATATTTCTTCTACTTATTATAAACTAATTGCTTATTCAGTCAAAAAATTATACAAAGCACATTGTTGTTTCTTCCTTCTTTCAATAAAGGTAAAGGGGAAGCAAATAACAGGGAATCATAAATTGCTTTTTCAAGTAGTCTCAAGAAGGGAAGATTGAGTTAAAATTGTGGCCAGCTTGTATGAAGAAGCCAGCAGACAGAATTCCAGGTGAAGTGGACAAAGGATATGGGGCCAAGCTCAAAGCATTCCAAATCCAGCTCTAC
>CM053514.1:31546831-31905459 GCA_028627145.1 Eidolon dupreanum
CCCTTCCCTTCCCTTCCCTTCCCTTCCCTTCCCTTCCCTTCCCTTCCCTTCCCTTCCCTTCCCTTCCCTTCCTTTCCCTTCCATTCCTTTCCCTTCCCTTCCTTTCTCTTCTTTTCCTTCTTCCTCTTTTTCTTTTCTCGTCCTCAACATCCAAATAAGTATCATCAAATCAACCTTCAAAATATATCCCAAATCTGTCTCCATCACTTCTGCTCTATTGAGAATCTCCAAAGCCATCATCATTCATCCTTGTTTTATCATCTTATTTTATTACTTCATCATCATTTCATCATTTCTTCCTCATTTACCAAAGAAACCTCCTAACAGGACTCCTTCCTGCAATACATTCTCAGCAGGAAAACCTAAGTGCTATTTTAAATATGTAAATTAAAAATGGCTCTCACCTGCCAAAACAGTTCCATTGACTTTGCCAAGTGTTTAAAATATAATCCAAATATTTTATGAATATGAACCTTTTCCTGATCTGTCCCTTGCCTTTCTTCTTGACCTCAAATCATATCACAAGAATACTGGATACCTAACTGTTCCTCAGCTTTGTTAAGCACTTTTGACAATTTGGTCTTTGGAAGAGATTTTGCTCTCCCTCAAATACTTCTTTTCTTGCTCTTCGAAAAGCTGTTTTCTTTTGACATTAAATCTAGCTTACATGACACCTTTTCAGTGCAGCATTGGTTAACCAGTCAGTGTAAAGAAACCAACTTGAAACTAACTATTGATCACATCACTGACTTCCTCATTAAGTCCCTTTAGATGTGATATGTAGTATAAGCAAAAGGAGATCTTTCTTGAAAGTGGAACAAGATTGGCTGGACATGGAATTTATTCCAAAGCCAGAAACTTTACAGGCCAAAATGGATGGGAATGAAATAGTCAAGTAATGAAAAGGAAGATCACTCTACTCAGTAAAGCTATCATTTAGAATCAGAGGATGAATAAAGATCTTCCCAGACAAAAAAAAAACTAAAGTTTATCACCACCAAACCAGTATTACAAGAAGTGTTAGAGGGACTCAATTAAGAAGAAGGAGAAAAAAAAGATGAAAATAATGAATAATAAAATGCCATGAACTACATATCTAGCAACAATTAGTTTAAATATAAATGAATTAAATATTCTAATCAAAAGATAGATTTGCTGAATGAATAAGAAAACAAGACCCTTATATATGCTGCCTATGAGAGACTCATTTTAGGTTGAAAGACACACACAGACTGAAAGTAAAGGGGTAGAAAAATATATTTCATGAAAATGAGAACAAAGCTAGGGTAGCAATACTTATACCAGACAAAACAGACTTTAAAACAAAGGCCATAACAAAAGACAAAAAAGGATGCAGCAATCCCACTTCTGGGTATACATCCAAAGAAACACAAAACACTATTTCAAAGGGACATGTGAAGCCATATGTTCATTGCAGCCTTATTTATAATAACCAAGATATGTAGGCAACCTGGGTGTCCATCAATGAATGAATGAAGAAGAGGTGGTACATATATACAGCAGAATATTACTCAGCCATAAAAAAAAAATGAAATCTTTCTATCTGTAACAACATGGGTGGACCTATAGGGTATTGTGCTGAGTGGAGTAAGTCAGACAAACAAATGCCATGTGATTTCACTTACATGTAGAATCTAAAGAACAAAACAAAACAAACAAATGAAACAAACTCACAGATACAGAGAATATTTTGATGGTTGCCAGATGGAAGGGTAGTAAGAGAGTGAGAAAAGGGAAAGGTTTAAGAAGTACAAATTAGTAGTTACAAATTAGTCATGGGGATGTAAAGTGTAGCAAAAAGAATAAAGTCAATAATATTGTAATAACAATATTATAGTGTCAGAGGGGTGCTAGATTAATTGAGGTGATCACTTTATAAGTTATATAAATGTCTAATCACTACACTGTATACCT
Organism: Eidolon dupreanum; assembly: GCA_028627145.1. NCBI lineage: Eukaryota > Metazoa > Chordata > Mammalia > Chiroptera > Pteropodidae > Eidolon > Eidolon dupreanum. Next base: position 31,548,767 of record CM053514.1, read on the forward strand.
GAAACTAATATAATATTGTATGCCAACTGTAATTGAAAAAAAGTAATATGTATAATATGTTCAAACTATTAAAAGTAAAATAATAAGCAAAAATTCTGAGTGCTTGGAACACTAGATCATTTTCTTTACTTTTTTCTATATTGTGATGTTGTGCATGTTTTATACAACATTTTAAAATTAAATTTTATTTAAATTGAAGTTGTTCAAATATATTTTCATTTATCCTACAATAATAAAAGTACAATTGAGTATATCAATATTGTCTAGTACCAAAAATTCAAAATGTAAGTATGTTTATATATTTATAAAATAAATTATAAAAATATAAATATAAATATAGAATAGTCCATTTTCTTTCCCTCAAGATAAATTTCATGTAATATTTAGATGAATCATTTGAAAAGTAGTATTATCTATACCTGAAATTCTTTATCAAAATATAGTTAGAAATAATAATTTTATGGTATACCTGTCTATTCATCAATATAACCTTAAATATATTAAGCAATTAGTTATCTAATCAAATTAGACTTGAAGATATAAATGACCCTTTGGCAGTGACAAAGGAAACAATAGTGGAGTTCATAGCATGAAATGACAATTTCTTTATTTATCACTTATAAACACCTGTAATTAAGTGTGTACAGAATCAAGGTTTTGGATAACCAAGAAATTGCTGCCATTGAATATTAATAGAAAATATGAATATTGCAGGCTTGGCTGTTTGCTTGCTTCTATGTATGCTGGAGAACTTGGAAAAAGAAAATGATAAACTCAGGCCTTTAAATTCCCTGTTATAGGTATAAGTAAATAGAAAGATTCTGAGATTTCCTTAAAAGAAAGCCTTATCTCCTATATCCACAGAGTTGATATTTCTAAAAACCAAACCAAAGTCTAATTCTGTAGATAGTGAAACAGCAATGTAAATTTGATTCTCAAAATCATACTCTCTTATATAAAAGTTATGTAATTTACTGGAAAGCAGTGGGAGGCTAAAATTTAGGGCCATGACATATATGCAGATTCAAATAAAGCTGAAGATCTTCAACCATTAAATTCTGCTGAGCTTCTTCTGTTAATAAAAGTAAACATCTTCTCCTGGACTGAAAAATCAGTAAATGGATACCTTAGAACAGTTTCCGTTCAGGGGAATGCTGATCCTCTTGAGGTCCATGTCCCTTCTCATTGCTTCTAGACCTATAACCATATTCAAGTCCCCGCCAAAAACCAGTATGTCAGGTTCTAAGTGTGAACTGTGAGAAATCACCATAGACACCAAAAAGAATGGCAAGAATTCACTAAATTTGCCTGAAGCAATATTCACAATTGAAGGCTTAGAAATGGAGGCTACTGGATGACAATACATTGCTACTGCATGATGGAATAATGTTCTCTAGAATGTGCTATATCCTCTGAATCAGCATTCAATAAATTGTGCTGTTTATCCCATATCCAGAATTCATTAGTCTAGGAATCAAGGGGTAGAAATGAGAATGGATCTTTTCACTTTTATGTTTTATTACCTACTATAAATACTTTGCTTCCCTTCCCTGCAACTTTGAGCTCTGATGATTGAGAGTTGTTACTACCCATGGGTGGAATGTTACTACTGGTGGGCAGAGCAGTGGTTACAGTACATTGGAAATGGAGTCTGCCACCTGTGGATTTCTCACTCTAGCATGCCAACAGGAAAAGGAAGTTATCATGTACATTGAGAATCGATTCTGACTATTAAAGGGAAACTGAGTCGATATGAGGGGGTAAAAAGGAATATAGCTTGACTCCAGGAGATCCTCTGAGATACTTCTTAATTCTCCCACACTGTGGTCAACTTCAATGAAAAAAATACAATAGCCCAATATAAGAAGGATTGTTAATGGACAGACTCATCGTAAAGGCTTGGGTCATCTCACCAGGCAAGAAACCATACTAGTCAAGATTCTTGCTGAGGGCAAAGGTAATATGAAATCAGTAGAAGAAGAAACTAAATCACAGCTATGACCATGAGACCACGTATAGAAATGAGGACTGAAGCAGTTACAAGTATTTCTTTTTTACATTGATAAGAATATATCTGTGTACTGTTCATTTTCTTCCTTTATCCCCTTCTCTCATTCTCCTAATAGTCCAGAAAAGATATGTGATATATAATGATTAAACTTATATCTCAGCATATAAATTATAGACTATTAAAATGAGAATATGGTTCAGGGAGAAAATGACTGAAGATTACCCAAATATAGATGCTGTGCTATCTTGGCTTTTAACCTTCTTCTGGAGAGTCAGTTGCACAAAAGATAGCTGTATCAGATTAAGCTGATACAAGCTTTTGTTATGGTCTTTATGTGAAAATTAAATATGATTTAAACTTGTGTATTTGGCTCTCAAATTGAAAAGTGGTGGACTGTGATAGTTTGTACTGTGTGAACATGGCTAAGCTGTCACTACATTTTCTGGAATTTCTTTCTCTTTAGAGTTTTGAGTTGAAGTGGGCCAAAAGAAAAATGTTCACAATATTAGGAAGGCAAAATTTAAAAAGCATTCATTATTTCCTAAAGATTGCACTAGAAAGAAATAGATACTATGTACTAGTGGGTTTCAGCTTGTCCTTCCCTACCCCTTCCCTGCTTACAGCTTTTTCTTCCCAACTGCCAGCTCCTTAACTGTAACAAGCCAAGCTCACCACCAAATGCAGAGGCAATATCCTTCCATAGACTTTTCTACCAACTGTCCTTTCCAGTTTTATTCTGGCAGCTGTAATTACCTGGCTTCCTAGATATATCTCTGCAAACTCCAAATTGTCCATCCATACCAGGGATTCAGGAAGGCTAGTTAGTAAATTTAGCCTGACCGCTTAAAATCTCCTTTGAATCGTACTTCCTTAGCTTCTCCTGCAACTGCATAAGCAATAAATTCCATATTCCACAATACTTATAGTGGTTCTACTTCCCTGACTGAACCTTCACTGATTAACTGTTGTTTTTAAAACAGTTGATAACAATTATCACTGTTTTGATATTTCTTTTCCTCTGTTGGTTTCCAGGTCACTGCTTTCTATTTATTGTCCTCTCATTTATTTGAGTCTTCTATGTTGTTTTCCCCTTTTTCCTAATCCTTTAATAATAAAATACTCCAGTGTTCAGTCTTGGTCCTCTTCTTAATCTACAAATAATAATTTGGCAATTTTAGGTAGCCTTGCAACTTACCCTATTTGATTTATCTTTTTATCCCATACCAATATCCAATTTATTAGAAAATATTCTTGGCTTTCTTTTCAAAATATATGCAGAATTCATCAGGATTTAATATGTATGTCCACTTCATTTATCTGAGCTATCATGATCTTAAATGGACTCCTTTGCTCAACTCTTGGCACACTAGAGACTTCTCAACAAAGGAGCAAGAGTAATTGTTCCAGATTGTATGTTACATTATTTTATTTTACTCTTAAAATCCCTGCAGTGTCAGCTTGTTTTATTATAACTACAGCCAACATTCTCACATGGCTTATAAGGCCCTATGCGATCTGGCCCTCTGTTACTTTTTGGTATCATCCTTTATTTTTCCCCGTAACTCACTCCACTCCAGCCACACTGGTCTTGTTGATTGTTCTTAAACATTGCGAATATAATCCCACATCCAGGGCTTCATAGTTGTTTTTCCTTATGATCACATGTCACCTGCTCAGTCAGGCCCACAGTGACCACACTGATTAAAGTTGCCACTTGCCTCTAACAGGATTTCTCAAGGCTGCTCTATTTTTTTTCCCATATACTTAGTACTCTTCAAACATACCAAATAATTTTATTATGTATATTGTTTGACACTGATCTTCCCCATACTGAATAGGAACAGAAAATAAATTTTATCAAGGCTAGATTTGGTCTCCCCTCCCCTTATAAAATCTAAGTACCTTGAATAAGGCCTAGCAAATAGTAAATACTCAATAAATATCTGTCGCATTAATAAATAAATGATGAGATTAATCTATATCAAGGATCTAGTAATTTGCTGGACAAATAGATTCTATATTTTTTTTATTTCTGCTTTATAGAAATGTTGGCAAGAGATAAAAACACCATTATATAAAGTGTTTATGCAAATACAATAAGAATTTTAAAAGATATCACTTTTAATATTCATTACCATCTATTTCTTTTATTAAAATCATACCCTTATAAATAACAATGACAAGCAAGATTTAATCTTATACTTTCTTTAAAAAAATCTACAATAACAATGAATGATGAGAAAATTATCTAACCAAATGTCATGCATAACCTACTTCTGCCTACATTATACTTAAGTCAAAATAAGAGAGGATCTTTAGAATGATTTTGGAAACTTAAACAAAGGTTTTCTTTTTTTTTTAGTACTTTCTTCTTGATAAATGCTAACTATATTGAAATTTGAACAAACTAGGAGCAAAGGGGAGAGTTGAATCCAAGAAATCTATTCCAGCATAGGAGAGAGAGAGAGAGAGAGAGAGAGAGAGAGAGAGAGAGAGAGAGAGAGAGAGAGAGAGAGAGAGAGAAAGAAAGAAAGAAAGAAAGAAAGAAAGAAAGAAAGAAAGAAAGAAAGAAAGAAAGAAAGAAAGAAAGAAAGAAAAAGAAAAAATAAGATCAGTTGGGATTGAACTGCCTGCCAGAGCAGGAAAAAAAAAAAACTAACTGCAAAAACCACATCTCAGGAAACATTTCCAAATGTGATTGAGGGTGCAGTCTGGTGGTTTATGTAGCAATGTGGAGCACAAAGTCCATCAGGAAATCAGAAAAACAGACATGACCAAGAGCCAGTGACCAGTAAGTCAAGAGCACAGCCCAAGGACAACCAGTCTCAGTCTAATGTTTTCAAGACGTTTGAAGAGATCTGCCTTTTATGTAGAGAAAGGCTTTAATGATGTATGGAGTCTACTCTTTGATTCCAGATGTTTTTCTTCCTTATAAGGATACTATTCATCTCCTGCTTCTTTCACATCAACGACAAACAGCTATCAAATCCAAAAATAGATATAGAGAAGGAATACTAGAAATTTCTAGTATTCTGTTTCAAGAAGCTAAATTTTCCTCAAAAAGAGACATCTTAGTTTGGGGATATACTTTATAACAACATTCCTGTCAGAGTAAAGATTCTAAATTAAGCATATGCTTGACAATTCAAAATTTACTCTAATATTTAATGTTTTATTTTCTAAATTACTACATTCACTCATCTGCAAATAATATTTGTAGCATCATTAACTTTGTTATCCTTCTGGGTAATTTAGAGTATGTCCACCTGTATAGTTCATAGAGGCTGACAGAGAATTAGTTTTAGAAAGATAAATTTAATAAATAGCAATTTGAGAGAAATATATGTTTATATATCTTCCAGAAGTGAGGATAAATGGCCCCAAATCTTGCCAACAAATGCATGCACCAGATTAGTAGCATGATCAAAGGAATATATATAACCGCTGACCTGGCTTTGTGATATTTTCCAAATCTAATCATAAAACAGAAACTGGAAGAAAGTATTAAGGTAAGAAACATTTATATCCTAATATACATGGAAGTACTAATCTAATAAAGGAAAAAATATCATCTCTTCAAAACTATAAATTTTTTGACATCACAGACCACATATAAAGAATATAATGACAAGTACGTGGGTGTCATGTAAAGATAAATCAAGACCTAAATAGCAAAGATTATCATTGTGTATTAGATTAGTGTCATAGATTATCCTATTACAGATTTATTTGTTCTGAAGCCATACACATGTACATACACCAAATATTTTTAAGAATATTTCCTCATGTCTAAGAAATCATTGTTCAAGGAACTGGAAAATGGAGAAAAGGAAGAGAGGGAAGGATGAGGGGAGATGTAGGGGAGAAAGAAAGAGAGATGTACACATATCTATACTTTCAATAAGCCTTATTCCCCTAATTAATTAACAAATGACAACAAATAAAAATACTCCAATATGTGACTAGAAACATAAATATAAGTTGTGACACTCAAATATATATGAAACCAAATGGTACATTCCCCAATAACAAAATGTTTAACCACACTACAGTTACCTTTATTTTGCCTAAATAATGTGTTTGGTTTTTTTTTTTGGCAGAACATATTATTTTCAGAAAAAATATGAGTTGACAAAAATTTTTTCCTTATGCTTTTTTATAAATAATTTTCATAATTTATAGAAACTTATACTTAAATATCAGGCAAGACCAGCTAATCACAATATACATCTGAATAAACAGGGGTAACTCAAATGCAAGTGATTTGTTTGAATAAATCTGTAGCAGAACTGTAATTAGAACCCCTTCCTTGAAGCATTATCCCTTCCTTGGCCCATTGCACATTCCGCTGAGCCTTGCAGATTCAAGAATGAAGATAATTATTTACTTAGTTGGAAATGTAAATATAATTTAAAAAAAAGAAATTCAGACTTTTATTATTTTTCTTTTCAAAAGTTTTAAATGATTTATAAACCCTAGTAGTTAATTCGTGGTTAAATAATACATAATTATCTGATAAATCCTTGTTGCATATCTGATTTTTCCTGTAGCAAATCCAGCAAACTGAACCAAACTAACACTTTCTGGTGCTGTCTCACTGAAAGAAGTTACAAAAAAGTAAGCCAGGCTTTCTGTCCTGGGATAAATTTTCGTAAGAGCTAAAGATTTAGTTTGTTAGGTAAGGAAAAGAATAAAACTCTTTTGGCATATTTACAACTTTAAAGCCAAAGACAAGATGTTGATTTTCTTAAAGTAGAAAACAGAACTGTTTCTGTCCTCCTGTCTATTTTTATCTTATAGCCATCAATCTGGTAATAATAGGTCAATTGCCCGTGTCTAGTTTCTAAGGCTGTGATGTGCAGACATTACAGATAGGGGGCGCCTGGCAGGTAGAAATGGCAATATCCAACAGTGCCCAGATCTGTCACTTAATCCTACTAAGTGATATTTTACTTCCATACCGTGAAGCTAAGGAAAGGCTCGAAAAAGACAAAGTGCAATAAAAGTCACCAACGTCAGTCTTAAAAATTCAAATAAACTGGACTGAGAAGTGGGAAGGACAGTACGGAAGAAACACTACCAGGTTTCTTAAAGTATGGAAGATCAAAGTATAGAGATTTACTTTGATAATATGCCATTGTGAAAAAAGTTGGATCATGGCCCATTTTTCTCTAATTCGAATTTTTTAAAAACAATATAGGTTATAGATAAGAACTCCCTGTATACAAGAATAGTCTGAATTTCCAACTGAGAGGGTAGAAATCTCCTTTTTGGCAGAAACTCAAAGTGCAGACATCAATGGGACAGGAATGGTTAAATGCTAATGTATGGAGTTGGAGAATAGAGAAAGTGACCCCCATGGTTACTTTTAGTCTCCAGATTCTAAATGTAAAGTCACCACAAAGTCAACTAAAAGGAAATTTAGTTATAAATAATGGCATTAGGAAACAAAAGACTCCCTATTTCGTCAACTTGTACTGATTTTATTTATTGTTTTCTTTTGGTTTCTGCTATTTTAATTGCTCTTTTTAATGTTCATAAATTTTCAGAGCATGGGTGGCCTATAACTTTGGGGTATGAAATAAAAATGGAGAATTTGTGGGTTCTTTGTCCTTCCATAGATTAGCCACATGGCCTTAGGAAAGTTACTAAATTTCTGTCACACTGAATGATGAAACTGAAAATTGAAGATATTAAAAACTAAAGTCAGTAATAGAAATTGCTTGCTCTTAATATTTACTATTCCTTAAAGCTGAGTTAGACCTTCTCTTTCTTTTAAGTTCAAATAAGAATCTTTTGGTACATAATATGAGATTACCATTACTTTGCTTATTAGTGACAAGTAAACATTACAAAATTCAATGCTTAAAATGGTAATAGAATGTTTAGGTTAAAGCTAAAATTCTCACTAAAAAAAATAAAGACAATTTAAAACTCTTTCCTTTTCAATTTATAACAAAACTCATAATACCTTCTGTTTTTATAATTGAACAATAATTTAAATGTCAGTTTTATGGAGACTGTTGAGCTCTTACATTTGTAAATTTTTTTATGATCAAAACCACTGCTAACAATTTCATTGAATTATCAGAATGTATTTACTAAAAATATTTTTGCTTCTCAGTTTTCATATTAAGGATCAAGTTATAATAATCTCAACAAATCAAATAGGGAGTATAACAACTCTAAGATTTATCTCCTGTTGTTAAGAACCTCAGAGTATAAACTTCTGAAACTGAAAGGATTTGCAGTGAGGAATGAAAATGAGAGAGTGAGGAGAGGTGAGAATGAGAGTTGGGGGCCAGGGAGTGATCCTTACAGCATCAATCTAGAATAACTTTCTCAAGAACTATTCGTGGTTTGTTCTTTCTCTATTTCATATTTTTCCCTTATAGCTTTTGCATAATAATTTCTTTATATCATATTTAGTCTCCTGAATTTTAATCAGCATAATTTAGATTTTCTCATTCTCAGAAATTGAAAAATATCTCTACTTGCAGACATAAGAAATTTATTGAACTATAGAAATTTCTTTTTGTAAAGAAAAACAAAACTCCTTAATCTTCAAGTATCTAAATAATTTTCTTATTCACTATTAAAAAAATTAAAGATGGCTCGTATATTTCATGCATTTCTAAACTGTAAATTACTATTTTATTATTATTTTGCTTATTTCATGCTTAAACAATAAGAAGGACACTAAGAGTAATTAATTTTTTTCCTTTGGAAGCATATTCAGATTACAAATACTTGGAATTTGAAAGTGGACTTTTGTGATGTCTTCTGCCTTCTAAAACTGGCCCTGTAGGTGCTGCTCTGGTGTGCAAACTAACCTTGCTTTTTCTAAAGTAAGCGCATAAATAGTCCTATTTTATATATGTCAGGAAGGGCACTAGTTCTCCCATACTCCCACATCAACTGTATAGTTTTTCCATGCATCTGGCCTCTTTATAGAACCATATTTGTCTTCTCAATAAAATCTCTTTTAACAGTAAGGTCCTCTAGTAATTAAAGAGTTCTGTTTTTCATATCATGCCCTGTGTTTACCTGAGAACACTGCTCATCAATCTCTGGTGACCTATACTTGAGATACTGCTTCATCTGAGAGTAAACAGCAACATTTAAGCCTCTATAATATGGATATTGCATACAGCATTAAACAGATTTGCTTTGTGTGACCATGTGGTGAGAATAAGATTCACTGTTCCATTGGCAGTTCTTTTTTTTCTACTATATTTTGAATCTTTCTATAATTTTCCATTTATAATTTTCCATTAAGTATGCAATTAAGGTGATACAATGGAAAGAACAGAGTTAAGATTCTTGACTAAATTGCTTAAATCTCTGGTTTTATCTTCCAATTTTTAAGATAAGCAATGTATATTGAGTAATTTCTAATGTTCCTTTTAGTTGTAAAGCGTCATGGGTTTCACAGAATTTTGGTGGTATTGGCACCAATGTCGAGTGTGGTAGGTTATTTTTCTCTTCTTTCTCCTCCCTCTTCTATTCTCTCTTTTTCTTCTCTTCTTATTTCTTTTAAGAATGTTTATGCCTAACTATGTTATATTATATTATTAACACTAATATGGATTATTATCTTTGCATTTGAAGATGCTTAATTATAATATGTTCTTATAAAAAGAAAATGTTATGTTTCTAATGTCATTAGAAAAATCTTTAGTAGAGAACAGTTAACAGATATTATTTTCACTTTCTTTTAGCAAATACCTAAACTTTTCAAAGAAGCCCTGGCTCACAGACCTCCAATGACAGGAAGCTTAATTGACAAAGACTGGAGGTGCTGTGCTCGGAATTCTCCCGTGGCACTTGTTTTAAGGTCATGCTTCTCACTGAGTGCTTCTGGTCAATGACTAGGCCTGGAAAGCATATAAAGACAGGACTGCCCCTGGGAAACAGACTCCCCTGAGGACTTTGGCTGGAAGAATCCCCTGTGGCCTCACTGAAATTTCCTTAGACTACATGGCTATTTAGAAAACTTTCACGCAACCTTTTTTTTCACTTTTGCTCTCATTCAGAATGAGACTGACATTGTGGTCTTACTGCTATCCCAAACATTCTCCACTCCCCCTTCATTTTCTCTCATACAGGCTGTTCTCTAATACTATTCTTGCACATTTAATCCCATCTTGGCATCTGCTTCTCAGAGGCTCTGGACAAACAGAGGCCCCAAAGACTAGAGATATACAAATATACCAATTTTTAAAGCTAAAATATAGAATCTAAAGAACCATAAACTTCAGATGTATTGAGATCAAATATAGAGATTCAATGACCAGCAAATAGCAAAAAATTTTATAATGTTCACAATTAACATGTCTTTATATCCTTTCTTTAGAGGAGGAATCCAATATTTAATTCATTTCTACTTCAAATCCCTTAATGCTCATATCCACATCTTTTTGGCAGAGAAGGAAAACTGAAACTTAGAGAAGCTGACATTGAACAAATGCAGCTACAGAATGGTGGAGGGGAAATGTGAGTCTAAGTTGTAAACCCATTCTTACTCCTTCATTTCATACTACATTTGATATGGTGCTAGACTGCAAGATCAAGCGAATGCAATAGCTGCCACATTTTTCATATTGTTCTTGTTTTCACATGGGCTGCCCTAATTCATAGCTGCTTAACAGAAACATATCAAATTAATTGTAATGAGTGCATCTATGTCAAACCTTGTTGAATATAGCATGCCACAGGGACTTGACCTGTCCTAAATGGTTGAATTTTTTAATAACATTAAAAAGACATGCTTGTCAAATCTGCAGAAGGCAATGTGGAGTTACTGATATGTAGAGTGATACATTTAGAAAGCAAACAGAACTTGATAGAATGAAATAAACTCAAAGCAGCAAATGAAGTTTAACAATCAAAACATGTGGCCCTGATTTTAAGTTCAAAAGAGAATTTTGTAAGTACAGGATGTAACTGCTCAAAGATGAGACCAGTTTTCTTCTGACTGTAATATACGGGTTGGTGTTCTGGAATGACAACAGTTCATGTAAAGGTCCAAGATTTTATATGACCACAAACTCGATATGAGCCAACAGTGTTACTCTGTTGCTAAAAAAGAAAATCTACTTTTAGAATGTACTAATTTACATATGGTATTATCAAAGAACGTTAAACACACAGATCTGGAGAATGGTCCCTGGGTCTGGACTTCAACTTTAGAAGGAGCCTCCATAAATCCTGGTACTATGGAAAGAATGCTGAAACAATGTCCTGGATTAGCATTTACTTATCCATGCATTTGATGAATGTTTAAGTGCACACTGTAAAACAGAAGTGTGTTTGATAAAGGGAATGAAAACGTGATCCTTGCATTGAAGGAATTCAAAACCTGGAGCTGATGCTCTGAATATTTAGCCTAAAGGAAGACTTAGAGAAAAATGCAAGTTATCTTCAGAAACCTTTTAAAAGGGAAGCTTTTTCCTACTAAGCCTAATTCCATTTAGTCTATTTGAAGGAGCAAGGGGAGGAAGAAGAGATCTTCAAAGGTATGATTGAAATGGTTACTTTCCCAGTAGTCAGGTACTCCCAGCCTCCTGATGATGAGCCCTAATCACACACCGAAAGGAATGAAGACTTTCAAAGGCATCCTCTTGCCATCTGACATCCAACCCTGCCGGTTGCTCATGCTGCTCTGGGGTATGATATGCAGTGTAGAAACCATATCCCTCTTTATCCTGTCTGTGTTGCCTCTTTCCTAAGAATGCTGCTCCAACAGGTCTGCTTTGCATTTGCCTCATTTTTTTCATAATACATAGATAAGAAGAAATAAGTTGCCTAATATAAATTGCTGAAATGTTTGTTGAATAAAATAACTAAAAACTAACTATTATCAGTAGGTACAAGTTGCATCCAACAAACGTGCTGGAGTAAGAAAACAAGAGATAATGAGACATTTTTGAGGTAGGAATCTTTCAGTTATTGGAGTCTTCAGACAGAGAGGAAGATGGTGTCACTTAAGTATATTATTTTTTTCCACATTGGGTGATTCTCATATTAGATGGAATATGTTCTCTGGGTAAATCTCTAAGTCCCCTTTTAATTCTAAAATTCTGTGGTTCTTGTACTTTGGGCAAAGCAAACTGCACATAGGCAGTTGTCTCATGTGATTGATTAAATGCAGGTAGTTGATCTGTGGTTTGTCTCAATGGCAATATTTCTGTGTTGTTTGTATATTTACATTACCCTTTTCACACCTTATTTCTTAACATCACAAGTTAAATTTAGTGCTACAATTATACTTTCTTTTTTACTTTTACATTATTTATTTTAAATGTCTATTTTTATCTGAAATTTATTTTGAGTACAAATCACATTTGGAAAATAAATTTTATTAAAACATACACAGAGATTTTTCTTGAAAGCATGACTGAAAATTATCACTTTTTCCTCACAGTGTATTTATTAACACTATAAAGTGGAAAGACTATTCTCATGTGGAAATGTTATAAAAAGTATAAAATTCAGGGTCTTGAAAATCTCCTAACAAAGGATCCTTTTATACTCCTGAAAGATAATATTTGTTGGCAGTATTGAACATAGTAAATAAAGTTGGCATTTATAAAATACAGCTCACTTACTTCAGTACTTTACCTCACTTTAAATGAACGTTTTACTTAATCCGCTTCATTAGTTATTTCCTATTTCATGACTCACCAAACAACGTAGTTAAAGCAGTTAAACCAAAACCCAAATCTTGAAACTATCATGAGTTAAGATTGTTAAAATACTCTGCCCAAATGGTAAAAAAAAAAAAAAAAGAAAGAAAAAAGAAAAAAAAGAAAAACTATAAACAGCTAATTCCAAAAAAGAAAAAATTATTATACTCCTGAGACAAGAAATTTTCTGTGAAAAAAAATGAATGGTAAAAATTAAAATATACCATCATTTCTGATCCTGGAGATTTCTCATCTATTTGACCTTTCCATTCTGAAGGTACTTGATTTGCATCTCACAAATGTTTTTGCAAGGAAACAGAAATAACAGTTATCTAACATACATGGTAATCTTGTTTTCTACTTGTTTATTTTCAGCCATTTTTTAAGCAACTCAACCTGTTTAAATTCTAGAATGGAAATCTTATAACCTTTCTTTTTCAATAAACCAGTATAAGCATTTTTAGATATTTTAGATATTTACTCTCTCTTATTATATTTAATTTATAACAGGGATATTTGTATTTGTTGAGGGCTATTCTTACAATATAGCAGAGAATTGGGGATTTCATATTTTGAATGACATTGTTTAACTTTATATAACATTTAAACACATAATGCTAATAGAAATGCTTTAAACAAGAACTTGAGAAACTGGATGGAGAATGATATTATGAAGAAAGAGAAAGAAAGAAAGAAAGAAAGAAAGAAAGAAAGAAAGAAAGAAAGAAAGAAAGAAAGAAAGAGAGAGAGAGAGAGAGAGAGAGAGAGAGAGAGAGAGAGGAAGGAAGGAAGGAAGGAAGGAAGGAAGGAAGGAAGGAAGGAAGGAAGGAAGGAAGGCAGGCAGGCAGGCACACACACACAGACACACACAGACACACAGAAAGAGAGACAGAGAGAGACGGAGAGAGACAGAGAAGGAAGGAGGAAGAAAAGAAGAGAAAAAAAAAAAGGGAAAAAGGAAGAAAGGAAGGATTGTAGATTTAAGAGAAAAAGACAGTACCTGGCTAAGATGTTATTTTATAGTGGTCTATTCTGAGTATCTTTACATTAAAAAAATCTGGAATCTCTTACATTGTTCTCATTTTTTTGATATACTATATATGTCCCCCTTTATCTAGTAAGATCAAGACTAATTAACAATTAATCAGAAATTTATGTGTGTTGAAGTAAAATATAGTATTTCATTCATAAACCACTGTTATGTTTTATAGCCTATGATATCCTGTTTCACTTGAAGTAAGCTCTTAAAAATTCACAAAGTAATACATATGCATAAACCATCCTAAACTTTAAAATGTATTTCCTAATCTTTTACATTTGTCTCATGCATGCCTCTTTGACAGTTAACAATTGACAGTTTTAAATTGGGTTTTTATAAAAACAGTATTCTATATTCTTCTCATACTGCTACTTTGCTAGTTATGTAATATTTAATAATTACGATAACTCATTATAATAACAAATACAGCTGGTATAACCAAGTTTTAAAATAAGCATGATTATGCTTATAATACTAAACACAATCCTTTCATGATACAGTCTAACTGTTAAGAGAAAAAGTGAGTGCTGCACTCTGGGGTGTAGCTTACTAACCCTCAGTGTCTGTACGTAAAAGACATCAGTCCACATGAACCATATTTGTTCATCTTGGAAGTCAGTTAAGTGGAGGTAGATCAAGAGAGCAATTCTGTACTTATGCAATGATAGTTGTATGATAGAGCAGCCATTTAAGAAAATGTTTATATTCTCAAATTTATTTATATAGATTCTAACATTATGTGTGTGTGTGTGTGTGTGTGTGTGTGTGTGGCCATTAACTATTATCTGTATTTCGCAAAGGAAACATTATTATTTTTTTTTTCCACATAACAATTTGCTTTGAATCAATAATAGATAAAGAGATAGAAACAGTCTAATTTTTGGTGCAAATTCAGTATCTGTTATTATTTCTGGGCTTACTGAAAAACTGTAAATTTTTTTGCTTCAGTTTCAAGTCTTTGAAGAAACTACCTCATCAACAACAGTGGCAATGAGTCTTTCAAAAACTCTTGGACTCAAAAGTTCCCTTAGAACTGCAGTTTGTAATGGGATCAGATCTATACGATATACTTGTAAAACCACAAGAACTTTCTAAATGTTAAATTCCTATATTCCTTCACTGGATTACTTGATTTAGGAATACTCAGACAAAAAGATTATCCAGAAGGGCCTAGGGCAGCTTAATGAAAATAGGCACATTCTAAAGACTTAGTCAGATTCTAGTTTCAAGAGATTTATTACAACCATAGTATGTCAGAAACGAATTAGAGATCATGTTTATTCTTAACTGTTTATAAATCTGCTTTTCTTTGTATGATTTTCTACACTTTTAAAATGCTTACATATTTTGATAAAAAAGATGCTAGTGTTTTAAGCAATCTGTTTACTTCTGATGATGGATATGTTAAACACATTATAACCTACATGCTTATAACAAAAAATGTCATTTGAATTTAATTTTTTTAAATGTTGCACAAACATGTTGTTAGATAGTGCTGGGTACATGAGACGTGTCATTATCCATAAGAGTAGTATAAATCTCTTCTGGTCTTCTGTAGACAATAAAGTGAAAAACCCTGGAACAGACTTTTAAAGAAAAATAAATGATCAAGTAGCATACATTTCCCTCTCAATCTATAGGTTGAATGCCAAGTCCAGTATTGAATTCTGAAAATAAATTGAGACTTGTTGGATAAGAACCAGTATTTTATTTTATTTAAGCATAATATGAATTTAGTTAGTTTTAGGATATATCTTTTAACTATTTACTAAATTTCTGCTTTTGAGAGAAAAATAGAATCTAATCTTGAAATATTTTCTCATTTAAGTCCAACTGTATATATTAAGTAATCATATCAACTCAAGGAGCCTCTTAGAAATTCTAAATATAAAAATTATAGATACAAAAGGTTATAGCTACTGATATAGAACTCTCAAAGATAACCAGGAATCATTTATACTGAGTTTATTTAGTGATGGATTTACTTTGAAAAACAAACAAACAAACAAACAAACCTGCAGCTTTAAGGCCCATTTAACACTACTGTTTTTAAAGTGTTTAACATAGTTCTATAAATATATCTCTTCATTGTGAGCCTTTAAGGACTTAGCAAAATAACGATTTCACATGGAAATAAAAATGATTGGTAAGTGTTGCACAGGTATGGCATTTCAGCATTGTTGAGTGATGTAAAAACTCACAAAGGTGTGGTAATTAAATCAATAAAACTATATGCATCATTTCTTTCTTCTTCTAAACTTTCATTCTAGCCCTTCCACCATGTGAGGACACAGTGGGAAGGTTCTGGCTAAGAACCAGAAAGATAGGCTTTACCAGAAAATAAACATGCTGGTTTCTTGATCTTGGACACCTCAGCCTCCAGAATCTTTATCTTCCAGGGGCTCAGGGGGGTCCAAAAATCCAGTCTGCAGCCATTTCTCCTGAACATGCCTGTATGGACCATGTGTACACAACAACTAGAACAATTCTCACATTGGTTCCCTGATCTATATGGAGCAAAAGCCATTATGATAACACCAATAGAGTAGGAACAGAATATATCTTTATCAGTTTCCTTCAGGGCTATATCAGTTCTCAAGCTTCATGCCACAATTCAGACTATAGGATCTTTGATTGTCTTATCATCTAACAGGACTTTTTGGTTACTCACTATACTGACATCATGCTGAGAAGACATATTGAGCTGGAAACAACAAACTTCTTATACTTTGGGCTTTAAAATACATGAAGCAATACCCAACAGTACTGGCAGGAAAAATAGACAAATCTATAATAATTTTAAGATTTCAACACTGTTCTCTCAAAATGTATTGAAGTAAATAGAAAATTATTAAGAAAGAAAAGACTTGAACAATGCTAATAGACACCTGGACCTATTTTACAATTATGAAATACTTCACCACCAACAGAGGACTACATGTTATTTACTAAGTGTATGTGACATTAAACAAAAGAGACCACATGCTAAACCATAAAACAAATCTCAATAAGTCTAAAATCATGCACTGTTAGAGAGAGAGAGAGAGAGAGAGAGAGAGAGAGAGAGAGAGAGAGAAAATTAAAAAAAAAAAGAAAAGCAGGTTTGGGAAATAAGGTTTGAAAAAGTAATGACATTTGACATAAAATTTTGTGAATATACATGATAAAATTTGAAGTCAAATTTTGTAAATATATGTGGTAAAAGTTTTATTAAATAATCTGTCAATATCAAATTTTATGAATTTATGTGATAAAAATTTATAATCTATTCACATCTACCAAAGCTACAATGATGAAAATAGATTAAATTGCAATAAAAGAATGTATTTAAATATAATTGAATTTGATGGAAAAGATGATTGAAAAACTTACTAACTTCATTTCTTTTTCTAACAACATTCTATGATGTCATATTACAACATATTAAGTCATATTGTAATGTGCTGAGAACAACTCTCAAAATCACTTAAAGCTCTTGAATTCTATTATTTTCTTTCACAGAAAATAGCTTTCCACAGCTATAATATTTCCATCAATTACAAATTTAAAAATATGTATGATGGATTAGGAGTGGGTTAGGGTGTAAATAAAAGTCAGAAAGCAAAAAAATTTTAAAGATTACTTCTAAAATATCTTATTTGACTAAGAATTCTATAACCTTCATTGAGTTAACTACCCTACAAAGACCTCATCTCTTTTATCTCTCAGAGAGACTCATTATTTCAGATAGTAAATTCTTGAAAGCATCTGATTCTCCAGATATTTCTCTTTAGTTTCCATGAGGAAATATTAGCCTGAATTGGTTGGACAAGCAAATAATTTAGGTCTAAGAAACAATTCTCAGGGGAATGACCCATTTGATTGTGCCAAGTTTGCTGGGATGCAGAATTAATAATGACTAGTTTTGATTGGTCATCTATGTAATATTTCTGTTGACAGAAAGAAATTATTGCATGTCATTTATAAATTAATGGAGATAATATTATTGTTTCTAGCTATCCTCTATCTTTACCAATATAATTAGTGATATTAAGATTATAGTATATGACTTCAATAATTTTTATATTTAAAACATAGTATTTAACATGTTAATGACCAAATAAGTTCTGTTTCTACCCGAAAAAAATCCAGAAATCACCATTGAAGTTAGTCATCTAATTTCATATTAATAATAATGATTAGTAAATAGTAATGGTATTAAAAATGCTTATTAAAATCTAAAAAACATTTTAAATGTACAAAACACTTTTGTATTTGGTATCTCATGTGTGTCAATTAAAATCTCTGGTTGTAGGGGTGAAATGTGAGAGTCGTCTCCCTTAGAAGTCTTTGACAACTAAACATAGAAAATACAATTTCGAAATGTACCTGATTCTACCTTGTTCATCCTATGACTGCAACCGAGAGTAAAATGATCTAAAGTAGAACACGCATATTTTTATTTTTTATCTTTTTTTTAAAAAAACAACACCTGTTAATTTACTCTAAGGACTCGACTGAAGTCGTCAGATATATAGTAATTTTACTGAGATAATTTTAATAATTTTATACCAAACAGAAAACTGAAATGAGATTATGTTAATATTTTTGGCCTGAAAAAATAACTCTAGCCTTGGCTCTTTCTTTTTTTCCAGTATTTGTTCTGCCTTTTTCTTTTTAAGAAATGAGTAGAGGCTAATACACATGCAAGGCTTAATATCATCACACATGCCACTCTCCCTCCTTGGGAACTTCCACTATCCTCTATTAGATCCATCTCTTCAGCATTAAAACACTGGTCAAGATTAACCTCTTCGAAGAAGCTTTGACAGAAGAACCACAACAATTTAATTCACTATAGAAAAATTATCTATTTTTATATAAGTCTCACATAGTTTTATAAACCTATTGATCCCAATGACAATACTTTTATTGGTAACTTTACTCAAAAATTACTTATCTAAAGCCCTGAATCCAGATTCACTCTACATGTATGAATTGTATATGGCTCCATATGAAATTTAATTTTTTCCCACCTTTCCTCAGGGGGATATAAGTACTGGTCCAGCAGAGATTCCTAAAGAGTGAAGTGTCAGTGATTGGCATTCTATCCACCATAACATGAAACTTTGGTCCAAAGATTTAAGTCATGCCAAAATCCTCTAGGAAGAGTCAAGCTTCAAATATGGGAGATATCAAATACATATACTAAGTACAATTGGCAAAATGCAGGGCCAAGATCAGAGTTACAGAACATGAGATTGACATTAGTTGGAAATAAGATCAGTAGATCTGGAATTGCAGGGAAAAAAATCTATAACTGGTTGCTACAATTTTTTTTCTTTTTCCTTTTCAATTACAGTAGACATTCAATACTATTTTACATTAGTTTCAGGTGTACAGCATAGTAGTTAGATATTTACATAATATACAAAGTGATTCCCTGATTAGTCTAGTATTTGCACTTTGGTCTTTTAGATTTTGATATATAATTACACAATTGATTATAGAGTCAAAAGCATAATAGACTCATTCTTTTTGAAAAGCATTCAAACATTACCAACATTTTACGATCTTATAGTTTCTATAATGAGCATTAATCTACTTAGCTAACTAATATTTTATCTAAAATTTTAAAATTTCAGTACTTAATAAAACACCAAACATAAATCCATATATATATACTCAAATATATACTTTCCTGAGATACTCTAAGGTAAAAAAAAAACAAAATAACAAAAAAAAACCTCACTGTTACATGTTCGTCCCTAGTTTATTAAACATTATATATATAGAGGGAATAAATTCTAAAAGGATATTCACAAAATTGTTAACAATAGTTACATTTAGTACCATTAGTTGTTTCAAGTTTTATTTTTCTTTATACATATCTCATTGGTTAACTTTTTTTGCATAAATCATTTTTAATAATTATTTTTTAATTCTTATAAATAAAAACAAAATATGTTCTTTAAGAAATTCTTAAACTTTAATTAACAGACTTTAAAATCTTCCACATGAAATTATTATCAATATATTTAAAAACTCCATCTTTGAATACAGATCAATTTTATTTTTAAATTATTCAAATTACTATTATTTAGAAGTTTATTCTTGCTTCCTTTTTGCTCTGCTTTTGAGCTTGAATTTACATATGTCACCTAAAGGTGAAAAAATTGTGTAGTTACTACTGGCTATAGGCCAAGATCTTCTGTGCTCCAAATATTATAGCTTTGTGAATTAGTTGTTAGTCTGTCTTTTTCCCCTTTCACTTTTCCCTCCCTCTCTCCCTCTCTCCCTCCCTCCCCCTCCCTCTCCCTCTCCCTCTCTCTCTCATTATTCACATACACACACATGGACACACAAACTCCCACTCATATACCCAATTTTCCTACAAGGGAGTTTATACCATGCCAGGAAACTAGTTGAAAAAGAATTCTACTGCCATCCATATGTTTGACACCAGCCTGTTCCTAAAATAATTCTAATCTTGGTGTTGATTCTGTATCACAGTTAATACATGTCATTTCTTTTTGATGAATTTTTCCTCTTCAGCTCTGGGTCCATTTTCTGCCATTCGATCTAAGTTGGGCACTCTCAAATTCATCTAAATTTTCTAATATAGAACATGAAAAAGAAAACAGCCTATTACTGATATGATTTCTCAAAGAAAAACTCCTTGTCTGCAATAAAAATTTCTATTCTCTAAGCAGTAAGTTTTGAACTCTAAATGTGAGCAATACTGCCTTTGTTCATTCATAAAGAATAATGTTAGACTCATCCCAGTTTAATAGAAACCTCCTTATATTACATATCATGTCAAAATAATTTGACTAAAGGTGACAGAGACCAGCTCTGACTAATTTACACACACACTGAAAAAAGGAACTTAAAGACAGCTAGATTTAAACTTAAGAATAATGGGCATTATCTACATTAATACAACTTCCAAATGCAAATGAAAGTCAGAAGAGTACTCGTCTATTTGTGGCTAGGAAGACCCAATATTACATCAGTTCTCTCAAATTCAATCTAATAATTCAATGCAATACTTAAAATATATCAGCAAGATTTCTCTTTTAAGTAGATTAACTGATTCTAAAGTTTGTATTTTTAAAAGCAGGCAATATATATATATATTACATATGTTATAATATATATATTATATATGTAATATATATATTATATATGTAATATATATATTACATATATGTTATATATGTAATATATATATTTTAGAGATGCTGCTTAAAAAAAGAGCATTGACATGAGACCAACGCTGCTAGATATGAAAACAAATAAGAAACTATGGTCCTTATAACACTGTCTTCTTTACCTGCCATTAGAATGACTCACTGCCAATGACACTACTTTCTGTCTTTAAGATACTTGAGTTGCGTCACTTTCTTCTAGGAGAGATACAAATGTCAATCCATTGGTACATCTTGAAACCAAGATTACATAATTTAGAAGATGACTAAGTCTTCAAAGAAGAGTAGGATATTAATGTCAGTTCCACTACTAGCTGTTTACCCAAGAGAAAAAATATATATATATTGTGTATAGGAACTTTATTCATAATGCCTAAAACTGGAAACGATCCAGAAGACCATCAGTAGAAGAACTTATAAACAAACTGTAATATACTTATACAGTGAATTAATACTCAGCAAAATAAAAAACTTACTAATAAATGTCGAACAGAAAAAGCAAAATATAAAAGAACATATGCTCCATGCTTCCATTTACAATAAGTTCAAGAATACTGTAAAACATTTCAGCGTGACAGATATTAGAAAGTAGTTGTTCTGCAGTGGTGGGAGGGGCTCAAAAGAGGCATGAGGGAAACTTTTGACATGATGAAAATGTTCCATATCTTAATGTGGATGGTGGTTACATGGGTGTTTACAATTGTCAAAACTGATCTAAATGTACAATTATAATGTATGGATTTTATTATATATAAATTACACCTTAACAAAAAAATGTATTATGAAAAATACATAGCCTTTTTAAAAATAAAGGGAAAAGAGAAGTTGAGTATGAAACAAAATAGATGCCATTACAATACATCCCTTGAATAGCTCAAAAACACATTTTTCTTACCATTGATTTCAATTTTTCTTCCCTGTTTCCCTTTTGTGACACCAGACCATTAGTGCTGTGATATCCACTCCTCCCTCAACATATAACACACAGGTACATATAGTCTCTCTCTCTCTCTCTCTCTCTCTCTCTCTCTCTCTCTCTCTCTCTCTCTCTATATATATATATATATATATATATATATATATATATATATATATATATCCATCCTCCATTCGAAACACTAGGATCACTTTCCTCAAGAAACTATTTAAAAAAACAATGTTACTTAGAGACAGAGGCTGAAAAATACCTATAGAAGTTATAACCTTTTCTACATCGGAGTTTTTTTAAGAAGTACTCAACTGAAACATAACTATTCTCTTGACCTTGACACATTTTAAGAAGTTCATACACATTTCTTTCTCCTAATTATGTTATCCTCACTATTTTATTCTTTTTCCTTCAAAACCCCCACCCATTTCATCAGATCATTGGTGTTTTGTTCAGCAATTGATATAGATACTAATGTTAGGTTTTTCTTTCTGCAGGCAGTTCTTCTTCTAGGAAGAGAGATGATTTAATATGTGGTAAATTGTTATAATATGTAGTACTATAAATACCTAAGCAGTGTGCTATGAGAGCAAGAGAAGAGAATATAGTAACCAGGTGAGATCTGAGAGTACTGATTAGAGACAGCAAGAATTCCATATGCTCTCCAGAAAATAGATAAGATTTTGTGGGAAAACAATATAAAAATGAGAAGGAACAGTATAATCTAAGAACATGGCACACTGCTTGATAGATGAATTGTAAGATATAAATAAAGATACTTCTGTGGGATATTTAGGTCTCCATATCCAAGAATTTTATTTTCTCTGTAGTGGATAGTCATTAGATGAATTTGACCAGGGGAGTTATTTGATTAGTTTTTCATAAAGATAATTCTGATAATACCATGCAGAATGGATTAGAATAAATGATACCAGAGGAAGGAAGCCTTGTTTTGAAGGACAGAGAAAGAATTAAGACAAGAAAGTAGAAATGGAAGTAATATTTTAATAAGAAAAAAATGTTGTGGGTGTAGAATCAATAGAATTTCTCAAGCAATTAGACTAAAGGTTGAGAAATAAGTAATAGAAGTAATTCTAAAAAGCTTTCTGTCACTCACCATCTCTCCTGGGAAGCCCAATGAACCAGAATATAATAGAACAGAAGCCTTCATCCTGAAAACCAGCAGGGGTTCAAAAGCGTATTCAGGTCTCCTAAGCCTCAGAAAAGATGAATCTCATATAATAGAGTGACAGCATTATGAATAATTCTGAGAAAAGACTAGGCCTCTTACTGGGTCATCTTTTGTCTGTAGCTTTTGTACTAATTGAATATATGTTTCCTTTGCTTCAGAACTAACCACCATTACTACCTCATAGCATGTTTTATTCCTATCATTTGTTTTCTAAGAACTGTTTTCTGTATCCCTTCCTTTAGCATTGTTGTTTTTTGTTTATTTTTTCATTTGTTTTTATAATTTTATCTAATAATCCTAATCCACTTTTCATCAGCTTGACCCTTCAAAGCCATCTCTGAATATTCTTCCAGTCAAGACGTCTTGTTTCTCCACACTGACTACCGAGCTGCCTAGGACTGAACAGAATTCTCCATGGCTTTCTTTGGATTTGATCCCTACTATCACTCCTGAAATGAGTGGGAAAATAATTTTGATAACATCTTTTAAAGTGGGTTCTTTCTCCCTGATAGGGCTCCACTATCCTGCTAATTCTTGCCATTTGTGTTTCTTAACTCTGCACTGCTTCCTTTAACACCTAGCCTGTCTTCTTTGCAGTCAGGACATGAGGTGATAAGTTATTGCTGCCCCCCTCCAATACTGATGTTGATGCCAACAGCCGTCAGAGTGAAAAAGGAGGAAAATTACTAGGAAAGTTATAAGAGTTTGATAAGTTATTAGTCAGCTGGCTCCAACATTTCAGAAATAGGCAATATGAATATATGCAACCTGTTCTTATATCTTTGTATTCTCCTATTCTGAAAAAAAAATTGTTTTAAGAAACATTACCTTAAGCACCAGTATAGATAAATTAAGCAAAATCAAACCATGCCTTGTAGTATGCAAGACTCAAGGCTGTTTTTATACCTTTTTTGAAATATTGATTAGTTTTTATTTTATTAAACTATATGAACTTTTCTAAAAGTTAATATTGACTTGCATTCATAAATACTGCATTGTAAATTTCAAAAGGTGATTAGTTAGTGGTATTAAAAACAATCTAATAATTTTTGGTTATCTGGGTCTCAGTTTCTTATTTGTAGAATGAGAGATTGGACATAGTGGATTTTATAGACTCAGATTGTTTTAGAACACAATATATGAAGATAATTTATTCATATCTAATCAAAAAAACTCTACATTTCTTTCCTGGTCCTACCTCCACCTCTATGTCTCCCTTCCCTGTAAAAAATTTAAAAAAACAAAACAACAACAACAAAAATACCTTTGTGAAAAATACCTTAGGGTTCAGAAATGTGTGTTACTGTTTGTTTTAATTATTTTTTTAAATTTTACATGCATAATATCTACTGATTAATATTCAGGATTAGTTCAAAAGAGTAAATTCTTACCATTATCAAGTTAGAAATCCAGTGTAATATTCTCAACTTATACATCAATAGTACTATACAATAATTAATATTTATATAGTGTTTCTGTTTTATGCCACGTGTCTAATCACAGCTTTTTCAAATTCACAGAACCAATTTAGAAGAAATGAGATATGTTTTGTGTAAGATTAAAAAAAATAAGAATAATATCCTATCATGTCCAATCATTTCAAGAATGTTTACCTCCTGCTGTGCAAACCTAATAACAATTTAGTTTTGCTTGGGGCAGAATGGGAAGTCCTTATTTGTTTAAGTTTCATTTAAAATATACCCAACAGTACAAAATGCCATATCACGTATGTTGTGGTTCATTAACTCAAGGCCATATCATACTGAAAAAGAAGCATAGTTTTTCAATTAACCTATAGATCTCAGATAACTGCCCCAAAGTCATTTACCATTCAGGATAACTACAAACCTTTAACATTTTTATTTTTATTTGTGGTTTAGTGAATATTTTTCCATAGCTTTCACCCTTTCCTCAAACTGCTGCAGACAGAAACCATTTTACTTGAACAATTTCTCTGATATTCATTCTCCCACATGTTTGTTGTAAGTTAGAGTGGTACCTAAATTAGACTTGGCAGAAATATAGAGAAACTTTCCACTTTTGAACAGTACATCCTAAGGGGCACCGGTTTAAAAGAAGAAAATTGAAAATGAAAAGAGATTTGATGCTACAAGGACAAAGGCAGAAAAATGTTCAAGAGTGGTATTATTTAAAAATACAATAACCTATGTTTATTTTTAATGTCTGGAGAATGCCATGGTTTGCCTAAATGAAAGTTGTGGTTAATTCAAGGATACATGTGCCATACACAGACTACTGACTGTCCAAGTACAATGTGATTAAATACATTCAGCCCTAAAACTTGAACTTGTCAAAAATTTGTACTTTGATGGTTCAGATGGTCCTTCATTGTTTGTGTATTCTTAGCCTGCCAAAACATGCTGCCTCTCTAGCACAAAAGAATGAGCTTTTGGTTTTATCCAGCTACAGGAAAGTCACACGTCTTGCAAGAAAGAGGAAGGGTTAATTAGTGGGAACCAACTGCATGTTTTAAAAAATATTTGTTCTATTTCTTGCTGCCTGTCAGAAGAGTCTGTACATAGTGTTTAGGAGCAACACAAGATGTAGGCAAGGGGCATCAGAGACTGCCAAGGAAAATTTCTATCAGTCCATCAATCAATCAGTTGCATTCATTCTATCAAATAGAGATCCAGTAGAGGCAGCAGTTTCAAGTAGATTTAAACTTTGTCACATTCATTTTCATATTCATTGTTTAATACAGTGACAAGGAGAAGTAAAAGGTAGGGTTATAGAGATAGTACAGGAGGAAGAGAAAAACATTTGAATGTATCTTGATTTATCCATTCAAACATAATTAAGCACTGCAATGTTGCAGATATTGTATAAAATTCAGATGAAGGAAAATGCCAAGAAACCTAAGTCTTAAAGAGGAGAAAGGCATCTATTAGATTAAGCATGTAATCTGATAGAATGCCATTAGCACTCATAGAGAAACACATAGAAAGTACTAAGGGAAGAGAAAGATAGTGAAAGAGGATGGGTTAGATTTTGCTAGAAGAAAAAAGTTATTAAGAATGTTCTTGTATAGGAGGTGAAATTTGATGTATATTGAAAAATGATTGAGTTATGAAGAATAAGCTAAGATGATCATGTACACAAGAGACAGAAGTGACCAAGTACAGCCAGGTTAGTCAGCAGGACAGTTCACAGAGGTGCAATTATCCATTTGAGCCCAGAGGGACTTGTTTTCATGTCTTCTATACCAGTATCCATAACCTTTTTGGCACTAGGGATCAGTGCTCCTATGAGAATTTCATGCCTCATGATCTGAGATGGAGCTGAGGCAGTGATGCTTGCACTGGAGAGCTTCTGCAAATACAGATGAAACTTTGCTCACTTGCCTGCTGCTCACCTTCTGCTGTGTCACCTGGTTCCTAATGGGCCACAAACCAGTATCAGTCCATGGCCTGGGAGTTGGGGACCTCTGTTCTGTACCATTTTTAGGACACATGGTAAACTCCACCCTCAAAATTTAAAAATCCAATTTAGTTTTTAATCTCTTTACACTTGTCAGTATTTGTAAAATAGGAACTCTCTGTACATTAACTTAATTTTGTATTTTTCTTATTGAAATAGGTATAATATTTTGAAAATATTCAACTGTGGCTTTTTAATTGTTTAGCAAATCATATCTCCCTTCCAAATTCTAGAAGACCTAACATTGATATTAGAAAAGGAAGTTTATTGCTCAATGGGCCAAGTAATATTAGCTCCCTAGAACAAGGAAATCACTGAACAGATTTGATTTGCAGACCACAGTTCTGAAAATTGGCATTATCAAGTGCTTTATATATTTTAAAAAACTCTTCTTTATATGTTACAAGCCTGGCTAACATAAAATAAAGCCTTAATGTAAACCCTGGGTAGAGGGAACCTGGGTAGATTCCCAGTATATGTATGATAGGAGGAACATAATCAAGTAACAGGAAGTATAAAAGGAAATCCTTTCTTAATGGCAAAGAGTGAACTGGAAAAAAAAAAAAAAAAGAAACTAGAATTGGATGTTGTTGCCCAGTCTGTTTTTTCGTTTATTGATTTATTCATTTAACATTTACTTAGTGCCTACAAGGTATTAGTTATTAATTTAGTTTCTATTGGTACAGTACTGAATGCAGTCTCTGTCTTCATAGACAAAGCTTCTGGAGAGGATGTTTTAAGAAAAGCCCGGATACATTTGCAGGAATCCCATCTTAGAGAAATGGGATTTTTTATTCACTTCCCACATTGCAAACTGAAAAATTGCAAGTACTTTTATTGATGAACTGTATCTAATTCTATCAAATACAATATTAGAAACAATTGAGATAAGGTCTGAGACAAAGAGAGGACCAAGATATCATCCTAACTATGAAAAAATTACAAGACTGAAAATTTGTCAAAAAAAGAAATAACACAGAGAACTTTTAACTCATACCAAATAGAAATACTACACAATTTTCTTTTGGTTTGTTTTGGGTACTTTTTGTTTTTTACGAAGCTAAATTTAAAAGCAAGAAAGGTTTTTAAAAAAGTGGTTAGAGGAAGAAGTAAGCCATAACATGAAAGGGAAGTAAGGCAAATGGCTCATGGAGTATCAGAATGAAATGAGCCTAAAAGACTGGGGATTAATGCCCATGCATACTGAAGTTGAGGCCACAGGTTCTAGTAATGTGTGAACTTGATCATAATCTCTCAACATAAAGCTGGGAACCATCTGTAAATAGAGAACTAACAAAAGTCTCTTCTACCAGCTCAAGTAGGTCAGAAATGGGAATTGTCCATAAATAAAGATAATCATATATGAAAATTTGAAACTCATACCTGTAAACACAGGGTTTAGAAATCATAAACTAAGAAATTACCATGAAAATTGGCCCCAAACTAGAAAACCCATAGGTCATATATAAAGCTGCCACATTCAAAACACCATAACTTAGAGTACACATATAATCATGTGGAAAACAACTCATTCTGATAAGATCACTGTCAGATAAGATCACTACAAAGCATGAAAGGAAAAAATATTATGGGAGTATGCAGGTGAAAACAACAACACCAACAACAACATAGAAGAATTATGACTGCATAGCTTAAGAATTAGAGCAATCTTAAGAGAATAAAATGTCAAAAGTTCAAATAGTTGAAGGAAACAATCTAAGCTATAAAGCAAACAGAAGATTTAGAAACAGACATCTATATTTGCAAAATACATAAAACTTATACAAATGAAAAATGTGTTATTGAAATAAAAATACCAACAAACAAATGGAACCATTTCTAAGTCAAAACTGAAGAGAGAATTAGTGTATTAGAATATAGTTATGAGAAAAATCCCACAATATTTAGCATCGATAAAGAGAAATTGTTAAGAGGTAAAGAAGTTTGAGTATGCAGCTCCAAAATATGTCTAAGATTAGTTTAGAAGAGGGTATGGAAAATTGAATAGAGATACTATTTGAGAGGTGATTCCTGAGATCTTATAAAACACAAATAAAACTTGAATCATTATATTTAATTAACATACTAAATACTGAGAAAAATAGATAAAACAAATCTACAATCTGACAAACTGAATTAAAACTATAACATAAAAATAAAGATAAAATATAATAAGCTACGAGAGAGCTAATTAAAACATTAAGAAATGGAACATGTTCTGATAATTTTTGACTAGTTAATTAAAAGAAAATCCCATTGAGAGGTATAAAAAATCTGGAGAACACAAAATGTAGTGAAAGAGACAGAGGCAGGATAGAAAGGATAAAAGACAATGTACCTCCCTGGTATGGAGGCTTAATTTGATACCTGGCATTTCTTTTTGCATTAGGTTATGCCACATATCTAGCACTTCCTCAGAGCTAAAGTGACTAAGAATTAGTGTTCAATATTTGCAAAGTGAGGATTGAGAACCATAGTAAATCCCTTATTTTGAGTTAAGACATTAAAATCTTCTGTACCTTATGAGTAAATATCAAACACAAATAGGGCCTTGCTGGTATTGCGGGTCAGCTTTGAAACATTTCAATTCTCAAAAATGGATTAAGGTAAATTTATGAGTAAATATAAATCAATGTTGATTCTATGATTATAATAATATCTCATGGGATTCAAAATATATAAAAAATAAAATTCAAGAGATCAGTTGCATGGGGGAGAGGTTAAAGTTAAAAATTTTTAAGTGATCAAAGTCCTTTTATTTTTTGAGATTGAGGAAATATCAATATTTTACTTTGAAAATTAAGAATGCACAGTATAAATTATCATGTAATCATTTTAAATGCCAAGAGTGGATATAATAAAAGAGGTGCTGATAGAGAGGCAAAATGGAGTAATCAAAATTATTAACCTGTTAATCCAAAAACAGACATGAAAGAAACATAAAACAGATGACACAAATAGAAAGAACTAAAATCAATGTTACTTATAATCGAACATCAGTAATAACATATTTAATGTAAATAGATTGTATGCTCCAATTAAAACATAAAATTGCCAGACTGGATAAAAACACACACGCACACAACAAATTGCTGCATACAAAGAAACAACTAAAAATGAGAATATGAAAGATTGAAAGGAAGTTGATGATAATATTAGGCAAATGTTAATTAAAGTAAGTCAGAGAAAGACTTATGAGAGAAAGCATTGCTAGTGATAAAGGGACATACTTTATAATCTAAAAAAGGTCAATTCATCAAGATGATACAATAATTTCAAAATTTTATCTACCTAATAACATTATAAATTTTCTAATGCAAAAGATTACCAAATTACAGGAAAAATAGAGAAAATAATAATCATTATGGCATATTATAATGTAATTCTTTCAATAACTAATAGAATAGTCAGGTAAAAATCAATGAGCATAAAGATTTTAATAGCATGATTAGCCAATTTTGATCTAAAAAAACATGTATAATACAACCACTCAAAACTACAGATATGTTCTTTTCAAATGCACGTGGAAAATTTACCAAAACTGACAAACTTCCAGGCTTAAAGCAAGTCTGACTTGGTTTGTTAGGGATTCTATCTCAAAATACCACAGACTAAAAGCCTTATAAACAACAGAAACTTCTTTATCACAGTTCTGGGGACTGTAAGTCCAAGATTAGGGTGCCAGCATGATCTGATAAGAGTCTTCTTCTAGGTTGCAGACTTCTCATTGAATCCTCACATGACAAGAGGGCTAGTAAGTTCTATGGGACCTCTTTTATAAGGGTTCTAATTTCATTCATAAGGGCTCCACCCTCATGACCTAAGTATCTCCAAAAGGCCCTACCTCCTAATATCATCACATCAGGCACTATGATTTCAACATATGCATGGGGAGAGGGGAGCAGGGAACACAAACATTTAGACCAAAGCAAAGTCTAAACAAACTTCATAGAATTGAAATCATATAGAATATGATTTAGCAAGAAATAAAAATAACTAGGGAATCCTCATGTATTTAGGAATTAAAGAATTAAATTTAAAGTAAACCAGGAATAAAAAGGAATACATAACAGAAATTGAACAATACTATTTTTACCTGAATGAAAACAAGAATACCAATAACAAATCTTCTAGGATGAACCTCAAATCATACTTAGAGGATTAATAATATAAATGTATGTTTTATAACAAAAGATAAAATGCTGACAATTACTGAGCTAAGCATCTTTGTCAAAAATTTAGCAAAAAAATAAAAAAAAAACAGAAAAAGTATAGAATAAAACAATCAACATAAGAACAAATATTTATGAAATGGAAAAAAATCCACAGTAAAGTAGAACAATAAAACCAAAATTTATTTCTACAAAAAAAAGACCAACAAATTTTATAAACCCACAATAAAAAAAAGTTTAGACAACCAACATCAGGAAATCAGGACTATAAAAGGACTTTAAATCATATTCTATAGACGTTAAAAGAGAATAAGAAATCATAAACTAGTTAGTTACCAAGAACTAAGAAAATATTTGATAAAATGAACTAATATCTAGCAAAAGATAACTTACCAAGCTGGTATAGGAAAAAATAAAAAACCTGAACAGATCTTTACTATAATTAATTAAATTTCTAATCAGAATATTTATCAACAAAATAATCTTCTGGCCCAAACAGCTTACGCAGAGAATTATACCAAATTCTTAGAGAAAAAAATATCAATAATTTCCAAAATTTTCCAGAAAGTTTAAAAAAAGGAAACACTACACACCTTATTTTACATGAACAGAATAACTTTGATTTCAAAACCTGTCAAATTCAAAGGGGAAAAAATGGTGTAGATGATAGAGGCTCTGTTCATTCCTCAGGTGATGAAATCAAAGTTGTTACAGAAACAAAGAGCAAACAGCAATGAAAAATCACCTGGATCTAGATGAACAATCTTAGAGAAATCTAAGAAATCACCCTGCAATGGCAGAAGGTAGGATGGGGCAAGTATGCAACGCTGCCCTGTCTGGAGTGGCTGAGTGGGATGGAAGCTGCAGCAGTGGCAGTGGCAAACGCCTCTTACAGGAGCCATGCCCACGAGCGGACTTTCATGGTGATGGACCTGCTCTATTTGAGCACCAGTGCTGGTTCGGCTGCGCCCAGTGGGCACTAGGGAAACAATGAGTCAGAGTGAGGGCAGAGGCAAGACTCACTCTATACAGAATTGCCAGTGGTATCCATTGTTCCTCTATTGAGTCCTCTCCACTCCCAGTGTGTAGACTCATCGAACTGGAATAACAGAGGACTCTCCGCCCAGAAGATTCCCTGAAACCCCGCCTCCTACAACTTGCAGCCTCACCAAAGCCAAATCCAGGTGTATCCTCAGCAAGTCAGGTGCCCCTTGTTGAGCGGGGTCTAGACTCACACTGGAGACAGCTGGCCTCAGTTTCTGCCGGTTATTATTGAAGAAGGAATCTTTAAATGAGCATTTTATCACTCCTTCAAAGGTTTTCTCTCTTCCCTTCCTTCTCTCCCCACTAACTTTAATCTATCACCATGTAGTGAGTGGAAGAGACCTTTACAAAGAAAGGGATATCACCAATAATCAGAAGGAGAAAGAAAGAGTTGCTATGTTTGAGTGGGATATTTGTAATATAAAAAAGGACTATTTGTTTTGTTTTCTCAGAGGACCAATTGAAAATTTTCATATTCTAGATATTATGTGACCCTTTCCCTGCTCTCATTCACTCTTGCCAAGTGATTCATTGACCCTTAAGTACTGAACTAAAAAGAGTTTTGCAATATGATTCAGTAAGGCTTACTGTGGGATAACACACTCCCCCAAATAATATTTAGTATGGAATGCTCTTATGAAGCAGTAGCTGACTCAACTGAGAGAAAAGTTGGGGACATCACTACAATTCCATCTTCCCCAAATCACTTCCTTCATCAATTTCTAACAGAATTTTGGCTTAGATGTGTAAAATCATTTTTCATATTTTGAAGAGTTTGGAATGTATTTTATGCCAAATATTTCAGAGAACAACAAAACTCAGCATGTTTATCAAAATCACTTTATCCTATATATTTTTTTCAACTTTACAATTCATTTTAGTACTCTTTACAGTGTGTTGCTCACAAAGAATTATCTCCTTATCAGAGTTAAAAAACGACAAGAAATAGGAACACCTCTAAATATAATGCCTTAGCATTAGGCTGAATAATTGTGGATGCTGTGGAATAGAAAAGAAAAACAGCTGTATAACTTCTCTGAGTTTCTGATGTGTAATTTGTCATGATTTAAGTAAAGAATCCAGAGAATCATAAATATCATGCACAGGGTCACTTAGTTCTAGGCCTGATTTTTCTAAAAAAAAAAAAAAAAAGAGAGAGAATGCCAGGAATGGAACTCAATGGCACAGCCTCCATACTTGAATTTGGAAAGTTGTCTTCAAGTATTTGAGACAACTTATTCTGAGCTAGCAAAAATGTAAAATGGTAAATAACATCTAAAGCTAATTATACTTATTTTCATGAGGTAAATTGATATGAGTGAGAGATTGGGGCTGGAGGGTATTGAGGACAAGAAAAAAAGAGAATAAAGATATAAGCTAAAAATTTCAATTAAAAGATATTTGCATATGAGGTTGTGAGCTCTCAGAAGACCTATGAGGAAAGGGATTATCTCAAACTCAGTTTTATGAACAAACACCACCTTCTTCACAGTTTATTTTATAAATATGGAATTACCATTTTAATTTTTAATAAAGATATTATATAATCACCATCTATAGGATTTTGGAAAGTTTATTAACTTTGGGTCTTAGTTTCCACATTTATAAAATAGCACTGACAGGGTTGATTCCAGAGCAGCTATGGGAAGTTGGATAAAAGTTGGCATGGCAAATTGATTTTATTATGGCAAAATCTCTGAATTTTTTACACAGACAATACTCATTGAAATTTGAGCATAACTTTAAGTGAGAAGAATGCAAAATCAACTACCCAATCTATATGAAATTCAAAAACTTATAAATACCATGACTTCTCTATGCCCTTTATCACAGCATTTGTCTTTTTGACTTATTTTCAACATTCCTAATGTCATTATTTATGAAAAAATATGGAATATAATCATTTGAATCAACCACATGCTATCATGCTGTCTAAACAAAAGCATTTTTGCATTAATTTATATGTGGAAATTCTATCAAGTTTAATTACTATAGATGAGATCATGAATGCTATCTGCAACCCTTTTTAACAACTAGGAAATGTTGTTTCACAGAGTGCTATCTGAATTCGGTCTATCCCAGTCAAACAAGGAATGCATCCTGCCTGTGTTTACCCTACAATACAATTTTCTGTATAGTTGCACTCTATATATTCTAATTTATTGTTTACTCTTATTTCTGACCCCCTCAGTGGATAACTGAGAACCATGTTTTTGCTTTCCATTGTCTGTCTCTTGTCTCTGGTAGCCATAAAATTACTCTACCTAAGTATATTCTAAAATTACTGAAAATAAAAAATGTATTTTTTGTTTGTTCATTTGTTTCACAAAGTTTGCAAACTTTGTTCTAAATTTGCAAAGTATGTGAAATCAAAATCCTAATGGTATATTTTTGGAGTATTCTCTTTGTGAAAGTTATTCTGTAAGGCAAATTCCACAAATAAAGCAGTTAATATTAATTTTTTTAGTAAACATCATCATGAAAAGATCAGTTCACAATCAGGTAGAATATCATGTTATTTTCTTTAGTGAAAGCTCTGCAGAGATGTACTATTTAGTCTATGTGTAATAAGTTGTATAAGGGAAACAATTTGGTAGCAAATATGCAGTTCCTTGAGGAAAGCACCTGAAATAATACTGCTTTATGCTCAAAAGATAACTCCTCTGATTTTCTTTAGAAACTGACTTTCCATAAATTTAAGAGTTAAAATGACATTACTCACAGATATAATAAGCAAAATGTGTTGTAAAGTATATTTTATCCATTTGTACTAATTTGATTTTGATAAGGACTGTGTGAAAAAAATATTAAAATATCATGTTGATTTTTCCTATATTTGTAAGTTTATTAATTGAGCACTAAGTCTTTTCAACTCTGAGAGGATTGAGGAGCCTATAAGTAATAATAAATGAGAAGTTCTTAGTTAATTTGTTCAATTAACATTCATTAGGACAGTAACTTCTGACGTATTCTCCAGTTTACTGATTTCCTCAGGTCTGTCATTAAGAAAGGTTAAATAAAACCAAAATCTGAGAAAGGCATATATATATATTGCTGTTCTACAAATATTCTGCACTATGTTATCAATAGAATTAAAAAAAAAAAAAAACTTGAACAGAACAAAATCTCAAACTAAACATATTTAATTAGTAAAGTAAATTAATTGATTGTGTTATCTATTAGCAGCTCAATTAATAAAATGTTGAGTTTTGGGGGGTCTGGCATTGAGTCTCATTTTTTTTTCAATTTAAATCATCACTGGGTGATTTCGTGCATCCAGTGATTTAAATCATCTATAAATCTACTATATATACACATGTGATTGATGATACAAATCTCTGATTCAATTACTCCATGGTGCTCAACTTCTATAAATCACAATACCTTCTGCAATGTATCCCAGATACCTTTACCTCAACAGATCTCAAACTGAACTCAAAATTTCCCCTATCTCTTTTGAAATATATTTGTTTTCCAGTATTCACCAGTTGCCTTGATATGTCTTTCTCACTATATTTTAAGTTTGCTGAGTGCAAAACATGTGTGCTTCTACTTTACTTCTGTTGTATACTTGACACCAGAACATTGAGAAAATGAAAGAACACTTGAATGATGGTCTAGAATCAATCTAATCCTGAAACCTCAATTTCATCATGGCTATTCTTTTAGTACATTATTTCTGACACAGCATTTCCTTTGTGTTTTTTGTTTGTGTTTCTTAATCACAATTTTACTAAGCCCAGTTCAGGGTATACTAAGGTGAGATAAACAGTGATAGTGATGTTGCCTGCACATACTATGGTTGAAGCAGGTTAATTTAAGCAGAATCTTTACCAAACTGGGAACTGTGAGGATCAAGCCAAGGAGAACTTTGACAAAGAGATATAAATTCACCATTTGGGAAATAATTGCTAAGTAAGAGGGGGTAAATTGTAAAAGTTGATCCAGAGAAAAGTAGTTTCCTGGATATTAAGTCCTTGGAGATATCTTCTGTAGTATCATGGAACAACAGGGACTACACTCTCTGGATGGAGGGCACCTATGCTCATGTCTTAACCATAGCTACATTTATCAAAAGAAATTCTTTAAATAATTTAACCCCATTGAGAAAAGTTATACTTTATTTAAAATATACCTTACATATTATGTCTCATGATTGAGCATGGATGACACACAGGCAATAAATTCTGTCATAGGATTGTGTAACCCATTTAAAGGGTAAGATTTGTGCTATAGAAGTTTACAACTGAACTTTAAAGTACAAGTTTTCTTTGAGATATGATTCTGTAATATTGTATTTGCATGACACATAAACTATTGTCCCTTGGGGAACAACAACATTTTTTAAATTTCTGTGAGTATAAAAGGTATTACATATAATAATATCTTATTATTCAGCATACTTTCTTTAATATTCACTAGCTATAGTTTTACTTTTCAAAGATGTTATATTTTCATGAGTGACATAAGAACCTAAAACAAAACCAAAACTTTTCAAAAGAATATGCAGCCAATTTCCCACTTTTCAATGTGCAAATATTATCTAAATATTCTGAGGATTTGAAGTACTTTACCATTTATTTAAAAAGTTTTTCTTTCCAAGACCTATATTTAATTTTGAATTTAATCATCTTTGGAAATATTCTCCCTTGATTTTGTTCAGGGCATATTTTAGAGTAAATATATACTTGTTATATACTTTTTAAAATGAAGGTACTTTTATCACACACAAATAATTACAGCGAACATAATAAGGTGGTGGTGGGGCAGAGAAACTATCTTGCATTTGAATCTCAAAGGGTACAAAAAGTCCTGGGAAGCATTTCATGCATTTGCCCTGGGAAAAGGCATTGTAATTTGAAATGCTATCTCATAACTCATAACTTTCATATTTCATGAACCATATATTTTTATTTAAGTGTAGAAATAAAATAACATTTTTTTAACTTTTCTAAAACATATAATTTAAATATTCATTTTAGCAGAACAACAACTTAATTTATAAGGAACAGCTTAATTTATATGCTAAAGAACAACTGGGGTTCTAAAAACAATATGCTGAAAATCTAGAGCTGCACTTGTAGAAGAGTTCTTTAACTGTCTCAAGTAAGAGATATGTTTACTATGCTGTGTATCTTCAAAGGCAAAAGACAACTCAATTTGAGACTTAGTAAAACAACTTTTATGGGGCATTTAGCCCCCATGTATACATATGGAAAAGACCAACAAAAAACCAACCAGTATTTTTTCTCTACTCAAATACTATTTTTAAAATTAATTTTTATAAGTTTTTTAAAACTCATCATATACTTTATTTATGACATAAAAATGAAATGAACTATTGTTCAACAAAATTCTAAATAATATAATATATAAAAATTACTTTCTGCAAAAAATCCAAGATAATTTGCCTAGAAAACTGCCCTATCATCAGATTCTGAAGATATTATAAAACGAATTTATAAGGCACCCCCTAAAAATAAAAAAATAAAAAGTCCAAGGAAAATAATTTCTTATAACCTTGCTTCTAGACTTCCGAGGTACCATGTAACATCAGCAAAGCCTCCAAATTTTAAAAAACAAAGGAGAGAAGATTACAGAGAGCAGCACCAGAATGAGGACAATACTAATGTCTGTCTAATTAATAGTAAATAACTAACTAATAGTAACTAAGTCAGCTCCAAATCAACCTCTTCGATAGCTCATTAAAATTCTCACCAATAGAATTTTGTTTCTTTGAGGTAAGGCCGTGGTAAATGCCTAAAGAAGTACTATATTAAACTGTAAAAACTATAGTTTAAGCTGAATGAGAGAGAGCCAAGCATTCTCCTGAAAAGCACCAGGTCCTGGTACAAGATTAGTGTCCACACCAGAGATCGTTTGGCTCCCCTGGCTAAAGAAGGATCCCCCCACCCCTGCCCAAAAGGCAGTCAGGGGGTCATGTAAAAGTTAAGGTGCATGTTAATAGAAGTCTAATTAGATTGGTGAAGTACAGAAGAGTTTGAACACTACAGCAGTTGATATTCAGGCATTTATAAGTATTTGTAAGATAGGACTTAAGTCACCAACCTGGGCCACAAGTTAAGGCTTGAATAGTGGGACATAGTTTTAGGAGTGACTAGCAGGATCAAGATTAGGAAATAAGCTGCCCAGCTACTGAGTTTGGGCTTCAGCTCTACAGCTGAACTTGAGAAAGCAGAGTGTCTAGCAAAAATTTTTAATTTAAAAGTCTTCAGAGGTTAGCTGAAATCAGAAGCTCAATTTTATGGTTTGGACAAATATGGTGGTCAGGTATGGTGCAGAGGGAAAAGATCATTTAGGACAGCATAAGTCTTCCCCCTCAGTTCTAGCGTTTCATAAGGCAATTCATCTACTACAACTGCTCTTGCTTTCTGTTGCATTATTTCCAAGCCAACAGATATAAATCTAGAGTTTCATGGTAAATTAAATAATCTCTCTGTCTCGTATCTCCATCTTTAAATTAAAAAAAAAAATTGTAAAACCTACGTTTTAAGGCTCAGTGAGGACTTTTTGATGGCTCTCAACAAATGTTAGCTTTCAATTGGCTGAACACAAACAATTAAAAATAATTTCTAACTTCAGGCAGGACTGTCCAGGAGTCAGAGCGTAATTAACCTCCAGCTGATTGACATGGATCTATTTAGTTTAGAGAAGCTGAGAAAAGCCAAAGCAAGAGATTTCAGAACTGGCTGATAATTATTTGTCACTAGTTCCTTTCAATGAAGCCTCAGCCCACCCTCCACACACAATACCCACAGGGTAATTCACAGTGAGAGGAAAAAGATTCTTTGGCCTTCAGAGTTCCTCAACATGAAAATCTATTTTTTAATCTCAATTTATTTCTTCAACAAGAAATAAAATCTGATGGTATAGTACATGTGGTATGGAAATAGAGAGCATAAGATACAAAACTCCAGGAATAGCTGAGGAGTGAATGAAGAAGGGTTAAAAATCACTGAAAAGTAGGGCTTGAAGAAAGAGAGGTGTAGACTACAATTAAGTCACCTAATAAAATAATATAATAAGATAGCTCCAATTTCCACTAACAGTCATGGAGTCTTGGGAGGGAGAATATTGTCTGATAGAGAACTAAGAATAATTCAATTCCATTAATATTCAGAAAAATTTATTTAACATTTACCATATGCAAACCATGGTATTGGAAGCACATGGAGAGTCGTGAAATTAAGTACATGGAGAGTGGGGAAAGGATATGTTCTACCTTTGTCAAAATTATTCAGGGCAAAAAATAAATGTGTCTTCTGTAACTATTAGACTGGGAGATGGAACTGAGCTGATGAAAAAGCACTTTGCCCACACTAGGTCATATGAAACACGTGAGGCCAAGATGCTAGGGTCCCATAAAATATATTAACTGAGAGCAAGGAGAATAAAGAGAATTATTTTGACAAACAGTAGTAGCAGAAAAGTATGAGGAAAGAACCTATGTGTAGAGTCTGGAAGAAAGTACAAATTAAAGAAGAGCAAGTGGAACAGAGGATTAAAAAATTTTCATACATATATATATATTCTAAAACCATCTGTCTTTTAAATTATTGTTTGAATAGATAAAATTTAATAGGAAAAATGATAAAAAAATTACATGATAAAAATATATTCAGCTATTTTATTAACAATTTATCCCACTGGGATCAGTAAATTTATGTTTAAAAGAAGTAATAGAAGAAGCTTGGTTAGTTCTTAGCATCAACTCTATATTCATTTGGTTCAAAAGAATTAAAATATGATGTATATCTCTTTTGCTTAAGTGAACATACTTTGATTAATGAGCAATCAAAATTGTCATATAAAGTGGAAAAGGTACATATCATATTCTTTCTCAAGCCACTTTCTTAAAGGATAAAAATCAGAATTACATGTTTTCTCAGCCAACACATTTGACACACACAGACTTTACTGTCCTGCAAAAGCAACATTTTATAAGCTCCATTCTTTTCTTTGATACATTACTAAATATCTCTGTCTAACTTGCCCTGATAAATTGCTTCAGGTCACAATTAGGCATCAAATCAATTGTGAGGTGAGTGAAGACCCCAGTCAACGTGATTTTACAACTTTTCCAGTGACTCTGCCTGGGCTTGCTGAGAACCGTTAAATATTGCTTTCCTCCTCCATGCTCTAAAATGACTTTTGTGTGTTATCACAACACTATCAGTATCATGAATTCAAGATATGTTTGTTTTAGTGAAGTCCATATTTTGTAATACTCTGAAGTATCTTAGAAATTTTGTTGAAGACTTTAGTTCCTTCAGGCTCTAAGAATGACATGTACCTTGGCTGAACTTTGAAATAAATTCTACGTTTATCACTGTTTTACTGCATCCTTTTATTTTTGTTGGTTTCCCTTGAAAGCATGAATTCTCTTTGATCTCTCCATACTTTGTAGCCACAATGAAATTTATAGAGTAAAGTCTTATTTTTTTTTTCCTTATAAAACAGACTTGACAACTTAGTGCCACAATATTTCTCTTCTACACGAACAAAAGACAACTCATTCCAGGTATCTGATTCGTTTTTTTTTTTTTTTTTTCCAAATTTTCAAAAAGTTTCTTTAAAACTTCCCAAGTCAAATCACCTATCAAGAACATGAGAAAAAGTACAATTTAAATTTACTTTATATATTCCAGAATTTCTAGACTTCCAATACCATCAGATTTACTGGTGAGTAATAATACTTTTTCTTTACAGTGAGATACTTATTTAAAAAGTCAGCATGTGTTATTATTTTCTCTATCCTAACTAATTATCTTCAGTAACCTATACCTCAACCCACCCTCCACACGCAATACTCAAAGGGTAATTCTCAGTGAGAAGAAAAGGATTCTTTGACCTTCAGATCTTCTCAACCTGGAAATCTATTTCTTAATCTCAGTGATGGCTCCAGTATACTAATTTACCTCTTCCTTTCTCTCTCCCTTCTTTCCCTCTCCTATTATATGTTTACTTGTCTTCTATTATGTTTTAGCCTCTAGGCTAAGTGCTGGTGATGTGAAAATGAAGATGTGAAGTCCCAGATCTGAAAATGAATACTCTATAAATTTCACTGGGATGGCAAGGCTGTGGGGTAAGAGTAGACATGAATAGTCATAGGAGAGCACACGAGATGGGAATGTTCCTTGGTACCGCTTGCCTGTTCCACTTAGCATTAGCAGCTTTCTGATAGGATTCATCAGCAGTCAGTGGTAGCGACTCCATCAGTGGTGATGATTACTTGTGGGCTTCTAGTGGTTAGTCTTCTCAGCAGTAGCAATTTAAAATTACCTCAAGGATCACTTCAAGGTCTTGCATGACTGATTGACTTTCCTCACTGTACTGGTCTGAGATAATCTTCTATATAGGGTAGTCTATGGCAGCATGCCAGCTGACCCTTTAAGTAGCAATCAGGGTCTTAATCTATCAGCTCTTTTAAACAAAAGTTTCTTTAAGCATTGATTAAGGACACTTTAGCATAGCATTAAAGGAGTACATCACTATAGAACCATACAATCACATCTGAATGATTCACCTTAAATGTCCCTCATTATGCCCTTAACGTAGGATGATTTCCCATAGTTCCAAAGGATTTCTGATAATTGTGCTACACCATACACTAGGTTGAAAAAAAAAAAATAGATGACAAAGAGTGTCACTTATCTCTGTGTTCTGGGAAATGCTGCTAAATCTGATACCCACAACTGAGTTGTTCATAAAGCTAAGCCCCCAAACTTTCAAGATCCTTTAAAAATTTTGTGCACTAGACAGAGATTTGGATTGCATGGAGAATTTGGAACTCTCTGTGGAAGCAAATACATATCAGACATTTGTTTAAATGTTACTGTTCATCTAAATACATGGCAAGAGTAATGCTTGCTGTCAGATATACTTGGAAGTTCTGAGAAAGAAGCTAAGGATGAGACAAGAAGAGATAGAACTGCAAGCAATATATTTAACCATTTACTATCCACTGTACTAAACTCTGTGCATGCATTACCTCATTTAATCCTCATAAAATCTTTATGGGTCCAGTAAAATTATTATGACCATTTAACAATGGCAGATTGAAGTTTAGAGCAGGATAATAGTACTGATTATCTGATATATTAGTAAAATAAAAAAAGTTTACTAGCAATAGTTTTACGCCTGTACAGTTAGGGCATTTGATCAAAGTCTCAAATATTCTCGTGTGTCATTAGCTTCAGGAGCAGGCAGAAAAGTTATCTTCTAAGACATCTCTTGAAATTCCATTTTCCTAATTTTGTGGTGTAGAAATTACAGTATGTGGTCCACAAACTTTTACTGATCTGTGACAACATAAGTCAGATCGAGATCAAGATTTTAGAAATGGTTATAAAAAGGTGATACTGCCCCCCCAAATCTATGCACTTGATCATCTCTCTAGTAATTAATTTTTGTTCTATTTTGCTAAAGTTTCAGTCCATAATAGTCTAAAAAATATTTTAAAAAGGCAAAGTACGTGTTCCACAGATTATTTTAGAGGCACAGTGTTTCTTGAGTTACCCACAAAATCTAAAGTTCAGTTGAGACTCTGATTAACTCAAGTGTCAACTTATATCCACAGGACTCACATAAGGGAGATACATTCTTTTATATTTTCCAGAGTGAATTAAAATCAACCTTAAACATTTTGTAAACTATATTGTTTCTTGAGTTTCTAAATGTGCAACATGAGGAAGGATCACATATTCTTTAGCTTTCTTCTAACTCTCTAGTGTAATTATTCCAATACCTATATAGAGGATGAAAGGAAAAAAATGGTTCCTAAAATCTGATTCACTGGAACTTCTGAAAAGCTTCAAAGAATTTCAGAGTTTCATGTGTTTGCAATATTTTTAATGTTAATTTATTTCTTTTACATATGGTATAAATTGACTTTTATATAAAACATTTCCATAGTATCATCAGAAAATTGTCACATTTTCCATTTACTATG
This sequence comes from Eidolon dupreanum, assembly GCA_028627145.1. Classification (NCBI taxonomy): domain Eukaryota; kingdom Metazoa; phylum Chordata; class Mammalia; order Chiroptera; family Pteropodidae; genus Eidolon; species Eidolon dupreanum. Next base: position 31,591,441 of record CM053514.1, read on the forward strand.
ATATTTTGTTGATTTTAGGAAAAATTTAAATTGGTAGGCTTTATATATGTGGCTGAATTGTGTACTCATAAACCAGGTTTAAGACTTGGTTTTTCTCATTATGCATTCTTTATGTTTGATATTACCTAAGACCTCATTGAATATATGCTGCTTACCACAAAATATTAGAGGATATAATGTGTTCATATTTCATTTACTCTTGGAATGTAAATTGCTAGAGGTTTGGTGCAAGAATAATTAAACAGATATCTTCCCAATTGCAAAGGGTTTCTGCAAAATTCAGAAGTAAGAAAAACCACTCTTTAGGAGATGAAAACCTCAATTACTAAATCTTACATTGTTATAAACTTTATAAAGTTTGACAGTATGATAAGCAGTCAAGCATTACTATACCCACAACAAAAGTTACTTATTTTTAAGACAAAACAAAAACACTAGCATATCAAATTAAGGTCAAGACCAAGAACATTTTACATACATACCTTTTCACTTAAAGGAAGAACTTTACAACTTCTCTTTGGCACATGCACATTGCCTGCATCACTGGCAATTTGGGGTTATTATTAAGTAAAATAAGGCTATCTGAACACAAGCACTGAGATACCATGAGAATCAACAGCCCATCTGATAACCCAGTGAGCTACTAAGTAAGTGAATAACCAGCAGGTAGTGTGCAGAATGTGGATACAGTGGATAAAGGGATAATTCACTTCCTGCAAAGGATTGAATGGGATGGCATGAGATTTATCACACTATTCAGAATGGTGACAATTTAAAACTTGAGTCATTTATTTTGGCATTTAATATTTTCAAGTGGAAGTTGACTCTGGGACACTGAAACCATGAAAAATGAAATCCCAGAAAGCAAAGCCATGGAAAGGGGGAACTACAGTACGTACTTACTCCCATGTTAAGAGTTATTAAGAGACTGAGAGGCAGTATATTGTCAGATAAAAATTATATGGCATGTCAATTATTCCTTTATATGTGTACCTTTCTGAAAAGTCTTAAATTTATATTTTAAAAACTGTCACATTATCATATATAATAATCATTGGGAAATTTAATTATAACCTAAGAATTTTGTGATGGAAAGTATCTGGTATCAATAACTGCTAATAAAAACAAATGGAACTATATCAATGGTATAACATTTATTTAGGCTGAATGATTCAAAATCTTCAACTACAGAAGCATAATTGAATCAAACTAAGTTGCTAAGTGAATACTTTTATATGCTAGACAACAATTTCTAGCACTGGAACACATTAAGAGAATGGGTGAAACAGCTACCTACTTCTTCAAAAGGCATTAAAAGTGACAGAAATTCTGAAACACAACCTGGTCCTCTTTAGACTTGGAATGATATAAAACTACCAATTCCTTAGATATTTATTTATGAGTAATTGTGACTTCTGTTTCAAACTGTAATTCTTGTTCTTCCCTTGAACAATCTGAAAAAAGCAGACTTCTTTACATACAACAGAGATAGCATGAAAAGAAGTCTCAATTCATAATCATATTATAATTAACATCAGTTTTATTTATTCCTGATATTAACACAAATTTATAAATCAGTCTATAATTTACTGAGAACTTTTTGTCTTGGAGATACCAAAATTACACAGAGAATAAACAAATAAAAGAATACAAATACTTGAAAGCTGTTAGGAAACTTTATAATCTACACATATACACTGACCCAATGTTGGTCATTTTGATGGCCCTTCTGTTATGTAAGACTATGTCACTGATGTACTACCAGGAGTCTGGTAAGTGGGATTTGTGTATCAAGATGATGAAGGAATTGAGCCCTTATCTCATAGTTATTCATCCACTAGTTAGTGTGGCCCTTTTTTGCAACTGGGCCTTAAGAGATCTTAAGGCACTTTGCTAGTTTTAAAGGCCATTTATTGCTATGGAATAACCAAGCATTTTTTGACATTCCTAGGATGAAATGAGCTGAGTTTTAATTTGCATTTTAAGCTACAAAACATTTGGTTAACATTATTTGTGTTTACTATTGAATTTTCTGCTTTTTAAAATATTCCTATTAATGTTTGTTTAGTCTATACAAAGAGGATTAAAAGCTATCAAAAGTTAACCTAGAGAACTAAAGTTTAAGTGTATCTACCATTTGTTGGTGGTGGTCATAGTTGCTTGCTTTTTAAAACTCAATCCATTATCATTGTAATATACTGAAATTTCATTGTAGAAAGGACAACAAATTGAATAAATAGGACTTTAAGTTGCAAAATGTTTGTTAGCCGAGGCCATTTAATACAGATTTAACCAGGCTAGCTTTCTAAGCTTCCTAAGGAGAAACAATGTCTGGATAGATATAAAACATGTGTTTTGGTGAAAAAAATCATCTTCAGTAATGAGGTTGGCAAGTTCAAATCATGTAGCCTAGTAGACAAAGCTTAAATTTGCCTCAGTTTCATTCAATGTGCCCGGCATTGCTGCACTCACTTTTGTGGAATTCTAATTTGGGTTGCAAAGTTGCTCTAGAGGCAGAAGACAAGGGAGAATGAATCTCATCGTGGATGAAGTGAGACCTAAGGATATACCTTCTCCAAAAGTAAAATGTGATCCTAACACAGGTAAAAGAGATCTTAAAATGGATAATAAATGGGGTGGGGTGGGGTGGGGAGCAAAGGGAACTAAGGAAAGCCCTCTGGTTTTTCAAAGTAGAGAGAAGTCAAATTAAAATTTCCACAACACCCTTAAACAATCCAATATCTTTATTCTCAAATGCAGTGGTCAGAATGAGAAAAGAGAAATGTAGAAAGAATCCAGCTGCAGTATTCATTTTTAACCCAAAGTAAATAATCATTGAGCAGAAGTTTCTTTTCCACATATTGCTGGTTTCAACATATATGCACTTTTAATGAAGAGCACGTGAGAGTGAGCTTGATGTAGCTCTTAGAATTCAAGCCAACTCTTCTGTGGTTCTGGCTTTTGATCCAATGGCTGCTTATGGCTGCTCACACAATAATATTTAAAATGACTTATTCACCTTACAGAATCTTGTTTTTATAAAAGCCATGGCATCTCGTAAGAAATAATTACTTAAAATATCTTTCGGTTTATACAGTCAACCTTACCCAACCCATGCAATTATTTACAATTAAATCCATGGCATTTAAAAGTGGACCTAAAGTTTACTACAGCTTGACTATTATTCTATTTCTCCTACAATTGATGCTGCATTTTTCTAATCAGAATTAAATAATTTAAGAGACAGTAGATAACATCAAACAAAGGCCTAAAAGATAAGCCAACTCTCTTAAATACAATTTAGGATTACTGGTTTGTTATTTATTAATTTAGATTCATTCAATAAATATTTATTGAGCAATTTTTCTGTGTTAAGCCCCAAGTTATGCTGGTGATAAAACAATACAGAAATAGTCAGATCTTTTGCCCTCAAGGCCCATAATAACTCACACACGTGTGTGTACTGGTATGTGGGGCATGTTTGGGGTTTGTATGTTAACTTGAATGGCAACAGTTAAATAATTATACCTACAATATTTCATTACAAGGCCTAGTAATTATTGTGAAGGAATATTAAAATGTACAATGAAAGATCATAAGACAAGATCTTATTCAAATGTGTACTTTTAAAGTAACCACAATCACATACTTGTCTATTGACTTACATTGAATCAACATGATTTGACCTAGGTGATTTTTGTTTTGTGCATTCTTCTATCCCTCTTTTAGATGTTTTTTGTTTGTTTGGTTGGTTTTTTTTGCAGCTCCTTCTATTGACTCATGTCTCTCCTACTCCTAGCCTCTCAGCCCAGTGCTACATGGGACCTGGATATTAGCCCATAGTCTTTTTTTTTCTCAGTTAGCTGAGGTTATATCCTCTCTTTTGCTGGTGGTAGTGATAAATTTTAGTCATGGATGTGTTGTGTTTGCTTACTACTTGTTAGTGATACCTTAATTCTTAAAAAGGGATGAAAAAAGTAACTCCAGATAACACAGGCTTGTGGAAAATATTTCTGGCAAAATAGGATCTCAATGTTCCCCTCAAGAAACAGTGCAGAGGAAGTTGCCAATTCTGGTCCCAGTTGCGGTCAACCTTGAACTAATGAATTTCTCTTTTTTATATAATCCTAGCATTATACCACTGAAAACTTGCTCAAATTTTTTGATCTGTTATCACTTTTGCCAGGCATTTTTCCCACTTAAACTGAAGGAGATTTCCCATTTCAAAAGAATATTTATGTGTATTTTTTTCTTCTTAGAGAAATTTTTTTTCCCTGTCTTCGTGGTGATTTGCAAGTGCTTGATGGATTAGTTAACTCAAAGAATATTTATTAAACACTTGGTTATCCATTCTAACTTACATTGTAAACCATGATGCTTGTGATCCAGGCTAAGCTTTGTTATTAATGGGCTATAACACCTAGTACAGATATATCGTGGATTTTAATTTTCCAATTTGAAACATGGAGATATTTCACTAATATCTAAAGTAACTTTTAAATATAATAGTCTATATTCTAAAAACCATTAGATTTTCTTACTCTAACCTTCTATTTATTATAAAGCTTAATGTATAAATTTCTGTGCATATAAGCTCTAAAATAGAATGCAGTTTTTGTGGCAATTATAACTAAGCTTAGCATATTTAGGGATTATTTGGGGAACACAGAACATTTATAAACTCAAAGTTTAGATGTGGCTTAGAGGAAGAAAAACAGTTCTTGAGATTTGCCTCTGATGTGGATGAGTTTTCCTCAGCCAAAAGTTTCTTATATTAAAACTTAAGAATGTGTGATCTAATTGATTTTCTAACTTAAGTTAATTATTTCATAAATATATATTTATGTAATTATATAAACAATGGCCATTGTGTTTTCTTTCTTGAGGTTGAGAACAGAATGCAGAAGGGGCAAAAATGTCTATAAATATTAACTATCAAATTGTATGTTAAAGCTACAGTCCAAAATCTAATTAATGTTCCAAGTAGAATTAGTATATTTTACTTTTCAATCCACTTATATTCTCAAAGCTAAAGTATTTATTAAGGCACTCTGCTATAGTCAGAGGACTTACCATATAAAAAAAATTTAAGAAGTCCAATTTTTGGTTATGAAATATAAAACTTTTTCTATACTAATTACTTTTAATAAAGACTGATTTTTTTTTTTGCATAAATTTAACAACTTGGGTTTGGGAGTAGATGAGTAATTGAATGAGCACAAACTAAAATTTTTGTTTTCCGATGTAGCTATAATTAGTATCAGATAATGTAGTGTTCGAAATTTATTCCTGAAAAGTTTGCAGTTTTATTAAGAATACCTAAAAAGCCAAGGGCTCTGGATAGTTTACAACTCTCAGAAAAGACATGGACCAATTTTGGTCAAAAGTAGACAAGCAAGGAAAATAGAAATAAAACTATTATTTTGCCTAATTTGGATCTTTATAATGATCTAAAAAAATATTAACCACTGACAATTGTTTAGGGAGTAGTACGTTTTCAGCATTCTGTGGAGAGTTAAAATATCATAAACTGGGTAGTATTCTTACTGCTTGTTTGTTTTTGCTGAAGAATTTATTCAACTAGAAATTTGGAAGCATGTCTAATTATCATTTTCTTAATTTTCTGTAAACATATAGTTAAAAAATATATTTATATTACAAAGTTCAAGATTGAAAATTCTATCCAATTCAAAAGATAATTTTTTAACATCTATTATGCACTAACTAATTGGAGTAAGAAATTAAATAATAGTTGGTTGATTTCTTTAAGAAGCTGATAATCTTGAGAATAGAACAGAAACAAACATATTTCAACAAAATATTTTGAGGACTAAGTTGGACTATGAGATGTAGGAAAGATCCTTGCTTGGACTTCATAGCTATGTGCTTTCACATAAAATGCTTAAATCTTTTTTCTTCAGTTTTTTTTTGTCTCTAAAATAGGGATGATAATAGCATCCGTCTTGTAGAATTATTGTAAAGATTAAATTGGCCATTACATATAAAGTACAGAATGGTGATTGTTATACAAAAAAATCAATAATGTTCTTCTTAAATAATATTTTATATAAAAGAGCATAGTGCTAGGCATTTAGGAAACAATAAATAATAGCTAGTATTTTTGTTTATTACTGAAACAAAGCATTGGAGCTCTGTGCTAAGAATTAACGATCTCTGTTTTAGTTAAACCCACCAGATAAATTTTAGCAAATGATTGTTTGGCTTGTGAGACAGCCATTATATTTTAATACAATTTTACCATGAAAAATGAGGTTCCTTTAAAAAATCTAAGTTTACTGATCTGTCATAATAAATGAGCCCATCTATGGAAGATAAATATGATCAAAAAAGAATGGAGAGTGTTTTTTTCTTGTTAAAATGATTTAAAAATGGAAGTTGAGAGAAATGTAAATGTAGTTGTACAAATGCTGATTACAATATTCAAACAACTTACTCACACTGAGAACTAAAAAGCGTATGCAAGAAGAGATGAGAAATGGTGGATGTCTTTTCAGAGAGCTTTGTTGTGAATCTAAGACTTAACTAGAAACTTCTCTGTTCCTCAAGCCTAGTGAAAGAGGGTAATGTTAGACTCCCACTTAAATAATTATAAAGTTTATGAAATGGACTGACCAGATGTTGATGAAAGAAGAAAGAACTTATTGCTTCTTCGGGATTGTCTTACATTTCCAGCCTTAGTCAATTGAAAAGATGACCGAAAGTTCCCCACAGACTCAGTTGATGCAAGTTAGGTGCACAAGAGAGCCAAGTGGTGATGTCTTAGACTCTCCTTGTTAGAGTGACTCGGGATAGTGAGTGGGACTCAGCAGGGGGTACTGAACGTTACTAGGGACTGTGGAAAGAGTCAGCAACAAGCTAGGGGGGAGTATATCACCTCCTCTATCAGAGTAACTACAGGCAAAAGTTACCAGTGGGCGGGCAGCCCCTAAAGAGTCCATGAGAGTGCCCCATCAGAGAGCCAAGGATCAGTCAGCTCATGACCAACAGTATGAGCCAGGTGAGAGCTTTCCTACTCTCCATCCCTTTTCTCCCCGACTGTCCTTAAACTCTGAGGAGGTTAGAAACCAGAAGGGAGGAGTTGGGAAGCAGGATAATAGGTGATTGAGAAAGAAAGAAACAGCAGACTTTGCTTCTTTCTCTATAGGTATCTAGACAGAAATAGGAGGGGAAGTAATTGTGACTGAGAATAGTTGGACAATTTGACAGCATATGCAATCGGACATTTTAATTCTAAAAAGAAACCATATCTTGCAACTTAAATTGCTCAAAGGACTTTTATCACTTTATAATGATTACAGAAATCATGGAATTTTTTTAGTTTTGTTTGCATTTTCAGCTAGGTGCAAGAGATAAACTATCCCACTAAACAATGTTCAAAGACTTATAAAACAATGTATTATTTTTAATCACACATCACAAATCATGCTTGTTCAATTTATTAATCACATTAAATTCAAGTATATAATATGTTGGAAAAAATCATAGCTCTGTTTCTGTGAAATGCCTTCATAAACTCTTGTCTTTTTGAAAAAAACCTGAGAATCACCTTATAAAGTATTTTTATTGGCAGTATTTTTTATTCCTTAAAAAAGTAATTTCATGTTGTAAAAAGTAAATTTTAAGTTTCTATAGTGACCTGCAATGGAGCAGGTCGTGTTTGTCCCCTTAGTTACTTGCCTTCCCCCAGCCAGTTCTTTTATGCTCAAGTACTAATGGCATGATTTCCTAAGAGAACAATTTCTAATACCTTCCCTAAGCAAAAAGTATTTCTCTTCAACAAATATTCAAGTATCTACTTTGTAGTAAGACATGTGCTAATACCCAGAGATATAGCAAGAAACAGGAAAGAGAGCATCTAATACCTGCCTTCCTGGAACTTACAATATCACACATGAGAAAAGAAAACAAACAAATTGGCGAAGAAACAAATTAATGTCAACTATTGTTAAGGGCAAAGATCAAAATAAATCCTGAATGAGGTGATTAGAGAGCAAGTTTGGTAAGAGAATAAATAAATTACAGAGATAGAAAAAACCTACAAACAAAAAACTAGAAAAAGTGGAGCCTAACTGTGGATGTTGGTGGCATTTTGAGTGAGTGACCACAGAGTTTAAGGAGACATCCAGCATAATTGCAAAAGGCCAAGGTAGCATACCTCATGGAGTATACAGAACACACAGGGCTCATGGAAGCAAGCAAGATAACATTCAAGGAAAGCAAAACAAAGGCGGAAGACTAAAACCTTGGAAGGAAGCAGGGAAACCAAAGCATCATGTCTAGTAATAATAGTAATTGTGGGATATTGTGTTACATGCAGGGAGAATTAAAAGGATTCTTCTGTCAGGCCTGACAATGCAGACAGAAAAAGTCAGGACACTGTAGCCAGTATAAACAGGGTGTCAGAAAGCAAAAAATGGGCCAAACAATGACTGACTTAAAGCTAGTCCCTTCAGACTTGTACTGTACTATTTAATGTGGAAGAAGTTTTCCTTAAAAGTAAATTCACAATTGTGTATTTGTATATTTTACTCTTAGTGAAAGCAGATAGAAGAATTTAATTGTTTAAAACTGAATATAGTTTTAGACATGCTAATCTCTGAAGCATTCTGTTTTAATGTTTGAATTTAAGATCCCCAAATTGATATTATCTATAGTCAAAATACCTTAAATTTAGGTGGAACCCAAAGTCTCAAACTGTCCCAAACCTGAAACTACATTCGTCCCAGGCAGAAACTGACACCACCAATATTGCCTTCCTGTTTTTGTCCATGTGGAATAAAGGAAGGAGATACCACTAAGCTGAGTTACCAGAGAGCTATACCCACCACACTAGGAAGGCTCTGAAGAAAAAGCAGAGACTCTTTACAGAAAGTAAGTTATATATGGAGACAGAAAACTCAGGTTAAACTTGACCATTGATTCTCTGTGAATGGGTAAATGTGATTTTTTTCTAAAATTCATTCTCTCCTTATTTGAGAGGAATAAAATTAATCATAGACTATATTCCACCAGAATCTGAATACAAGACAAACATTAGAATGAAAGCAATTTATTTCAGAGGTGATCCCAAGAATCATTGGTCAGGAATGGAGAGATGAGAAAGAAAAAGGAACAAAGTCGTTCAGCCTATGATATGGAACAAATGACTGCTGTGGGCACCTGGAGAACTCTAGAAAACCCTGTGGCCTGTGTGCCGAGTTGCTCTGTTGAGAGTGAGAGAATTGGGCTATTTATCCACTAATTCCTATCCATAATGGTTTGAGAGCTGCTTCCAGAGACATTACTCATCTAACATGTTCAGCCTGTCCTATGTATCCCGAACGAAGTTCTGATGGCCAAAGAAAACCTACAGGCAAAAAGTTACAGAAGGCTACAATGAAAGCTGTCAGGAATAGTGAGTCCCAGGAAAAATGAGTGGGACACTAACAGCATCTGCCACACATACCTATTAAGATCAACTAAACTACATCAAAATATTGTGGAAACCATGAACTTCCATATAAATATGGAAGTCAATAGTAAATTGAAATAAATGACAACATTTAGTGCAAATGTAGCTCTGACCAACAGCAGAATTTGAATAATAATAGAAAGAAGTATGCACTAAGAATTGGGAGACTTGGTATTTTTATTTTTTCTATTGTTTTTTTGTTTGTTTTTAATTTCATTTATTTCTGCTCTAATTTTTATTATTTCTTTCCTTCTGCTGACTTTAGGGTTCGTTTGTTCTTCCTTTTCTAGATTTTTAACGTGAAGGGTTAGGTTGTTTATTTGAGTTCATTCTTCTTCATGGAGATAAGCCTGCAATGATATGAACTTTCTTCTTATGACCACTTTTGCTGTATCCCAAAAGTTTTGATACGTTATACTATCATTATCATTCATTTCTATGTATCTCTTGATCTCTCTTTTTACTTCTTCCCTGACCCAATTTTTCTTTGGTAGGATGTTGTTTAATCTCCATGTATTTGTGGTTCTTCCTGATTTCTTTTCGCAATTGATCTCTAGTTTCAGAGCATTATGATCAGAGAATATGGTTGGTATGATTTCAACCCTCTTATATTTGTTGAGGCTATCTCTGTGTCCCAGTATGTGGTCGATTCTTGAGAATATTCTATGTGCACTAGAGAAGAAAGTATAAGCAGCTGTTTTGGGATGTAAGGCTCTGTAAATGTCAATTACATCTAGTTGGTCTAATGTGTCATTTAAGGAAGTTATTTCCTTATTGATTTTCTGTTTGGATGATCTGTCCATTTCCTACAGCGGGGTATTTAGGTCCCCTACTACGATAGTGTTTCAGTCTGTTTCTCCCTTTAGTTCTGTTAGTAATTGCTTTATATATTTTGGGGCTCCCTGATTGGAAGCATAGACATTACTAAGTGCTATGTCTTCTTGGTGCATGATTCCCTTTATCATTATAAAGTGTTCCTTGGTATCTTTCTTTACCTTTTTTATTTTGAAGTCTATTTCATCCGATATTAGTACCGCTACTCCTGCTTTTCTCTGAATGCTATTTGCTTGAAATATCATTTTCCATCCTTTCACTTTGAGTCTATATTTGTCTTTGGAGCTGAGATGTGTCTCCTGGAGGCAGCATATGGTTGAGTTTTGTTTTTTTATCCATTCTGCAACTCTGTGCTTTTTTATTGGTGAGTTCAGGCCATTTACATTTAGGGTGATTATTGAAATATGAAGTCTTCTTATAGCCATTTTATCTTTTGCTTTCTGGTAGCTCGGTCTTTCCACTGCTTCCTTGTCCTTGTATTTCTGTTTTCTTTATTGTGGTTGGCTTTTGTGGGGTTTCCCTCTGGTTTTTCTTGTTTTATGTTATATACTTTAGTTCTGAATCTTTGCTGTATGGTTACCATTACAAATATGAAAAAGGTAGTTATATATATATATATACACATACATACATACATACATACATACAGTGGTCTCTTTTCTTTTGTGCATGCTTTATCTTCATTCTCTTTTGTGAATTTGGATCTTTGAATCCTCTCCTTCTCAGTCATAATTACCTCAATTCACCCCTATGTATGCTGAACATTCATTACTGTCTTGCTACAGCAATTCTCTTTTTATTGTTTAAGCTTATAATGCCCTGTTCTTAGGAAGGGATAAACTCCCCTGCTTCTATTTGCCTGATAGTCACTTTACTCTTAATTATGCATTTTTTTGTTCATCATTTTGTTTTAGGTGAGCTGACCCTTTTCAGTATTTACTGTAGTACAGGTCTCGAAGTGGAGAGTTCCCTCAATTTTTGTATGTCTGGAAAAGTATCGATTTCTCTTTCATATCTAAAGGACAGCTTAGTTGGGTACATTATTCTAGGCCGGTAGTTTCTTTCACTTAATAGTTTAAATATGTGATTCCATTCCTTTCTGGCTTGTAAGGTTTGTGTTGAGAAGTCCAATGATAATCTAATAGATTTTCCTTTATAAGTTACCATTTTCTTCTCCCTGGCTGCCCTGAGATTTCTATCTTTGCCATCGATTTTTGATAACTTTAATACAATATGTCTTGGTGAAGGCCTTTTTGGGTTGAAATAATTGGGTATTCTGTTGACTTCTTGAATTTTAAGCTCCAGTTCATTCCTTAGATTTGGGAAATTCTTGTCTACTATTTGTCTGAAAATGCTTTCTAGTCCCTGCTTTTTTTCCTTGTCTTCGATAATGCCCATTATTCTTATGTTTCCTCTCTTGGTGATATCAGCTAGTTCTTGTATTTCTCTTTCATTATTTTTCATTCTTAGGTTTCGCTCTCCTTCCTTCTGTTTTATTTCTAGATTTCTGTCTTCAATATTACTGATCCATTCCTCCATTTGGTCGACTCTATTTCCCATGCTTGCTATTTCATTTTTCAACTCTTACAGTGTGTGTGTGTGTGTGTGTGTGTGTGTGTGTGTGTGTGTGTGTGTGTTTATCCAGAAGGTCTATTTGGTTCTTTTTGAGGGTTTCAATCTCCTTGGTCTGCTCATCTAGCTGTTTTTGCATTTTCTGAAATTGTTGATATGACTCGTTTTGGAACTCACTGAATTTTTTCAGAAGTACCATCCTGAATTCTCTGTCATTTAAGTTGCATATTTTTATGTCTGTAAGCTTGTTTCCTGAAGATTTTTCTCTTTCTTTCTGAGATGCTTTGTCACCTTGGTTGTTCATGGTGTTTAATGGATTATTTTCCACCTGGAAATGGAAGTGTATTCTGCTGGTTTTTTTTGTTTTTTGTTTTTGTTTTTGTTTTTTTTTTTTCAGAAAAAATGATTTATTATATAAAGCTCTCTCTTTAGGCTGCTGCAAAGAAGGCACTTTTCTTTTGGTTTCCAGTAGGTGACACCTCAGCCTCTTGGATCCCTGCTTTATATCAAGCCTAAATAATGCCTTTTATTTTTCTTGTAGACATTTAATCACACTCAATACCCTTAGTTTCAGTCCCTGTCAATGTTAGTGACAGTCTCAGCAGTGTTTGCTCAGTCTCTCCTGAGACTCTATGGTGATCGGTCTTGGAGGATATGGAGGAGGGGTTGGGGGCCGAGTTAGAAGTTGGGGGCTGTGCCTTAGCCTCGGTTTTGCAACCAGGGCTGGCAAAAATCAACTCTTGTTTCTCTGTGGTCTCATCCTGCTTCTCTGCTTTCTGCCCTGATAACTGGGCCCTGTTGTCAGCTGTGTGAAACTCAACAGCACTACCAGGCAGGGCTATTCAAGAAACTCCCTGCTCCTTCTCCCCTCCTCCTCCTCTTGCAGGGAGCTCTGGTAGCTGCAAAAGGCAGCTTCTTTATTTCTCCCAGTCCACTGCCCGACACCTGGGGTTCTGACCTGTGGTAACTCTTATGCGCAGATACTACACTCAGATGTGCTGGCATGCAGTTTGGGTGTTTTTTGTTAAGTTTTAGATGTTCAGCTCATTGTTGTTTCAAGGGGAAAGATCTGAGGATGTCTCTCACTCTGCCATGTTTCCCCTAGACTTGGTAATTTTAAATCTTGGCATGTCCCTGGGGATATTATTTCTGTAAGCTTAAATGACTTTATCTGCACAATAGGTTGATATTAGCTTTCTTAAAATAAAAATGAGCATATTAAATGAAATGAGGGGAGGATAATACTTAAAACAGAGTGAATTCTCAATAAATGTTAATTCTCTTTCTTCTACTTCATTTTTTCATTTAAAGATTATTTCTTCTATCTGGAGACGCTTAAAATTTTTCATATATCCCTCTGGCCTATTAAATACAAGTAGAAACCACTGAAAATAGAAATAACATTCATTTAACATCACATTATGAACACTTACCATGTGACAGTCACTGTCACAGGCACTGTGCTTAAGATAGGAAACAAGATACCAATATCTCTGTCCTCAAGATACTATGAAAAAATGTGAGATAAAAGATTATATACAAAAATGACCATTTGATATATGTTTCTACTCACTGATCATCATTATTTGCATGCCACTACTATTTGAATGTCAACATTGTTTTAATATTATTAATATGTATTTCAAAATTTCTGCAGTGGTTGTCATCATAGCAGTCTGATGTTTCAAAATCATAGAACATATTCTTGATTTTAAAAAAGAAAAGAAAAACAAAAAACTAACAAACAAAAAGGTCAGTTTAGAATTAACTAGGACAAATTATTTCATTTGCAATGGACCATACACAATACTACTACATGACTACATTTCTGGGCACTCATGTATTATGACTCTTATTAGTAAGAATTAAAAATTGTAAGAATATGGACAGAGATTTTCATGGTTCTTCCCAACTCTAAAATTCTGTGTAATATGACTTATAATTGAAATGATAAGTTTAAGAAAAATGCAAATGTAAGTGTAAACAACTCACTTTCCTTGCATATGCTTAAAAAAAAAAAATCATCACACTAAATGAAACAGTAATGCTGCCTGGATTGGGTTGATCCAAATTGTTACTTTAGGATGGCTGCCTAGTCGGCAGGAAGCAATTTAGTGCTTTCTGCAATACCACTAGAGCCCACGCTCCATAGCTAGTGTGTTGAAAGATAAATATGCTTAATGGAGAAAAAGTTACTAAATGTGGAAAATAATCCTCTTCTAAGTAGCATGTTTCATTAAAAAGTAATTATAAGGCACTTGGGAGACTGATTCTACTATATATAAATATTGTAATGAACACCTACTCCTTAAAAACACTTCAACAGGAAAACTGCACGACCCAAGTGAAGCATGGCACAGGCTGATATCTGAGTAGTGAGCTGGGAGCTGACCCATTACCAGGGTTACTCAAATGTTTGGAATAAAATTGTAATGGTTTTGCTTATTTTATTTTTGAACAGTTCCTCAGTAATGTGTAACTTTATTTCAATTAGGAAAACATTATACAAGTGAATTAAGGAAATGACTTTTTATGTTTGCTCAGTGATTTTTTAAAATCAATGCTTCATTAAGTACAGTTCATGAGCATGCTGTTTAGTTTTACCTATTTCTCATATTTATACTAATCTACATAATTCCAGTTTTATAAATAAATTTTTAGACAAAATAAATTTGTGTGCTACTTAAAGCATGATTTAATTGATACTAGTGCTTAATGGTAGTGATATATTTTTATAACTTTAAGAGTTGTCACATATATTTCAAAGTCTACTATATCTATTACCTAAAGAGAAAGAAAAAATATATGTTGAGATTACACTTTTAAAATCCCTTGCTATATCTCAAAGGACTATTAGGGTACTAACATAAGCATCAAGAAGAAGGTAATGATGGGTGGTAGATTAAGCAAACACTACTTTAGTATCAATAATGTCTCCCCCTCCCCCAAAGAAGCTATGTATCTCAAAGAATGCTTTGAAGGTTGGTAGCAACTTGTTGAAAGCTAGGTTTTCAGATTTAATAAGCTCCATCATTTTCAAATCCTTTTTTTTTTTTCCTTTTTAAGAAAAACAAGGGAACAAGCTTTTTTCTCTTGGTAAGTTTCTTAGAAGCTCATATTAAGTGGCAATTTTAAAGAACCCGTGTTTTAGAGAAGTAATTCAGGATAAAATATGACACTTAATTTAAAGGAATTCAATTGACTTCCTGTCAGGTTACATGCTGGTTTTAGAGCCCTTTACTGAAGTTTAAAGCTTGAAATAGATTTGCCCCATCAAACCGATACTAGTTCTTTAAGACCTTACTACTTTAAATAATATACTTTTCAATCCATTAATAATGGCTTTTGGAAAATAAAGTTATGCAAACTTGCACCTGTGTATAATCTTTCTCCACATTTTGAAACTTTCAAATCTGTTTGGAAGAAGAAACAGGACGAATAAGAATTGCACAAAGCTTCTACTAATATCTATACTATTTCAGTGGTATGTTTTCTGCTGCTCTCCAGAGCATCAGGAAGTGCTGCCATCATGTACAAGGGAAGATAATCAATCTAGTGTAGTAATCCTCATAAGCATTTTTTATGATCCACCTTAAAAATAAGATACTAAGCTCAATACTCTTCTCAATATTTAAATGAGAAAGATCGATCGCTTGCCAATAATAGAAGACAAGATGCAGAAAACGGAGGTGATAAAATCAACAGATAAGTCAAATTCTCATTTATTTACTCACTCAATGAGATTTGTTGCTCTTTCCATGTATTGAAAACTGTACTGAGTGTCAGGCCATAGAAAGGTGAATAAAACACTAACACACGGCTCTTCCTTCCTCTTAACTACTGCTAGAATAGAGAAGATGAAAAAATGAGACCTTAACATATTGAGTACTTTGATGGAAAAGTGATTCTATACTATGAACGAGAGGTTGGTGATAGAAAAATTAGAAAACATAAACAGTTTTAAATGTTAAGGTACCCAAACAAATGAAACAAAAATTTTCAAATATTTAGCAAGAGCCACAGCATGCCACAAAGGAACTGCAATAGATGTGTCTATAGCATTAGGGCAACATTTTGAATATTGCCCACTGTACCATGCCTTTTCCCTTTAGTTGCTCGGTTGTGGGATGGTCCTGGTAACAGTGTGAGCTTTACATGTGTTTTAATCTTTATATTGGCTTCAATATATCTGTCATTTTAGATTAGAACTTCTGAATCTTTTGAGATATGGCCAAGGAAGAATAAAAGGAAGCTATATTTAAACCAATAATTAATATTCCTAAATAATGAAGAAATTTCTTCATTGCTCTTTATTATTCAGTAAAGCATTACTGATTAGTACTTACTGTATTTTCATACCATAGATCATCATTCATTAATTAATTTATTCATTAAAACTTTCATTTTGGTTTAATTCGCATGTATCAGTAGTCAATTATATTTTCGGCAACATAGTAGTTGGTATCTATTGCCCTCAGAATCAAACTTCCATCACTACACTCTCACACTATTGAAAATATGAGTTTGTATATATAATTGTGTATTCTTTAAAGAGTTAGAAATAGGTATATTTTCTTTATAAACCCAGCAACTAATATAATGAGCTGAATATCATTGGTAGATTGTATTGATTGAAATATTCTCTTACTAAACATCTAAGTTTCACAATTTGTTATTGGCTTATTC
Source organism: Eidolon dupreanum (assembly GCA_028627145.1). Lineage (NCBI taxonomy): Eukaryota > Metazoa > Chordata > Mammalia > Chiroptera > Pteropodidae > Eidolon > Eidolon dupreanum. Next base: position 31,608,005 of record CM053514.1, read on the forward strand.
TTTTTTGATATGTACAATAAAATGGATTCAAAGTTTTCCGTATGATGTTACCTCATTGAAGTTTGGATATGTTTTTTTGAATGTAAAGTAATAGTGTGAAGTAAGGAGCATTAATTAGCAAGAGTCATTGCAATGCATAGAATGGGAGTTCAAGAAGTAAAATTACTTTTCCAATAAGCCTAATTGTGAGAAGGAGGGGAACAATGGACATCTTAGAAACTTGAGGGCTGGTAAGACTGGGAAAGAAGGACCAGGAAAGGGTGGAAGTTCAGCAATCATATTAAGAGGTTTATTGACCTCTCACTATAATAAGGTAATTTAAATCTATTAGACTGACATGTAAGACTGCCATTTGTGCTTCTTTTTAGTTTCCTTATCCTTGTCTTATCCTCAAGGTTCACTCATATGGTGCAACAACAACAAATAGGACCATTTCAATCTCAGTTCTTCCAGTGATTAACTTCATAATCCCTGGGCACATAATCACTATCCATAAGCCTCCATATTCAACTGTAAAATGTGAATAACAATACTAAACTTATAAGATAATTGTAAGTTTGCATAAGTGAGAATTTGAGAAAGTGCTAATTAATACATCATCTAGCACATGGTAAGACCAGAAATTCCTGTGGTATCAATGGAACTGTTACAATATACTCTAATAGCAACAAATAGTAGGTTGTCAAATAGTAAGCTAAACTGCATAGCTCATTCAGAATGCAGTAGAAACTGCAAATGCTCATATAACAGTAATGTATGTAGTCTCTATATCTTATAAAATAATGCTAGAGAGTGTAATTTCATGCTCAACTACATACAATCATCCTTGAATGTAATGCTCAAATATAGTTTTCTTGCCAAAGACATTAGTAAGGTTGTGTTTAGGAAATTTATGTTTCAAAAGAATACAGTTTCTATGAGCTTTTTACAGTTTTTGAGTATTTGATAAACCCCTCAAATAAACTTCAATTTAAATGAGTTTAGTATTATTTTGTAACTAACTTTTTTTGAGGATTTTTAAAAATATGTGCAAGGAATCATGCTGTAAGTTCTTTTTACACGTGATCTCATTTATCTTAATGATTATTTAAAGTTGGTGCACAAATTATTATATGCCCTCACCCTAAAATACACACATATTTTACAGAGAGGAACTTGAGGAATAACCAGCCCTCTGTCAGACATTTCACAAGTAACAGAAACAAGAAGATGCTCCATACTGTTTTATAGCTAAACTAAAAGGACATGGGCAAAAGCAAAATTGCATTCACCACATAAGGAGACAGACTTAATATGTACTCTATAAATACTTTTGAAAAAAGTGCAGTTTTCCATTCCATTCATCAGTTCAACAGCATAAATAAAAGAAATATTGAATAAATCTAAAGTCTTAGAACTAAGACTGCAAGGAATCAGTAGTAAAATGGTTGTAGAGTTGGGTTAGATTTTCTGTTCAATTCCACAAAAGTTGTAGGAGTTTCATTTTCATATAAAGTTGAAGAGTAGGGATTTTTTTTTAACATTTACATGTCATACAATTGGAAGAAAATTTAGAAATATCTTCTAAAGAAGGCATGTGACTTAAAATTGATGTTTAACTTTCAGGAGAAGACGGAGAAGTACATGAATATTTACTAATCCTATGTGATTTCAGATTCTCCATTTGTTCCAGAGTAAGCCTAATGAAATTAAATAAAACTTGACCTTGAATTAAATCTTTTATAAAGGGGAAATAAATCTTTTAATGTAATTTGATGCAACAATTGCTATTCAACAAATTTATTTTATTTATATTTTACAAAAATCTCAGGAGAAAAATTATATGATAGAGAACTAATTGGTTTAGTTTATCTAGCCTTTTATAATTTTCTAAAGAATAAATATTCTTTGTTTTCCAAATAAAAAGAGAATGTAGTCAACAGTAAAAAAATATATCAGTATTGGTTTCATAGAGAAAAATGAAGCCTTATCTTTGCCAAAGTTTTTAACATTTGAAAATGTTGGTTTTATTACTAAAATGAAATCAAATGGAACACATAACTTGTAATGAATGGGGTTTTCACTGCTGCCAATTTAATTCCTATGTTAGGAACCTTTTGTTAATAGGTGTGATTCTTTGACATACTGGTTTCTCTCCATCTCTTCAATGGTCTCAATTTTATTTATACAGTAGAGTAATAGAGCTGAAATATGTTAGATTAAAAAAAATGTTCACAGCACATTTGAAAAACACAAAACCAAAGCCGGATTCAAGCAAATGTCAATATGTAAAAGCTTTTTAACAGAACCTCTTCATACACCAGGGACATTCTTATCAAAAATATATATGAGTCCAAAGTCAGCCCAATTAGTTGATGGAAAGAGCATAAGAATTAGTGTAGGAAAACATTCCTTTACAATCACAAACAGCTCCTCAGAGAGATGACATACAGAGATCGGACTTTTGTCAAATTCTGTTCATGGACTCTCAGATGCAAAAGGGAGGGGCACGACATGAACATGAACAAAAAGTAAAGTGGCTATGCCAAGCTCAGGAGTCCAAAGTGTTGATTAGAATATGTGGAAAAAATTAATATTACAGAGAATAATATAACATAACCTAAAAAAGGAACTAACATTGATTTGTTCCAAAACTATATGCAAGTGTAGTGAAAATCCCTAGACTAAGAGACACATAAACAATACACATTCTTCAGTCTCCAGGGACACCTGCAATTGGACATGCTGTTATTTAGAAACGAGGATTGCACATGGCTACCACTCTGTGCTTCTGTTTTAAGTTTTGATGAAAATGACAGGAATTCTTTTCATCTTGTCAATGTCTCCACAGTTCTTTACACTCAACTTGTATTGTATGTGGCTTGGAAAGCTGACATAAGAAAGCATTATTCATTTTATTGTGGCTAAAACAGAAACTGGCATGTTTTTTTCCTCTTTCTAGGTTTAAAATTGAACAAAATGAAACTAGCCTTTGGGGGATGGGATATTTAGCATACAACTCAACTGAAGTTCATGGAAGGGGTGTTCCTTGTTCACAAATTTTATAGTCTCACATCTGTTGTGGATTTCATCAGCAATTTCTGTTTAGAATTCCTAATTTTCTCAAACCAAGAAATTCAAAGGAAAAATTCCATGAGACTAAATAAAAGAATTCTTTTATTTTTGAAAAATGATATATTGGGAACTTTCAGAAAAGATGTGGAAGTGAGAAGTCTTGAATAGAGATAGCATCTGATAAATTAGGACTTTCCTACATAGAACAGGACATCTTAAGGGAAATTTTTCATCTGAAAGCTAGCAATGCTTGCAAGCCTGTTCCCAATTCTTTCCAGTTTTCTCCAACAGGCCCTTGTTATTCAATGTACATATTCTCATTTCTGACTTCCACAATTTTTTCATCTCACTTATAATCTTTTGCTGAAATTAACACAGATCAGAATAGTTTCCCAATTTTTTGCTTAAGCTGCTGCCTCTGTGAAAAGCACACAAACACATTTTAGTTTGGTTCCTTTTGTTTTAGGTTTCTTTTTCCCTGTCTATAGAGAAACAGACTAAAATAAAAAAATTTTTTTAAAAGTATGAATGTTTGAGAGAGAGGAGGAGAAGTGGGGAGAAGGAACGAAGGGAGAGAGAAAGGAAGAGAGTGAGAGAAATGAACTTCTGTTGATTTTTAATAAGTATACAGTTTAATCTAGCTTCCATTCTGATTAAGCACCCTAATTCTGGTCTTAACATGATCTCCCATGAATCAAACACTAGCCTGCATTACTCAGACGGCAACTTAAAAACCATTGTTCATTTTGCTCAGGCACAATTCTTAGTAGTTTTTGAAATTTTTTTAATAGACTATTTTTTAAAGTAATTTTATGTTCATAAAAAATTGAGCAGAAGGTACAGAGATGTCCTATATATTTTGTTTCCACACATGCATAACTTCCCTATTATAAACATCCCCCATCAGAGTGGTGCATTTGTTACAACTAATGAACCTGCACTGTCACGTCATCATCTAAAGTCCATAGTCTTGAATTTTCTAATATTCTTATTATAAAGCGCTCAGTGATTTTAAAAGCTTCTCTTACCTAAAACTATGATGTTCTTCTACACTTTAGCTGTCCTAATGCTCTCATATCCTACAGTTAAATTCATTATTACAAACCTGATTTTTCTCTTGTCTTGCATGTTAATATTAATGCCATTTTTTCCAAAGTGTGTTTCATAGAGCACTAAGATTTTCTGAGATCTTAACGGGTGATTTGTGTGGGCAAGGAGGTGGGGATATGTTGCTAATATTAACTTCTAAAATAATTTTAATAAATATAAATGTAAAATTAGTATTTTACAATACTCTTCACTTGAGGAATGGTGTGCCACATATGAAAAGACCCAGAAGTCAAGTGAGTTACCATATTAAGATGTGGGAAACATTGACTCTACCCGTATATTCATTCAAAGATATTTTTTCAATTAAATTTCATGAGGTGTATCATCTATTAGATGATTGCTGTTCTATTTTGTGAGATATTTGGGATACTATCCAATGTTTATTGACATTTATATATTATACAATTCCTTTTTTTTCCCCATCTTTAATTCCCCCCACATACACACACTTCCACCTCTGACCTGTGGATATTGCCATTTCCCCTTAAGAACTGGATCTCTGAAGGCAGAGCGTCTCCTTCCCACACACTCAGCTCTCCGTGTGCACCTGGGGCCTGGCACCCCCGAGGCCCGGCACCCCTGGTATACTTGGAGGGCCTGGTATACCTGAGGTATGGTCCGTGGCTCCACCTTGGGTGCAAACACAGGACCTTGTGCTTGTAAAACAGACGTGCTAACCACTACACTATAGAGCTACTACCCCCATATATTATACAATTTCATGTCCATTGCTCTAATTAAAGAAAGAAAAGATTCATAATCAGATGTTTTGTTCAATTTGGGATTTAGTCACTCATTATCTTTGCAGACTTAACCAAGTCACCTAATCATTTCCTAGACCTGTGATCATAGGCAACACACTGCTGTGATATCTCTAAAGTGGAGATAAAATACTAGCACCTAAAGGTTTGTTATGATCTAATGCAAATAAAGCATTCAGCATTGTTCTTGATACATAGTAAGTTTTAGTAAACAATAGCTATTATTTTTAGCTTTATGTAGAAACATGGGTGGACCAAAAAAATGAGAATAGTTCTAGTGATATTTTTGTTTTAAAAAAAATGCTGAAAATATTTGGAACTTGGAGAATTGATAGAATTCTACCTTGTATTACTATTTTTTTAATTCTGGGCATGATTTCTAGCACATAGTGAGTACTCGATAAATATATATGGAATATTATTTAATAAAATTCTTAGCTACAGAGAGCACTAGTGAAAGACAGAGATCATATGTGATTCCCTTTTGCATCTATCCCGTAGAGCACTAATATTGTAGTTGACTCAATAGAGCAGATAACTTTTTAATTGCTAAGTAATTGAGTGAATCAATTGAGAAAATTATATTTTGAAATATACATGATATATAATATTGCTTATTTCATAGAAAAAAATTTTTTAAACTTGCATTTATTTAATTTGTGCTAACACAAAATGAGTTAAATTCTAGGAATGTACAATCTTTAAAAAGTAACTACAATCTAAGCAGGAAAATCCATCTCACTATTTTGCATCATAACTCTGCGTAACATTATTTTGCAGACCTAAGGGGTTTCTCTATACATGTTATTACCCAAAATTAATGTTATTCTTTTAATAAGCTAGATATAGAATTTTGAAATAGTTAATATTTTAATTAAGGTCACACAATGTATAAAATTAATATTATTCAGTTCCATGGTTTTCTAGAACAGTTTTCTAAATTATAAACAGAGCAGTTACTGTTCTCTGTAATGACATATTCCTTCCACTTGGCCTTTAAACTTCTTACATAGTTTTGCCTCACTTATTTTCTGTGTGTTTAAATATTTCCATCTGACTCATGTTAAGGAGATAGAGCTTTAAGGAAGCTGAGTGGACACACAGAAGGACTGAATATGTTGGTACCAATAGCTGACCACAACAGAAGTGTTATTCGTCTGTCAGACAATAGAGATAATGATAATAATATCAAAACAGTCTTGAGAAAGTGGAACAAGTGATAAAAAGAAGGGCATAAAATTAATAATCCTGAAGGAATAACACTGAAATAATAGCTAGGGCATTAATATAGACTCTTTATATTGACTGATCTTAGGGAAAATAAAATACTAATGGTTTTAAATACACATGCATGAATAAGTAGAGGAATAAATGAAATGCATAAACTTATGGGTAAGGCATTCTCAGCTATAACCAAGTGAGAAGATTGGCAAATTTTATTCGCAAAAAATCCCCTGTAAAGCTGGACAGAAAGTGCAAAAATAAATATCTCCATGCTCTTGATATCAAACAAAGTCATACAACCATCATAAAAGCATTTATGCTTCAAAAACTGCTAAAATTCAGGTGAAAATAGTAGGACTCCATGGCTTTTTTGCCTGTGGTGGCTCCAGCTCCATTTCTATCTCAGTGGGCATGGAGATTGTGGTAGGGTTAAGCAGGCCATGAGAACTGGCTGCTTTGCATTTTTGGCCAAAGCGAATTCACTCATGTTGGAACAGTAAGCAATGACCACATTCAGCAACATTATTGGTTATGACCGAAGCAAGTATATTCTTGCTTGAGTTTTTATACATGCAAAGCAGATACCAAAGAGGACTCAAACCCACCCATTCCTGATCCAAACTGAGGCTGCATATCTGTGTGAAGGAAATATGAAAGATTCCAGTGAAATAGAAGCCAGTGCAGACAATCATAACCTGAATACACTTCTCTACTCACAAAGACCATAAATGAAAAAAGAAGTCGTATTGGCTCCACATGCTTGAGTAAAACCTCTTTCTACATAGAAGAAAATATAGGAACTAAATTTAAAGACCTTGGACTTAAAGAGGATTTTATGAATTTGACCTCAAAAACAAGGGAAGTGAAAGCTAAAATAAATGAATGGGACTACATCAAACTCAAAAGCTTCTGCTCAGCGAAAGAAACTGTTAACAAGGAAAAGAGACAACCATCCAAATGGGAAAATATATGTGCAAGCAATGCCTCTGATAAGGGCCTATTATCCAAAATATGCAAAAAACATATGACTAAATAACAACAAAAAACCAAACAATCCAATCAAAAAATGGGCAGAGGATCTGAACAGACACTTCTCCCTAGAAGATATACAAATGACCAAAAAATATATGAAAAGATGCTCAACATCACTAGCTATTAGGGAAATGCAAATCAAAACCACAATGAGATACCATCTCATACCTGTTAGAATAGCTATAATCAACATGACAAGTAATAACAAATGCTGGAGAGGATGTGAAGAAATAGGAACCCTCATACACTGCTGGTAGGACCGCAAATTGGTACAGCCACTATGGAAAACAGTATGAACGTCCCTCAAAAAACTAAGAATTGACTTAAATGATCCAGCAATCCTTCTACTGGGTATTTACCCCAGAGACTTGAAAACTCATATCTGAAAAGATATTTGCACACCGTTGTTCATAGCAGCATTATTCATGGTGGTCAGGACATAAAAGCAACTGAAGTGTCCTATGATAGATGATTGGCTAAAAAAGCTGTAGTACATATATACAATGGAATATTATTCAGCCAAAATAAGAGATGAAATATTGCTATTTGCAACAACATGAATGAACCTAGAAATAATCATACTAAGTGAAATAAGACAAGCAGAGAAAGTTGAAAATCACATGACATCACTGATATGTGGGATATAAACCTAAAAGCAACAAATGAACAGGACAAACAGAGTCTCATGGATGTGAACAATGAATTAGTGGTTACCAGAGGGTAGGAAGGAGGGGGTAGGGGGGAGGAAGGAGGGGAAAGTAGATGGGGAAAAAATTAATCATTTTTTCAATTACAAAATAAATTAAAATAAAAAAATAAATAAAATAAAATAAAAACTTCTTTCTAATCACTGATTGAAAACTAGGTTATGCAAATCCTAGAAGGCCAGACTTTAAAATAAAAACAAGACAAATAAACAAAAAAAAACATCAGTGGCCACACACCATGTGGGAGATAGACTTAGCCAAAACACATTACTAAGTAAAAAGAAACCAACTGACAAAACAACTTTTGGGGGTAATTTGAATTTAGTGTTGCCACAGTACTTAAAAATCCAGTTTTCAACCACAGAAAAAAAATTATGAGACTTACAAAATAATAGGAATATGTTACCCACACTCTAGAAAAAAAGTCGTTTAGAAAATGTTTTTGAGTGTCCCTAGATGTTGGACTTAGCAGGCAACATTTTCAAAGCAGCTATTATAAGTATGCTCAATAAAGTAAAATAAATCATGTTTAAAGATTTAGGAATAAATAAACAGAAGCAGCTACATAGAAGTGAAAGTAGATAAGTGGTTGCTTAGTGCTGAGTATAGAAGCAGAGCATAAAACCTTTTCAGGGTGATGGAAGATTCTAAAACTGAATTGTTGTGATGCTTTCCAACTAAATTTACTAAAAAATCATTAAATTATACATACATTTATGATAGGTAAATTGTATGGTATATAGTTTATACTTCAGTAAAACTGTTAAAAATATGTGTGTATTTACTTCGCTATCTCTTGATTCCCTAATTTTCTTTCTCTACGCTTTTTTATATTTTATTTTTAGAGAATCTATATTTCGCCATTAAAATTCATTGTAAATACTGAATCCAGCTTAATATCATAAAAATACACAAGAATTGTAATTGATCCTATTCCTCCTCACAAGTTATCATTTGTTCATAAACTCCAATTTCTTAAATGGAGTCACAAATAACTAAGAACCTTTTTAAAATGTTTATCTTAAGATTTTTGCAAAATAGCCAGAATGCTATTATTTTAATGCTCGTGATTTTTCATGTGAACATTTGGGAACTGGTCTCTTATTCCCATCTCCAGATTCATCCTCATCAATTCCATTTATAGATCAGAGTAGTTTTTATTAACATAAATCCAGTTACATTACAATCTTATTCAGTTTGATAATAATCCCCTATTGTCTACAGTAAGTTTTAAATTTTGTTTTTATTCCTTTCTCTCTCCATGTTCATCTCCATCTCTATCTCTGTCTTTTAATCTGGACTCCACAGATTCCAAGCAGCTTTGTACACTTGCATTAGGGTTTCCATAAACTCTGAAATTATGTGTTAAGTGTTTATATAGGCACATTTGTATATATTCGAGGAGAGAGATTTTAAAATTTTACCAAATTCTAAAAGAGGGTTGTTCCCTGAAAAGGATAAGAGACATTGTTTTTCTGTATAGTGACACACAAGACCACCTATAACCTGAACCCAGCCTCCTTCCAACACCAATTTATCTCGTCCCTTTTTGCATCATATTCTCCAAGAGATAGGCACCACTTGTAATGCTCTAAAAATACCCCTCTATCATTTGCCTGTTGGCATTTATACAGGTCTGCTTTCTTATTCTTCAATCTCTCTACCTGGTAAACTTTTATTCACACTTAAGACCCTTTTTAATTGCCTCTTTCTCTGAGAAGTTTGCATGATCCTGTTAGAAAAAGGCCTTGGTGTTTCTTCATTGTTTTGTCAGTAAACCATTAATGAACCTGAGCTATAAAACTTCATATTTACTGTAATTTATTATTTATAAATGGTTTTCTAATCTAGACTAGGAGCTGAGAGAGAAAAAAATCAGGTGTGCTTAGTTTCCAGCCACATAGCAGACATTCAGATGCATTTTCAAAAGAATCGATGCATGAATTGATGCACAAGTAAATGCAAAGGCTCTCTGGGTTAAAATATATTTTCTTTTATCACTTTAAAAAGAAACAAATAGTTTTTTAAGAGCAAAAAACATTTTTGTTGGGCTGTAGTAGGCAGAAAAATGGCTCCCCAAAGATGTCCATGTCCTAATTCCTAGAACCCGTGAATACATTGTTAGATGGCATGGGGGAAATTAAGTCATAAATGCAATTAAGGGTGCCAATGAGATGACCTTACAAAGAAGAGATTATCTTGGATTATTTAGATATTCCCGGTGTCTTCAAATGGGTCTTTAAATGGGGTAGAGGGAAACTGAAGAGAGAGAGCATTGTGAGGGAAGCTCAACTGGCCATCGTTGGCCTTGAAGCTGAAGTAAGGGGTCATGAACCAAAAAACACAGACAGCCTCTAGAAGCTGGAAAGCGCAAGAAAACAGATTTTTCTCCCAGAGCCTCTAGAAAAGGACACAACCCTTCGACACCTTGGTTTTAGCCCACTGAGATTCGTTTCAGACTCTTGGCTTTTAGATTGTTATTTTAAGCCACTAAATTTGTGGTAATTTGTTACAGTAGCCAAAGGAAACTAATATATGGGTTTTCTATTATTTCCTATCAGTAAAACAGCCATGTTATAGGTTAATTTGTGTCTTCCCAAGAGATATGTTGAAGTCCTAAATCCCAGTATCTGAGAAAGTGACCTTATTTGGAAATACTGTTGTTATGGATATCACTAGTTAAAGTGAGTCTATACTAATGAGAGTGGGCCTTTACTTCAATATGGCTGGGATTGATATAGGAAGAAAGAGACAAAAATAGAGAAGACAGCCATGTGACAACAAAGGCATAGATTGAAATAATTCATCTACAAGTCAAGAACTGCAAGAATTCCTGGCAAACACCAGAAGTTGGAAGAGACAAGGAAGAATTTTCTCCTACAGGCTTCAGAGAGATTACAGCCCAGATGGCGTCTTAATTTTGAACTTCTAGCCTCTAGAATTGTGAGACAATACATTTTTGTTTTTTTAAGCCACCCAGTTTATACCTTGCTTCGGCAGCCCCAGGGGCACTACAACAAGCACTTTCATGATTAAATTATCATTTCAGAGTGTTTTGTATTCATCAAACTTCTCTTTAAAGATGCCACATGATTACTTTTGAAAATTCAATTTAATGTGCTCTTCAGATCATTGTAGCAATTGCTATATTTAGAACAGAACAGATTTGACACCCAGAATGTTAAGTTTGGGGTCAAAGAGTAAACAATTGGGCTCAAACAGCTGATTCTGCTCATGTGTCAATGAACTTTCTACTGTAAGCCCCAAAATGCAGCCCCAGAGGGAACCCATAAGCAAGGAGACAGATTGAACATTCTGCTTTCATACTCCTGAGTCTTGTTTTAGTGAAGAAACAGTAAATTTTGTTTTGGAGAAAAAGTAGCAGTGTTGATGAATTTCATCAAAGTTGGAAATAACAATGTCTGACAGTTAACCTCAAAATAAAATTCTTTTCTTAAAAAAATTCAAGTTTCTCCAAAATTTTTTTAAAAAAGGGTTTTATAAATATTTTTGATTATTACTGTTTAATTTAAAGTTGATTAAATAAGAGTATCAGTAATACAATGTCATCTTCCTAAAACACTATATCCCCAATGTTTACTTTTTCTAAATGTAAACAGCATCTATTTTACACTTTTTACTTAGTAACTAATCATGAACTTTTTTGTTAAATCTCCTGTATTAAACTGTTTTTCATATTGTGAAAATCCGTGTGTCCTTAAATTAGAGGCAGCATGAAGTCAGTGAGTGACTCCCAAAATCTTTGTTAATCTTACATTACACTGGCACTCACATACCATGATATTCACTTTTCACAGTGACATTGAATTGTTCTGAAAAGAAGGTCAAATAAAAAACAAAACCATTTATATAATGATAAGAATAAATCCAGTTCTTTTCTATCTTATATAAAATCAAAATTAAAGAAGCAATTTTGCTTTTCTTAGTTTTACAATTAAACTCTTTTGTTGGAAATATTCCTTTCAAGAAACTTCTGGCCAAATGCTTTGTAAAAATACTTGAATTTAGTAGGAAATGCTGATAGATTATGTTAGATGAAAGCTCTAGCTGATGTAATGAAATGGTACTAACTGCCTTGAAAAATCAGACTTAAATATGTATATCAAGCTCTGTTAGTGATTATTTATTTTACTATTCTACCCCATATTTGTTTGATCACAATGTGTTTTTAATGTACATTTGCCAAGATTTAAACTACAGTACCACATCAAAGCTGAGTTAACATTAATTGAATAATATGGTAATTAAAAAAAAAGTATGGATGTGATCAAGACATCCTTTAACTATATCCAAATAATGGTATCTTGAAACTATCCTTTAAAATCAGTATTTTTGATGTTTTTTGCTGATGAATTCTTAAAACCATATATTTTTTTAAAACTTTGCCAAATAATTCAACCAAAATCTTCAGCAAATTTTGAACTAATACTTGCCTAATTTGAATTCATTTTCAAGTGATATGTTTTCTTTTTCAATAAAAAATTATTTCTGTGGTGTATTAGTTTGCTAGAGCTGCCATAACAAAATAGCACAGATAGGGGGGATTAAACAACAGGAATTCTTTTCTCATAGTTTTTGAGGTTACAAGCTAGTGATCACGGTGTCAGCAGAGTTGATTCCTTTAGAGACCTGTGAGAAAAGAATCTGTACCAGGCCCTTACCTGACTATTTTCTCTTCATGTCTTCATATAATCTTCCTTGCATATATATCTGTGTCCAATTTCCTCTTATAAGGATAACAGTCCAATTAAATTAGGGCTCATCTTAATGACCTAATTTTAATATAATTACCTCTACAAAGGGCCTATTTCCAAATACGGTCCCATTTTGAGGTACTGGGAGTTAGGATTTCAACATAATTTTTTGGGGGGAGAAAGTAATTCAGCCATAACACATACACAATTCACACTGAAATATTTACAAGATTTCAAGTAGATGCAAGCTCCTTCAACTTCGAAAAATGGATAATCTCTTTATGCTTGATATATAATTGCAGTTTCATTAATTTTGAACATTTAGCTATTTGATGTTTTTTTCCTTCTGAACTAAGTGCATATTTATGGAGTAATAAAATAGATTTTGTAAAGAAAAAAAACAGTACTTAGTTAAAATAATATTATTTCAGGAAAATAGATATATTACACAGTAAGAAATTTCTATAAAGTGTTCAAATTTTCATTATAATTATATCTGGGATCTTCAGCCTTTGAGATGAACAAAGTTGAAAAGAACCCTAAAGTTTGGTCTTAAAAGAATAATGAACTGTTTCTAACTGCAATGAAAAAGCCAACATCAGCCAAGGCAAGAACAGATCCAGAGCTGTGTCAGCTTGTAGTTGATTTTGGAACATGACCATACTCTAGCTTCATTCCTTTGCAATGACATGTCAGTCGCACCCAAGTGGAAGTTGCAGAGTCTCATGCTTAGGGACAACCTAACTCCTCTGAGCTCTGATTTCTAGGCACAGGTTGGTTCTTGATCTCCTAGAAATGACTTTTAACCTTAGTTCTTTAATACATGGAATTCTGTTAGAGTATCTGATAAGAAAAAAAAATCAGGCACATATAACATTGATTTTTTAAATGCATAAGATGATGATTTTGGTCATAGTTTGTCCTTGCCTGACAGAAAATTCAATCTGTGTGAGAGTGAGGTAACAAATAGATTTTGAGCACCTAAAAGAGAAGAGACCAGGTAGAAGTAATAATGAGGGTGAAAGGCCAAAAAGGGGGCTAAAATAACACACACACACACACACACACACACACACACACACACACACGATAAAATCACAGGGATGTACTTTTTTTACTTCAAAATATATGACAGACATTAAATACATATTTTAATGGGCATATTGGCATAAATTTACATATTTATTTTTTTCTAATAGCAAGTGAGTAAACGAAAACTTAGTTCAATTGAGTCAGATAATAGAGATTATACACCAAAGAAAAGAATGAGAGGATTGTGTTATTTTGTCATATGTAATGATTTCAAAAAACTTGAAACAATTTGGGGCGAGAGAAAAGGTTAGTTTCTTATAAAAGTAATCCACGTTGAAAAATAAAAGCCATTGAATAACGTTTTAATTTTCATTCCACCTATGCTCCTTATTTTTTTACTTTCCTTAAAGTGTTTTTAAATAAAATATTTTGAGCAGTTAACCCAATACCTGTTTTTAGGGTTTGAAAAAGTTTATGAAAGACAACATCCAGCAGAGCACATCTATTTTATCTATTAGTATCCCCACACTAAAATTCCAAAACCATTTAATTGCCTTCTATGTTTCTTTGAGAGTTTAGATGTGAAAGTGAGATGGGAGGACAGACAGCTGAAGAGTAACCATAAAAGAAGAGGCAAGCTAAATGCAATAAACCCCTAATCTTGAATACAAATGCACACAGCTGTGCAGTCTTCGGGCACCAAAGAACCTGTCTATGTGTAATGCAATATTAAGGAAAAACATCCATGTTCTCTGGAAAGAACTTCTCCATTTCTTCTTTTGCTTTCATATTTTAAAAATCTTAGATCACAAGACATAGGATGCATTTAGAAGCACTTCCTCTCTGAATTATCCTCAGTCTTAAAAGCCCAGGTGAAAAAGGAAAAAATCGGATTTCTACTCATTCTAATTGTTACTTTATGCTGAGTTATTTCTCTGGCATACAATAATTTAGGATAAGAATTAGACAATAATAATACTGACAAATTTATGAAAACTTTCAACAATTTCTGGAGTATTTCTATTCTGTGTACATGTAGCCTAAGAAGATCTATTTTCACTTATTTGGCAATACTTCCCACATAATTTGACATACAAAATAATGTTAATTAGTTTATCATCTCTCTTTTACAAGGTGAGGCACAAATCCTTTGAGAATTTTAAGAGCCCTCTGGGAAATCTCAAAGTTACATTGAGGTCAAAAGGATTCCATTTAGAATTTGATTTGAGGAAGTTGTCAAAACATCAAAAGGTATGAACACTTGCCTAAATGAGATCACAGATCATTATGAAATAATACTATCTGTTATACCAAAGTGACAATAAAATATTTTAAAGGCAAATGCAGAAGGTTAAACAGCTGTCAAGAATACGTAGCTCTTCTAATATTGAGAAGACTGGGTTTTCTTAAGTAACCAAAGATTTGATAAACACAACGTGAAACACAATAAATTAATTTGGTAAGGCACAAAATCTTTGCTATCCAGGCAGATTATTTTAAAAGTACTCATTCCATGACCAGTTCATCCTAGCTATCTGCTCTTAAGTGTGCAACATTTACCCACCAATTTTGTGGCTTTGGCTTTGGAGATTCCCATTAGTAATCGATCTATTTTTCCTGTCACAAGAAAATTTTTTATAGTGCTGGGTGCCCTGTAGCTTTTTTTTTTTTATTGATGTATAATTGGCAATATAACATTATATTTGTTTCAAGTCTACAACATGATGATTGATACTTTTATATACTACAAAATGATCACCACAATAAGTCTAGTTAACATCTGTCACCATATAGTTACAAAATTTTTCTTCTTGTGCTGAAAACTTTTAAGATTTATTCTCTTAGCAACTTTTAAATATGCATTGCAGTATTATTAACTATAATTATCATGCTCTACATCATACCTCATGACTTATTTTATAACTGGAAGTTTGGACCTTCTGATCTTCTTCACCCATTTTGCCCACTCCCCACCTCTGGCAACCATCAATCTGTTCTGTGCATTTATGAGCTTGTTTTTGTTGTTGTTGTTGTTTGTTTGTTTAGATTCCACTTACAAGTCAGCTCATACAGCATTTGTCTTTTTCTGACTTCTTTTACTTGCCATCATACACTCAAGTTTCATCCATATTGTCACAAATGGCAAAATTGTATTATTTTTTATGGCTGAATAATATAAAATTCCATGTGTGTGTGTATCACATCTTCTTTATCCATTTATCCATTGATAGACACTTAGATTGTTTCCACAACTTGGCTATAGTAAATGTTGCAGTGAATATTGGGGTACACATGTCTTTTAAAGTCAGTGTTTTTGTTTTCTTTAGATGAATACCCAGAAGAATTGCTGGATCATATGGTAATTCTATTTTAAAATTTTTGAGGAACCTCAATACTATTTTCCACAGTGGCTGCACCAATTCAGACTCCCATCAACAGTGTAAAGTGCTTCCTTTTCTCCACATCCTCACCAACATTTGTAATATCTTGTCTTTTTGATGATAGCCATTCTAATAGGTGTGAGGTCACATCTCATTGTGGTTTTGATTTGTATTTACCTGA
Organism: Eidolon dupreanum; assembly: GCA_028627145.1. Lineage (NCBI taxonomy): Eukaryota > Metazoa > Chordata > Mammalia > Chiroptera > Pteropodidae > Eidolon > Eidolon dupreanum. The sequence goes on from CM053514.1 coordinate 31,624,202, forward strand.
TGGTTAGTGTTGAATACCTTTCCGTAGACCTGTTAGCCATCCGTATGTCACCTAGTGATGTGTAATAGTCTGATTGTGCCTACTTAGATTTTGATGTGCATTGGTAAAAACAGTTCAAATTTGTCTTAATTTTATTTCCTCAAGTCCACCATGGGCTTATGTTATGGTTTAGCTCCAGGTTTTGTGAGTCTCCTAATGGCTGCCATCTTAATTTCTTTAGATTGAGGAGTACCCATTTTCTCTTGAAGCAGTCCTCCTTAATTCAACCAGACTTACTGTTTCTGGCTGTCTATGCACAGTTTCTGTCTGGACCGCCTGAAGACATTTACTTTGTTTACGTGTATTTGGCACAAATCCAAATGTTATGGCCCACTAAGTCTCACCATGATAACTTAGAGTTTCTCACACTGCAATTTTCTACCCAGAAGAATAAGGACAAACTCGAAGAGTTCAGAGCACACAATAAAACAAGTTCAATTCCAGAGAGGCTTACCGGAGATCCTGGAGAGCAGCATATGAGGCAATGTACAAAAGGGCTCCTTGGGTCCCTTTGCCTGCATCTTGGAGCAGGCTCCCAAAATCCAGCAGCTTTCTTCAGGTCTGATCTCATTGTTAAAACTGAAATGACAGTATTAAAATAATTTAATAACAAGTTCTTTATTTAAGTGAAACAATCTACAGACTGGGGGAGCCCAGTTTCTCACAAGCGGTGGGATGCTCTTCCCGGAGGGATGCTGGGCAAGTGTGTTTTCTACAGAGCCTTAGAAGAGGCATTGCAGAAACAACACAATCAGCTAGCAGGTCCTATTGCCTAGAGTAAGGCAAACTAGCTAAAGCTAAATTGGAGGCTTGCGATTAGTATGTTTTGTTTCCTTAAAAGATGTTTCCTGTAGGCTGACTTAGGTTTAGATTTGTGACATGGGCTCATCTCCATTTTGAGGATATTAGGTAGTTAAGCAGACATGCAACGGGGTTACAAAGGAAAGAAGGCCCAGTCCAGAGACTTTCTTTAGGACCTGCCTGAAACACCCATTTTACAGTTATAAATCACCCCTACATCCTGAGGAACAAATAAATGAAGGGCCACAACCTATAGCTTGTTTAATCCAGCCACTGACACTTGTACAATAAAGACTACACTGACCCTCTTTTCCTATAGCCTCATTATACCATCATTATAATATCATGCCTATGCCCAGAAGTTCATGAATCTTATAACAGACTGACTTCTTAGTAACTGCATGCACAGTAAGCAGAGACTTATATAACAGCCAAATGTCAATCAAAATAACCGTACATGCCAATCATCTAAGAACGCCCTTATAACCTCCCATCGCAACCGTAATCTAAAACTTCCACAGGGGTTTCAAGCCTTTTCGCTCTAACACACCCCTTGCTTGGAACATACTTTAATTATACCTTTTGTTGCTGTGTGGTTATAGTCTTTTTAGGCATGACCTGTTTCTTCCCTAAAATGTACTTTTAATAAATCTTACTTTTCCTAAATCTCGCTGAGCTGTAATTCTTTACCGCATCAGTGAAAAGAACCAAGGATTTCCAGTGTTACCAGACAATGCTGGATTTCAGATCACTCCAAATGGTAACAAGGGGACTTGTATATGATGAATTAACTTTATCAGAGGTCTTGGTATGAAAAGTCACGAGAGGCTAGAGACTGCAGAGTGAGGAGAGGAGAGGCTGGGGATTGAGGATACACTTAATTCAGGTAAACTGATATGCACATGAGGGTACCATTTATCTCTTTCCCCCACAACTTTAGCTTCAGAAAAACTCCTCTTCTGCTAGGCTTGGAGCAAAGTATGGGCATATTTCAGAGATATTGCCAGTTTAGTTCCAGACCACAATAAAGCAAGTATGGCACTAAAGTGAGTTGAAATCTTTTTGCTAGTAAAGGGTCTTGCCTTCAATTTGTCAAAAGTGCAACATCTGTGAAGTTCAATAAGTGAAGCACAATTAAATGAGGTATGACTCAAGAAATAGGGAAGTAAGTCTGATGGCATTGATGAGATAAAAGGGGTTACAGGTAAAAGGAACTGAGGAGAAGGAGAAATGAATAAAAACAAATGTCTGTCAGTGTGGAGTTTCAGTCACTGCTTAAGCTTTTAAATGCTAATGTATTTGCCTATATTTAAGTCAAGAATTCTCAAGATTGTTATTTAATTCATGGTGTAACATTGTTAAATATAAATTGTTCTTGATGAATCTCACTATTTTTATGTGTTGATTATTAATGTATGGATAGTGAATAGGTAGTTAGAAATTCTATATTTAAAATATTTTTCTAAATCACATAGGAAATACTCTAAAAAATAGCAAGTTAAATTACTAACCCCTTTAATAGAGTACTGTTGTAGAAGCTAAAGTGAAAAATAATAAAGGGAATTTTTCAATGGAGGAATGAGATTAAGATTTCTAACCTGTGTATTTTCAAAATATGACTATTATACAGAAGTGGTAGGGTATGAAATCTCTAATAGACATGCTCAAATGTAAAAACAATGATAGAATGATTTAATGTTTCCTTAAAAATAGTAAATTATTCAAAAACTCTTATAAACTATATTATTCTGTTTTCTTCTCACTAGTATTAAATAAGTTTTAAATAAGGTTACAAAGTAATATACCCTTCATTCGAAAATATGGTAATTTGCCTTTATCATGAATTGTTTTACTCCAAACAGCTGATGTTTTATAGTATCTGGTTATATATGAATTTTGAGCTTAAAAAAACACACTGAGACAATTACAGAAATCATGCAGAATCAAATCACAACTACCTAAACTACTTAGCTAACTAATTACCCTAATAATAGACTTACATTTTCACTTCAATTTGGTACTGTGACCAGTGGTCTCAATTTTATTTAAAAAGAAATGTACGTGAATGAATATCACACCATAGCATTTGAAAATAGGAATTACAAAATATAATTCATAAAATCACATGGTGTGCATTTAATTTATTTTACAAAAGACTGGATTTTTTGTGTTCTACTATCCTATTTACTTGTAATGTTCTGCAAATCTTGGGAGATCCTCTTTGAAAGACTACAAAAGTTCACAAAGTGCCTCTTCACTTGTATTTGAAGGGAAATTAATTCTCTGGAATCTGTATTTGTCTTTTTAAATGACAGCAGTCTTGCCTCAAGTGTGAAATCATAAATTTAAAAGTTAAAAGGCCTCTGGGGTGCTAGGCTAGCAGTTGTCTCTGGATGCGGAGACCACTGACAATGGCAGCAGATGACATCCCTCAATATAAACATTGTTCTGTGTGTCCACGTGAAATTCATGGAGAGATATTTTAAATCTCTATTTTTATGGTTGGTGCAGTTTGTCTTCTAGAAGAGAAACAATTGTTATCAGTATGTAATTCAAGTCTCTAGGATGTGATTACATACTTAAAGCATGAAGAATTAGCAATACTTTCAACAGTCTCTGGTGAAACTATCTTAGGCCCTTGTCACTGATCAACAGGGGTAACTGCCTTGGTTAAATCCTCATATTACATTCCAGAGGAAATTCATCACTGCATTCTTGGTTTTGTAAGTTATATTATTTATGTCAACAGTAAAGACTTATACTAATATTAACTGGACAACTGTATACAGATGTGTCATCTAAAATGGTTAGCCCAGGGGGGTGGAAATGTGTCTTGGTCTCACCATTTATCCAGCAACAGCTGACAATTTGGCTGCAATCTATGTTATGCTAAGATTTCCTAATATCTCTCCTTGTATTGTTTGGTAGAAGGTCGCTTAAGGAATCATGATAGTAAAAAAAAAAAAAAGAAAAGAAAAGAAAAGAGAAGTATTCTTTGCAGAATAAGTTATTAACAGAATCATTAAAAAGAATCTTGATGATGTTATTTCTGGATGTATATGAGAGGTCTAAGGGAGAGGGGAAAGTCAATACCTGGGTGAAAAGTTTCACATACAACTGAAAATCTTCGTTTCTGTATGTTTGAAATATAAGCTTTTACTAGTGTGGAAGACTATCACAGATTACCTTAGCATATTTTCAAACAACTGACATAGTTCAGAGATGAATCACTTATAGTTTCCCTGATAAAGAAAGAAAAATCTGGTAAAACAGTTTAACAAGCATAGAGAATTAAATAACTGGATACCATAAACAGCAATTTATAGTCTGTCTTCTCATAGTTTCAATTTTCTCTGTTTACTGTGTCTCCTGTGGAACTATCTGTTAATCTGACAGTCAACATGATGTGTTTGTTCTGAGTCACCGATTGCTGAATGCTGATGTGAGCACTTTGTTGCTGTGTTTTCCTGCTAATCATACCACTGTTTCAATGTTTTATTATTTCCAACTACTTTCTTCCTCCTGTCTTTGGCAGAAACAATTGCCTTCTTTTAATACTTCAAAAAAGTATCATCATATTATTTTTAAAATTCAAATAATTTTACATAGATAATAATTAGTCTGAGAAAAAAAATATGGCACTGATAATTATGAACAAATTTTATCTCCAGCCTCGCATACTGGTACTCCAAGTTTGCTCATTGCAGCTATTTGGGACTATCAGTCTAATTACTGCATTATTAAAATTTAAATCAGAGTATTCAAAGCAGCTAGGAACACTCTAAATATTAAAGGAACATAATACTGCATAGATATCTCAAGATGGTCAAGAATTTATTAGTCACATTGCATTCATTCGGATCCTCTCATTGCTCTACGCATGCAGTGTGGTATGTGAACCAGAAAAGAAAGAAAAAAGAAGAGAGGGGATGGGTGAGGAGGAAAGGAGAGAAAAGGAAAGACTTTCCAAAAGTTAAATAAGTAAATGGATACCATTTATTTAGTGCTTAATATATGCCAGAAAGGTTCTACATGCTATGTATGAATGAATTCATTTAATTTTCACAACTTAATAGGTTACAATTAATTTCCTCATGTTACTAATGAAGAAACTGAGAACTAAAGGAGTTAATTAATTTACTCAAGATGACAAAATCAATAGGTAAAAGTGATGAATTTCGAACCCAGGTGGTCTAACTCCAAGACTAAAATCTTGACCACTAAATTATATTGCCTGTCCAATACAATCTGAAAATATAATAGCTAATGCACTTACACAACTGTTGTTTTACATATTTTTAAATTAGGATTTTAGAAATGTTCTTGGAAAAGAATCTCATTTTTATCATGAGAAGATCTTATATTATTTTGCATTTATCAAGTATTTGGTCTTATAACATTTCCTTACTTTATACAGTGTCCTGCATCTTTGATGATTTTTTCTCTAGATATTTTCTTTTACAGTGCAGTCGCATTTATTCTAAAAATTAGAAAGAATATTCAAAATTTTGCAGAATTGTCAATATAGAATTATGATTAAGAAACTAAATCTGAATTTTAAAATATCAGTTTCAAATCCCCAGGCCAGTACTTACTGGTGGCATAACCTTGGGCAAAGTTGTTTCTATTTCTTAATTTCTAAGCCCTTACTTTTTCACCTGCCAAATTGGGAATAATGATAGTATATTATTAACATTAATGTTTGTATATTTACTTAATGCTGTTTTGGGATTTAAATGAGATAATGCGTATAAAACAGCACAGTGCCTAACAAAGAGAAAATCAATTATAACTATTTCCATTTTTGAGGTAGTGATGAATATGTTTGATGTTGAATACAGCATTTGTTTATATCAAAATTATAATTATAAAAATCTAAAGGAGATAAATATAAATTTTATGAATAGAATTGGGAAAAAAATGTAATATCTTTATTTTAACTAAATTTTTATTTAGAAGATATTCACGCCAGATTTTATGTGATGTCTTTGTAGGAAATACAGATTAAGAAGCCCATGTGCTTGGAAATTTTAGATATACAAGGCTATATGAAGCTATGAGAATAATTAAAGAAGATCCTGCTTAATGAAGCATGTGATGAGAAAAGAAAAATATATTACTGTGTTTATAACTCATTTATGACTCTTATTTACTTTCTTGTGGGTAACACTTTAACATCTCATCACTTGCCTCGCTCTCACATAGTCAGAAAGAAATGGATCCCACAGTGAACACTAGAGATAAACTTAGTAAAAACCGCTTAATCAAACCACTTAAAAAAAAAAAATGTCTCCTGTCCCCGATGTCTTAATGTTCTTGGTGATTTACTTCCCAAGATGTCCACTTCATATTGTTTTTGCTGGATGATTGGAATAGAGAACCCTTTGACTGTTGTTTGCTTCAGTTGAGTTGAGATGGAATGGTTCCAGTTGTGTAAACAGCTCTTGGTGATCTTCCAGCCTTCTTTCCAATGCCCCATGGAGATGCAGTTGATTAAGTAGGGCATAGTGTGGGCAGGTGCTGCACACAATTCCCTCACAGTTCTACCATCCCCTTGTGAGCCTTAAGTCTAATTCTCGCCCTGATTCTTTCATGGATTCAGACAACTAATCATAATTTACTTTGAGGTGATTTGGGTCATGTACACAAATTACAGATAAAATTAAGTTAATAGAGTCCTTTTATTGTGTGCATGGCCAAAGCCAGTTCTCTTGAGAGGAAAGACTAATTGACTAGTCACCTCATGCATTATTTGCTCAGATAGAGGGGCCTGAAGATAAGAGCAGTAAAACAACTAACAGTATCCAATTACACAGAGGATTAGGCTAGCCTTCTGCCTGAAATTGATCAACTGCAGCAGTTTTTATATCTGATGGAATTTCTTTATTTCTTTATGTTTTAATGGGAAGAACTTGGAGATAAGAATGAAAAAGATTTCCATGACAAGTATTACCATATCACTCATACATTAATATTTTCATTCATGAATAACTAATTTCATAAATGTTATAGAGTAACCATATCTTCTAAAGATATTTATCCATATACTTTTAAGAGGCTATTTTAAGAGAGAAAGACCATTTCAAAATTTTAATCTATATTAAATAGACTATTTTTAAGAAACTACTAATCTATTTTAAATCCATATATTGGAGAAAAATGTTACTATGTGTGATAGAAATAGTTTTATGTACATGACTAACAAGAAAAGAGCAGTCAAAATTATTTGGGGCATTTATTAACATTAATAATTTAACCTATATTTAATACATGTAGGATACAGGGGTAAAACAAAACAATTTTATTAACTTTTAGTCACTATATTTATGAATTTTATCCCATTTTCTCCCTTCACTAAAGATATTATATTTTCTTAGTTTCTTTTGTTTACTTTTCTGCCATATTGTAATTATGCTTTCTTTAAAAAGGAAATATGAAATCATAAGGTAAAGAAAAATGAATATTATGCATTGTACTGCTTAAGTATATATCATCTAGTACATATTTTAGTATACTCACATTAAAACTAGATTTCTAACACCTGCTAGGAAAGTGTTTCTTAATTCTCTGGTTACACATTTAAATTATTTGGAAAAATGATCAAACTCCCACTTCAGATTAATTAGTCAAATTCTTAAAAATGAGTACCAGGTAAGAGTATTTTTGCAAAGTTTTTCGAATTATTTAAATATACAGCCAAATTTGAGACCCATAGTTCTATGGATATTAACACGTTTACTACATGCTAGGAATGGTATTAGGAATACTTCGAATTTTGTTTTATCTACCTTTATTCCTATCATCAAAAACACAGAATTATTTAATTAATCAATTTTGAGGTCTGAAAATTTAACTTTATGATTACTTTATAAAAATGCCTTATAACAAGATACTTTTGAATCATGAACTTCAGTAATGTGAAGGTTTTTTATTCATTATATTTGTTGTAAATTAAAACATGGAGAAAACCACACAAAAGATGTAGGGCTTTATTTTGTTTTTGTGTGCATGGCCATAGGAGTTATTATAAGACAAATCCCTTGTACATACCAGCCCGGTCATGAAATAAAAATTAGTCATCCAAATTCAAATTTTTTATTAGTATACAAAAAATGTTTTGGTTCATTGGGACTTACATGTCGAAAAAGTTTGTGAAATTTTCTTATTTTTAAAATTAGTACTTGAAGAGATTTATCTTAATTTTTGTAGGGTGAGTAGTGAAATTCTATCAATAATTTTACATGATAGAATCTTCTAGAAAAGATAGAGTTATGGACTAAGATACATTTAAAAGAGACAAATAAGCTTTTAGCTTCCTCTTTCGAACAATGTTCAGATTAGGCCTACTGTCATAATTCATTGGGAGATTTTCTGCAATATATGATAGCTAATACCATTTTTGGCTATTCATTGTTAATATATCAATATTAAATCAAAATTTTAAAGTTCATTAGGCTTTCCTGGGCAATATTATAATATATGGCTATTTAAAGATGATATTTTTTCTTTTTTTAAGTGATATGTTCATCTTTCGTGCAAGATAATAAAAAAATTATGCATGATTTTCTCCATATCCATAAAATAAGAATTATTTGATTGTATTTATTGTTTTTATTTTAGACATAATGTTATTAGCATAAGGAAAAATATTGTTTAACTAAAGCTATTTACAGTTATATGATATATTATATGTAACATATGTAACAGATATATAACACATGTAACATATTATAAATATTACATATTATGAATAATACATATGCATTATCTATTATACACAGAATAGAAAATACATTCTCAAAACATACACATATGTGTGTATATGTATTAGTTTTAAAATTTAATTTATAAATCAATTGGCAGGTTAACAAATAAGCTTCAGATACCGATGCGTTTATAAGTGAATTCAATAACACTGATTTAAATTATGCTTTTAGTACTATGGCCTGTTCAAGTGATATAGCCTTATTAAAATTCCAGACTTAGTTTTTGTTTTCGCCTACTCTTAAATGAGGTAATTTCTGTGTGTTGAGAGTGAATCAGGACCTTTGGACACTATTGACAAAATTGTCTGTTTTCCCCAACCTAATAAAAGATATATGTTTCCTTTTAATTTTACTACTAGAATTTGGAGCAAAGAACAAGAGAGAATGTCAGATTTTCCATTCTCTATGATACTCTTGACCAGGAGCAGAAGGAAATATTTTTAAAGAAATTTTGAAAAGGAGGGGACCAACTTGTCTCAGATATTTTCTTAGAAATTCAGACTTAGAATTCCAGTCCTGTATAAATATCCCATACAGATCCTAAACTTCAGTTCCAGCCTTTCTCCAGGACATATTACAGGATTTTCCACATGAAACGTGTGACAAGTCTTTTTTATGAAGTTATTTCAACACAAATCTTTCTGAATTTATAAGACAAAAATAGGACTTTACAGTGGTGTCTGGGAGAGTTGGAGGGGTAGGTTTTGCCAATGCTAATTTCCTAACCCTTGTATTAGATGATGTATTTCTTTGGGGAGTCAAATTATTCTCTAATCCTAAATAAATCAATATGGCATAAGAGACTAATAGAAATAATGCACTATCATTTAGAAATCTGGCTCTATAATAAGTTTCTCTGGATTTCGGTACATATCATTTAGGCTATAAAAATTTTACCATTAAGTACTTACTTAATTTCCCCATGCAAAAATAGTAACAAAAGAATATATTACCAGAGCGGAACATGGAATTTCTGATAGGCTATACTTTCTCTTTATTATTAACGTTTGGTTTCAGCATTAGCAATGAGGTTTTAAACAAGAAACTTGACTTCAATGGATCCAGCTATAGAGAATAAAATAAATACCAAGGGTATCTTCTGGCAATCAAATAAAACATTCCAGTAAAATAATCACTTTTTCATTCCTCCATTATAAAAAGATCTGACTGAATATTTTTCCACCCATCAGAGACCAAATTTCTATTTTAAGGAAGCTTCTAGTGCTTTAAAAACTATTTCCATTCATGTTTTTTAGAGTATTTGGGGTGATAGGAGATGGGGTGTAGAATTTACCTTTGAAAGGAATCCATTTTCACTATAACAACACAGGAATTTTAAACATTAAAAAATGTATATGTTATTCAGTATTTTTCATAGCCCAGCACGTGCTTGAATGACCCTTGACCATACCAAAGCATGAGAATTGACATAGCAAGGAAAAAATATATTTGAAAAGAGGTTGTTATCAATAAGCAAAGAATTTTAACTTAAAGAAAATACATTCTGAGTAGTAACGATTTCAGTAAAAGAAACCATAGTTGTGTCTCCCTGCAGGAAAGCTTTCTAACTTACTGTTTTGTTTGGTTCAGAACTTTTTCTACTTATATCTTACTTATACATTCATAGAAATTTAGAAAGAAAGTAATCTGATAGGATCATGTTAATAAACCATTAGTTTGTAGTCCTTACATGGAAAAGAAATAATAATGTAATTTTTTCAGTGTTTTGAAAATAGAATTGATATAAATTTCAGGAATTTAAAAATATATGTAAACATTTACACATATATGTATATACATTATATATATGTAAATATATATACATGCAATATAGACACAGCACACATTTATATGTGTGTATTTTAATGACAGTTTTGAACTGCATTGGCCTGCTTTTTTGTAATTTTTTTTTCAATAAATACATATACTGTTTTCAATTCACAATTGGTAGTCTGTGGCTGCCTGGGGCTGACTGTATGTCTTGATCTATGCCATTTCATATACAAAACTTGAGTATCTGCAGAATTGAGTATCCTTGGAGAAGTCCTAGAACAATCCCCCGCAGATACCGAGGAACAATAAAGTTTTGGTGAGCCAAAAGTTAAACATGGATTTTTAGCGGCACAGGGTCAGCACCCCTAACCTCATTGTTCAGTGGCCGACTGTATATATGTGATGATATGCATAAAATTGTATAATATATTTATAATTAATTTAAAACCAAGTATTTCCATTTTATTATAGAGAAAAGATAAGCTTCCTTATATTCTGGTTTTTCCCCACTGTCTCATTTTCATTCAGAAAAAGAAAAATAAATTTAGACTGATAATGGTTGTGCATCACTGCAATCAACAAACAATACAATGTCTTGCCTGTAGCACTCATTCATCTAGAATTCTTTTTGTATTACTTTTCAAGTTGCTATAGGATTGGAACTTAATCGTGAAATGTTAGTGCTTATAGGCATGAGGGACCATCTAGTACTGTTACTATTTTTGGAAGATGCTTTGGCCCTTTACAGGATAAGTTGTTGCCTTATAACTGTGTTCCACCTTATGACTAATGCCTTTATGTCAGACCACTCCTACACTTGTAAGAACCAGTTATCAGTACAAGTTGTAAATTTCAAAAGGCCAATAGGGGGCATTCTATTTTGTTTACTATCATATCTTCAGAGCCTGGTACAGTGTCTAACATGCAGGAAGTACTCAATATTTGTTGAATAAATAATAGATCCATAAACATAAAAAAAGTTTACAGGGCAGTTAGAATTTATTTCATTTTACTCATCTTTATCTATACATACTTTAGTTATAATAGGCAGCTTATGTATGACTTTAAACCATTAAAAATAGTATAGTCATCTAGAAAATTGTGGTTTATTTCTATTCACTATCCAGCCAAATTAATAAAATATGATTGGAATAAGAAAATTTGTAAAACAGTGCCATTTGGGATCATGGTGAGTTTATCTAGGTTGTCATACTGTTACTTTTGAGCTCTTGATCTGCAAGTGAACAGTTTTTCCTGTGCAATTTTACCATAAATATGTGGATGCTATTCTAGTATTAATTTAACTTTTTTACATTAAATCATAACTGAACTATAATGCCTTGCAACTGAGTTTCATCTTACAAGTAGTTTTACAATGTTAAAAGTCTATAATATTAGTTAATACATGTCATTTTTATTAGAACTATCCATGGGAGAAATGTCTTTCAGTAAGATAACTACAAGCTAGCTAGCTAGCTAGCTATCTGCCGATCATCATCTATTTATCTATAATCTATATAATAATATTCTTTTCATGAATATCTTATTTTGCAATGTTAAAATCACAGCTCATCATCTAAGAAAGAACATTTTATTGTAGCTTGATTGATCTCTGTGCTTAGATATGCTGGTGAGTAACTTTTTTTGTAAGTAGGGAAAAAAAGACTTGACTATATAATCGGTCTCGTTAGACCCTAATTTCCAAATTAGCCTCTGGAACTCTAACTTATGCTTAGAGATTTTAAGATATTAGTTTGATAATTTGGCTGACATTCTATATGAGTTTTACAAAAGAAATTCATGGCTTCAAAATCCTTCTTTGGAGACCACTAAGCTAGAGTTTGCTTACAACATAGTCCCAATAGAAGTAAATAACTCTGTGTTAAGATTTGTAGTTTCTTTTGGAGCTCACAATTCTCATATGTTTCTGCTTTATGTAACCACCCATGTCATTAGAAATAGTGAAATACAAGGTTAAAATATTCAGGAATGATTGAGAATTGTAGTCATAATAGAATCATGATATTTTCAGAAACATGTCAAAATTTAAATGGCAAATGCAGAATTTTAATAACGTAAACCTCAATGAGTGGTACCATGACTATCCTAGCAAATCAGACTCCTGAAAATATTTACATTAACTTTTCATTGCTATCAAATTTTGTATTGCTATCTAAAATTCTGCATTAAATTTAGAAATGTTTTCTATTCTACGTTTTGCAATAGATTTATCTACATAAATGGAAACACTAGGTGGATAGAGAATAATAAATTTAATTTCTTCTGCCTGTGGTTTAGCTTATTTGAAACTCATCAGATATCACACATACAATTATATCTGACAAACATCTCCTTTTTTCTTACAGAAAGACTATTTCTGTCCTTGCTAATGTGTCACTTTAATCAACACTAGAGCAAGAGAATTTCAAATAATTTCCATGATTTTGTTTGTGGTTTCTCCATTGCAGGTAAATATCTGTGAAAGGTTTAGTAAGAGCTACTGGAATCACTTTTTCATTACATGTAGATATTTAAGAAAATATTTCCCTTTCATAACTCTAAAAATGACTTGTTTCATTTTTCCCTGTTTTGTATTCTTTATTTAAGAATTTGCAGGTTGAACAGGAACTCAAAATCCATCCCAAATTTTAGACATTGATAAAAGTCAACAATCTAAAATAACTTTTGACCCTTTGACTAAAAGAGATATTTTGCATCACTTAGCGCAAACTTCTGAATTTTCAAGTGAAGAAATTCACTCCCAGATAGGTTAGATGATTTTAAATGGTTTGCTTAAGGTGACAGTAAGATATGACAGAGAGAGACCTAGAATCCAGGTCTCAGGACTCCATTTCAGTGTGCTTCCACTTTACCATGTTACTTTGGCATAATTGTATTAAATAGGAACTACAGATACTATTTGATAGATTACAAGACATAAAGGATATTCAGTGAATCCTTTTCTCTTTCAACTCCATTATAAAAATTAAGATGTAACAGTGACATAAATTCCCATGAGTAGGGCTTGATACTATATAACCCTGACCTTATATTACTTAGTTGTATAGAGTCTCAGAGTTAGAGTATTATTCTCTCTCATCTCAGTATTATTCACACCTGGCACAATTTTTCCTTTCCTTATCTCAGTGGTAAAAATCATTGACCAAATTTCTCTATGATTTGAGATATGAAAGATCAAAAATAGAATTCTCTCTCTTGTCTTTTATCTAAATTTTATCTAATTGAATAACAGTACAACTTTGCAGTTGTCATACTTTTATAAATGCAACTCCATTTCATTTCTACTGCACCTCACCTTTTTTTAAATGACTAGGTAATACCTATCTATTTAGAGTGTGGGAGATTGAATAGAAAGTGTTTTTACCAGAAAGTTTACCAGATATCCTTTTTAAAGCTGCTTATCTAAGATCTCTGCTAGCATTTGATTGCAAATTGCTGTTTTCAAGCAAAGGTTAATGAGTACCTGTTTGGACAGGAGCAGAGCATAATTATTTTTCTCCCTGAGGACAAATGTGAAAAGAGCCTGGAGAGATCTATTAAGGCTGTCTTCAGAGTTGTGCAATATATTTGATTAATGGGAGAAAAGGTTGCCGGTCATTGGTAGGACAATGGGAAAACAAAGAAGTGTAGGCTGAGCTTCAGTTGATGGTTGCCAATAAAGGTTCTTGTTTTAAAATCACTCCACTACCTCTAGTACAAAGGTACTGCTATTTTTTGCTACACTGTTTCTTTTCACTGCTATAATTTTCAGCCCTTTAAGACCAACTCTAACTACAAAAGGACTTAAGGATAAACAGAATTATTTCCTTACATAATATCTGAAGAGGGAAATGTTTAAACATAAAATAACAAAACAAAATTAAATGTGATATTTATATAAGTAAGAGTTTTTAATACAGAGTATTTTTATATTTTTAGGTGGTATTATAGTTGACTTAGTACTAGAAAAAATAGAGCTGATTTTTTGGGTTTCTCATTTTTAATGATTTAAAGCTATAATATATGCTAACCTAAAACTAGGAATTGAGAGAGACATGAGCAAGTCATGTAAACCTAGCCATTTCTGTGTAACTATTAATAACATACATCATATTTTATAGCTTCAGAGTTTATGGAGGAGGATATTGTTCTTCCTTTAAAGAAATTACTTGCTTTCATTTATTCTTAGTTCACTCATTCAAAAGCCAGGCACTGTGTCAGAAAAGTAGCAGCTCTATATTTCTAATCTTGACTTCTCCCATAGTCACTCTGTAGAAAAGTGTCGTTGTTTTTCCACTTAAAATAGTTCTGTCTCATTACTATGACCATATTTTAGTCTTTATTACTAAACTTGTTCATTTACCTCATCTTGCAACTCTCACTTTCTGTGGCTTATCTTACACTCTAGAGCCAAATGAGTCTCCCTCAGGCACACTACGATCTTGTCTTACACAAATAAATTCAATAATTTCATAATACCCATATTTTTTGCTTGAACAAACAATTTGAATAGCTTTACATTAATTTCTAAATAAAATTTTTATACTGACATCCAGCATCCTTCCCATTTTGGCTCCAATCTTATCTCACCAAACAACACTTCGTTTACTCCCGTGAACAAACCTTTGGCTCCATCTGTATAATCAAACTTCAGAATTGTAATCTTGCAAGCCACATTCTTGATTTTTGTTTAGTGCTGTATTTTTTCTTTGTTTTAGAAAGTTTTCAACTCTTTTCAATTATATAAATTTGATCTTCTTTGCAGTGTCTATTTCAAGCTTTATGAAAATTACATAGTTATTAAAAAGGGTTCAGATTCTTTGGGTTCAAATCCGCACTTAGGAAAGTCTAGGAAGGGCTGAAGTGACAAACAATCTACAAAAGTAAAGTAGTTTTAAAAAGTGAAAATTTATTCTATCTCATACTATACATCCAGAGCAGATTGGCTCAGTGTTTGAATCTGTTTCTTTCATTCTTAGTGACACTCAAATTGATAGAGTCTTGACCCTCTGCTATGCGACAGTAGGAAGGGAACATTGATAACAAGAAACTGCTTTTAAAATCTCTCATCCTTCAATGTGGTCATGTCTAACTTTAGAGGGTGCAGGAAAATAAACCTTACCATGAGTGTGGAACTAGGAAAATTGGAAATTTTGACAACATTGCTAGTGAATACAATATTCCCTAAGCTAGGGTTTCATCTTAATCATGGAAATAAGGGTATCTGTTAAAGGGTTGTTTTTAATTTTAAATGTAGTTATATACATATAAAGTGCTTGGTAAGAGTCTGGTACCATGTATTGCTAAAAACGTTACCTATATTTAGTTTCTGTTAAACTTTCTTACAAAATTTAATGCCGTGGCTGTCTTGGCCTATTTCCCCCAGAGAACATAAGTTAAGGCAATGACTTTTGTATAGGTAGTTTATTTGGGAAAACAATCCCAGGGAACAAGAATGGGGAAGTGGGAGAAGTGAAACGAGAGGAGAAAGCCAATCAAATCAAGCTTGTCGCTATTTGGGCAACAGACACTGAGTCCCACAGGGGTCCTAAGACTTGTCCACTTCAGGGACAGAAGATGAGAGTATTTATCCACAGGCTTTCCTGCTCCATTGAGCAAGGACTGACCCTTGGGTGATTAAGTCCTTTACATTTCCAGGTTCATGTATGTTAAGTGATAAGTGAGATCTCACAGGCCTTATCAGAGAAAGCAAGAGATATAGAATGCAGCTGAGGAAGCAAAGATTGGAAAAGGGGGCTGAACAGAGACTGAGAAATGGAGATGGAGATGGAGCACAAGAGGTGTCCGATATAGTTGGACAGCTTGTATTGGTAGTATCCTAAAATATAGTTTCATTTTTCAGATTTAAAATCATGTTTAGCTTCTAGAGAATGATGTTTGTAATGCAAAATAGTTTTATTAATTATAATAAAAAATTAAGTTGTCATGTTGTAGGGGACATTTGCTGTCTTTGGCTACACTCTTTTTCATCCTAGTTTTGGTCAAAGCAATTCAGTTTTCCTTTGGAGAACTAAACCCACTAAAATGTTATTTGGATTAGACTGAACTATACCCTTGTTCCATAATTGGGCATAACACCCAAGATAGACAAAAGTGTCTTCAACCCTAGGACTTTTTCTGAAATTATCAGGAAATTTATGCTACCTAGTGGGATATAAATTGCTGCTGTCAGAAAATTTTTTTGTCACCACAAGGGGTAAGCTACCTGAGATGAGGCTAATATAGATAAAAGCAGAGCCAAGGGGAAGAGAGATCAAGTCCCAAGTCCAGATGACTTCTTTTGGCTGATGGCATTGGCCCACATTTACAGCTACTCTACCTGCCTAAATGTTTTTGGTTCTATGAATCCATTAATTCCCTTTTTCCTTGAGCCAAATTCAATTACATTTCAATCATTTGTAACAGAAGGATTTCTGGCTAGCTATCCAGAACGCTTGTCTCATTTGATCATTGTACTTTTCTGTCATGCTATATGGAAAGCCAAGTTAAAAAAAAAAAAAAAAAGTATCTTGATGAACCTGGAATCAGAATAATGGGAATCAGCTATGTGATTCATGTGTTTAATGACATCATGCTTGACAAATTGATGCATCCCTTTCTACAGGGTTTGTCCTTGACCTGGATACCCTATGCTCTGGGCAATGCTCTTTTGGATATTGCTAATTTCTGTACCCTTAGAATTTATTTTTCTTATTAATTACTAATTGTCTCTTTTTCTCTCCCCACACTCTTTCAACAAGTGAATCTTTAGGATTAACTAAATACATTTATGTAAACCCTGACTCCTCAAAGATCTTGATTAGAGTTTATAGAGATTAGTTTGTTTACTCTTTCAGATGTCCAATCACATGAATATTATATGGATATTTTTTTAAGTTTAACAATCTGAAGACCATCTTATTTCCCTTATCTCCAGTTTATCTTTTTTGACTAGAGACAAAATCCATGGACTTTGAAGTCAGGTAGATCTGCATTAAAACATTGAAATTGTCCCTACAATCTCTAGAAGTATGCTTAAGCTTCAGTTTCCCCATTTATAATATGGGAATAAGATGATATCCTAGGAAAAAAACATAAACACATAAAATGGCTTTCAAAGAGCCTGAAATATAGTAAACAGTAAGAAAATGCTAACTATTTCTATAATTATTGTTAGTATTAAAAATTCCTTTATTGTGTCCCTATATTGAAAAACCCCAAAGTGGACAAAGATTTTTTTTCTTGAGGGGATAAAAATTAAGGTATTTAATAAAAATTATTTGAACCAATACTTTATAATTTAAAATTATTTAAAATTATTTTATCTTTGAATTCTTAATATTTTTTGAATTAATTCAAAGTAAGCATCATAAGTAGGTATTAGTAAATTCACACATGAAGTTAATATTTAAGTCTCAAATGGGAGAAAGCACTTTGGAAAATTGGAAATAATTTATGCATTAAGATGTATTATCATAAACTTGGTGTTATTTTGACTGAAAATTTGTATTGAGCAAATGGAAATATAAAGAAACATCAATTATAATGACTATTGCTTAGCTGTTATTATCAATAGCTGAGAATGAAGTGAGATGCTTAAAGTACCATGAAGAAGAAGGACCTGCTAATGATTTAGAAAGTGACACTCATGGGAAGTTAGTAATGACATTATTAAATATAAAGCCATGGAAAGGTAAAGAAATCAGCACCCGAGGAAAAAAGTGACAACATTTTACCAAGATAATTACAGAAATTTTCTTTTATGAAAAGTAGTTTTAGATAATTCGCAAACCATACCCAAAGCAAAGGACTCCTGATTTGTCCAGCAGGAGAGTACTTACAGCTAGGACCTGTGAAAGAAGATGATAGTAAACAGTAGGCAACAGAGTCAGTGGTCAAAATTTTCACACCTCTTTAGTGATCACGAGTGAGATAAAAGACATTAGAAAATGTAGAATTTGTCAAGTCCATTAAGTTTTAGTTATTATAAACTACTAAGTACTTACTGTTTGAGTCCATTCTGGCTGCTAATATAAAATATCACATGCTGGGTTGCTTATAAAGAACATTTATTTCTAAGAGTTCTGGAGGCTGGGAAGTTCAAGTTTAAGACTCTGGCAGATTCAGCATCTGATGGAGGCCTCCTTTCTGGTTCATTGATAGCCACCTTTTAACTATGTCCTCACATGCTAGAAACAGCAAGGAAGCTGTATATGGCCTCTTTCATAAGAGCACTAATTCCATTCATGAGAGTTCTACCTTCCTGACCTAATCATCACCAAAGGCTGCACCTCCAAATATCATCACTTTGAGAGTTAGGTTTCAATGTATGTGAATTTGAGGGAGAGGAAGACACAAATTCAGCCGATAGCAACAGTCTATAGCACTTATTTTAGGATTGCTATATATTTTTCTTTAATTTATACCTGATTATCTCAGGTAAGGGCAAGAAAAGCTATGCTAGCTATGCCTGTCCCACTTTTCAAATAGTTCTGAGAAATGGACAAGGGTGAATGAAAATGAATTATAAAGAATTCTTTGGTTGTAAGTAACAGAAACTAATTCAGGCTAACTTCAGCAATACAAGACTTTTCTGGAGTGTAAACAGACTGAACAAGAGGCTTCCTAAACATTGAAACCTGGGAAGCTCTCACGATTTAAAAGGCTATGTCATTAGGCCATCACCCTCTAAAACAAATCTTCTCCAAGTGTTGTCTTTTTTTGTTTTGTTTTGTTTTAATTGAGCTACTTTGCTTAAGAATCAAATTCCAAAGAGAGTCTAATCAACTTTGGTTTAGACATATGACAAACTCCTGGCCAGGAAAAAGAAGAGTGCTTTGGTTCAGTCTCAAGAATGAATCTAACTAGAAACAAAAAGTTTGGCCATGAAAAATGGATAGAAAAAAAAAAAAAGAAAACAGACAGACAAACAAACAAAAAAACACCCACCCGAGAGAGAAATTGACTACAGCCATAAGTACATTTATTTTATTTTATTTTATTTTATTTTATTTTATTTTATTTTATTTTATTTTATTTATCAAAAGTGCATTTAGCCAGTTATCCAGAGAAGTCAGAAAATAGATAATTGATTCTGGTGTTTTTTATGTGAAAATTAAAATCTTTCAAACTGATTTTACTATTTCTTTAGATATTTACATATTTTTGAAAAAAATTATTCAAAGAACAATATTGATATATTCATTTGCAAAATAGAAAGTTGTCCACTTTCAAATAAAAATTCATAGCTTTTAATAAAAAATTGCAAGCTTCACTCCTTCTGACTTTTAATTTTCTTGTCTGTGAAATGAGAGATTGGTACTAAATAATCTCCAACTTCACATTCTTTAAATTTAGGAAGATAATTAACCACTGCAAATCAGTCTCAAATATAAAAATATGTTTTAGAGATACTTAGAGATGGAAACTCACCTTCTGATACTACGTGGTGTGAACAGAGTGGCTGGGCTTAGGGAAACAGTCAGGATATGAAATGTCCTCTCTGAAATTGACAGTAAATCCTTAATGTCTATCTTGGGTCCTTAGCAACTGAGTAGACCATGACACTTCATAAGAGCAAAATTGTGAACTTTCTCAATTAAGTATAGGTAGATATCTTGAAATTAGTGAATATATAAAAAAAACTAATGTTATCTGATTTTAGCTGTTGTTTTTCTCCTTGCTGGAGATTGAAAAACATGAATCACACAGACGTACATGAAAGTAAAATATAGACATTAACAATAAAATAGCTCCTTATTATATTTTCTAGAAGATATTAAATAAGCAAGCATTTTTGATGGGAACATTTTCTCATTTATGTTTGCATGATATCAGGTCCTACAAGTGAAAATATAATAAGAGAATTTAATGCATGATAATTATGGTTTATGAGAGGAAGTCTTTGGTTTTTATTATTTCAATTCTTGTAAGGAAACCAAAACATTCAGATAAACTTCAAGTGATTTTAAAAGAATAAGAATATACTTTTTAATAAACTTTTAAGTAACATTTAATTGGTAATATTTGAAGGTATTCTTACCAGGAGTCTAATAATAATTTTCTTGACCTGTACAGTTTGAAGTTTACAGATTTTCAAAAGCGTAATAGGGACTGCAGGAAAGGAAAGCGTGAAAGATGAGGGAGAAGGCAAGTGAACCATCAAGTACAGAGAAGAAAAAAGAAAAACATGACATTTAAATATCACTAATTGAGTTTGCTTAACTCTCTCCACTCTGTTCAATCCAAAGCAAATGAATGCATTTTTCAATTAGCTATTTATAGCATTTAATGAAAGAACATAGAATGTGTGAAACCAAACAACTGATGATTAAATGCTATTAGATCAGCATAGAGGTATTTTAATCAATCAATGTCATTATTCATTTATTAATGAGCAAGTTCATTTAAATATTGTGATATTCAACACTGTTAGTCAATTCTTTCCTAAATTTGGAGTCTACTTACTATGTTTATATTTTCTTTTAATTTTTAATTATTTTTTGTTGTTTTTATTTTATTTATTTTATTTTTAATTAAATTTATTGGGATGACATTGGTTAATAAAATTATATCAGTTTCAAGTGTAGAATTCAATAATACATCATCTGTATATTGCACTATGTGTTCACCACCCAAAGTCTAATCGTCTTTTGTCACCATGTATTTGATTGCCTTTTACCCTTACCTATACCCCACACCCTCTCTCTTTGGTAATCACTAAACTGTCATCTGTGTTTATGAGTTTCTGTTTGTTTGTCTTTTTTGTATGTTGCCTTCATTTTTATATCCCACATATGAGTGAAATCATATGATTCTCAACTTTCTCTGAGTTATTAAATTTAGCATGATAAACTTAAAATCAATCCATGTTGTTGCAAATGGTAGTATTTCTTCTTTCCTTATGGCTGAGTAATATTCCACTGTATGTATATGTGCCACCACATCTTCTTCATCCAATCATCTATCTATTAAAGGACACTTTGGTTGTTTCCATGTCTTGGCCACCATGAATAATGCTGCTATAAACATTGAGGTAAATATATCTTTACTAATAAATGTTTTCAAATTTTTTGGGTAGAAAGTTTTCAAACTTTCTCAGAAGAAAGTTTGCTGAGTCATATGATAATTGTATTCTTAGTTTTGTGAGGAACCTTTATATTGATTTCCATAGTGGCTGTACCAATTTGCATTCCCACGAGCAATGTATGAGGGTTCCTTTTTCCCCACAACCTCTCCAAAACTTTTTATTACTTCTCTTGTTAACAGCCATTCTAACAGGTGTGAAGTGATATCTCACTGTGGTTACGATTTATGTTTCCCTAATAGCTAGTGTAGTTGAGCAGTTTTTCATATGTGTGTTGGCCATTTGTATGTCTTCTTGGAAGAAGTGTCTGTTCAGGTCCTCTGCCCATTTATTTAATTGGATTGTTTTTAATTTGTTGTTGAGTTGTATGAGTTCTTAATGTATTTTGAATATTAGTGCTATATTGGAGGTGTTGCTTGCAAATATCTTCTCCCATTCAGTTGGTTGCCTCTTTCTTCCATTGATGATTTCTTTTGCTGTGCAGAAGCTTTTTAGTTTGATATCATCTCATTCATTTATTTTTATTTTTACTTCCCTTGCCTTTGAGATCAAGTTCATAAAATTTTCTCTAAAACCAAGTCCATGAGTTTAGTACCTATGTTTTCTTCCATGCAATTTATTGTTCCAGGTCTTATATTTAGGCCTTTGATCCATTTTTAGTTAATTTTTGTATATAGTGACAGTCTATTTTCATAGATGGCAGTCTATTTTCATTCTTCTGTATGTGGCTTTCCAATTTTCCCAGTATCATTTATTGAGGAGACTTTCTTTAACCCATTGTATGTTTTTGGCTCCTTTGTTGAAGATTTTATACACACACACACACACACACACACACACACACACACACATATAATTTATTTATTGCTGGGATGTCAATTTTGCTCTATTGGTCTATATGTCTGTTTTCCTGCCAATACCATGCTGTTTTGATTATTATTGTTTTGTAGTATACTTTAAAGTCAGGCAGAGTGATACCTCCGGCCTTGTTCTTTTTTCTCAGAATTTCTTTGGCTATTTGGGTACTTTTGTGCTTCTACACAATCTATTAATTTTTCTTTTATTTCTTTGAAAAATACTATTGGGATATTAATGGGGATTGCATTGAATCTGTATATTAGTTTAGGTAATAAGTTCATTTTAACTATGTTGATTTTTCTTGACTATGAACATGAAATATCTTTCCATTTCTTTTTGTCTTCTTCAATTGTTTTAAATAATGGCCTGTAGTTTCAGTGTATAGGTCTTTCATATCCTTTGCTAAGTTTATTCCTAGGTATTATATTCTTTTTGTTTCAATTGCAAAAGGAATTTTTTTTTCATTTTTTTCTGAAAATTTATTATTAGATAGGAACACAATACAGGTTCCATAACTACCTCTCATAACTTGAGAAAAATAAAGAATAAATTAAATTTAAATTCATCACTATGCTACCACTTTAATACTATATTAGTTTACTTCCTTCTGGCTTGTTCTGAGCATGTAATTTGAGAGTAGTTCATAAATTGACATGTGAATTTTTTGGAAAGCTACTTTCTCAATACTACATATAATCAGTTTCATGTCATTAAAATAGAAATAATACCTATAATATATAGTAGTAATATAGTATTGTCATATATCATATCTGGCAAAATTTATTTAGCTGGCACCAGTTTTTGACTTTAAAACCAATTTCCATTTTTTTGTATAAAAATTAATGTTATAATGAAATATACCTCAGTATTTTTCCCATAATTCCTTAGGATAAATGTTATATCCTATATAACCTGGATCCACTTGGTAAAGAATATAAATATTTTCATATCTCTTGTTTCACATTAGCAAATGGCTTTCAGAAAAGGCTGTTTATTTACACTCTCACCAGCAATATGGAACTTCATTTTCTTTTGTCAATCAAATTAATAAAAAAAAATTGATACTTTAGGATTATTTTAATTAGCATTGTTTTGGATATTTCTGAGAAACACTTTACTCCTCATATTTTCACTATTTGTTACCAATTGTTTTCTCTTTTGTGAATCATTGCTTTATGACCTCTCCCATTTACCTGAAGAGTCCTTTTGATGATTTGGGGGTACATAAAGATTCATGAGGCAAACTGTTGTCTCAAATCATTAGTTGACTATCTCAATGATATTTTCATTTGTGATAAATATCAATATAGGTTTAGCTTGTAAATATGCAACGTAAGCTGTAAATGATAATTCCATTTCAATTTTAATCATTCGGAATTAATAATTATATAAAATGTGGACTGCATATGTGAATATAGTTCTTTACATTTAGTCTCATATTTTGATTTGTTTCAAATAGAGAAAGCTTCGCACGGTAGAACATAAGATAGGCAGAAGAGTGTGCATATGTTGTCATATTTAATTTCAAAGAGGATAGATTACACTCCCCTTTAAAAGACACATAAATTTGCCATTGTAGCTAAGGAGTGCGGATTATGTTGTGGGGAAATTTAGAAAAGGGTATGTTAGGTGGTAAGATATCTGAAAAAGAAATGTAACGCTTAGTCATCACTCACTCTAAGTTGTTATTTTATTTGCATAACATGCAACAACTTGTTTTAATAATGTATTTTTAATGGTGTCATACAATCTCTGCTGGCATGTCGTTCTGCACCTAAAAACTACAGAAGGATTTTATATTGCTAAGAGTGAATCATGAATAAAGATTTAGTCCTAAAATAATTTCAGGTATGCAGGGTGTAGCTCTGAGTTGATCCCATCCTCTGAAAGTCTTAGCTTACCCCCTTTCATATCATGTATATGAGGAGAGATCTGTTTATGCACATTTATGCATGGATTATCTTGTTTCCTTTAATGTAATGACATTTAAGTTTACCTCTGCTCATTAATTGCATTGGCTACTTTATCCATACAGGATACCTAGACACAAATATTTTCAATAAAATTTTCTAGATAATTACTGAAGTTCTTTGGAGATTTCCATGTTAGAAATAACAGTTAAATATTATTTCCTTCTAGTATTATTAAACTATATGATTAAAGAGTCTAAATAAATTCTGACCAAATGTTGAACTTAATGAATAAACATGTCTAGAAACATTTCTAGCAAGATATTTTAAAGTCTAATTAGATAGCATACATAGACACACATACACACACACAAATTACTGTTGTTTTAATAATTTAAAAATGTTTATATTTTTATATAAAGAACTTAAATATTTTCACTCAATTACTGGAAAATATAAATAATTTTTAAAGCATGAGAATTATACCTTTTCTTATTTTACCATCTTAATACTTCTTTTTCCTTTCTATTTTAGTTTAGGGTGGAATATTTACTCTGTTTCTATTCTGTGTTTTAAAAACTAAGCTAAAATTAGTCTAATTATCTATAATCTATAAACTATAAGCCTTTTTTAAATATCATGGATAGGAAGTAAATTATATAAGTGATTCAACTAGAAGAATCTTCCAAATCTTTCCACATCTAGCATCATTCTCTGAAAGCAGAACTTCCACTATTTATTGAAACAGTGTCACAATTAAAAACCTACTTTTAAAATGTTACCTTTGTTACCATTGGGGTCAATCAGAGTTCATTGTCACCACAGTGGTGGGGCGTGGGGAAGGATAATGGCACAGAAGTGTAGTTAGCATTTTTAACTCGGTTCTTCCTCTGACACAGTGAAGAATCAAAGATCAGTGAGATTTATAAAAGGTTTATTAAGAGTATCTTTTAGAAATACAAAGACTTCCCCAAGGAAGTACATGGTTTCAGTGAAGAGCTGTAATAGAGCGTTGTAACAACCACCAAGAAAATAACCAACACAAAATGGAACAAAAGGGCCCAGAAGTGAGAATAACTGCATTATATTTGGGCCATGATAGGTGGTTCTAAAGGCATTCCTAGGTTATTGGCAATTGAGGTCATTTTGATTGACACTTGGTTGCTATATAACTCTTTGCCTAGTGCATATGTGCATACACAGCGTTCTTTGGGCAGTTTCTAGACTGAGCCCCTATTCCTTTGTTCCCCCTGTCGTTCATGTCTGATGAGCTACCTAACACCTTTAAGTTGGATAAATTTTTAAGACATTAGGATAATAGTTTACCAAAAACTAATCCTACAACTCGCTTCACGAAACCCTGAAGGATTGAGGAAAATACTTTTAATTGACAAGGCACAAAGGAAGAATCACAGAACCCCAGAGACATTTATAAGCTGAGCATCATTGGAGAGATAAAGTTAACACTAGGTAACAGTAATGAAAAAGAGAAGGGCAATGCACAGATAAAATGGAACTAAGAAAAAGTCTACTTATTTCATATTTTTCCTAAGTTATCTATGCATGTTTATAAGTCATCTCTTCAGCTTTATTATAATCCTGCAAATAGTCTGATAAGGTATCTTTATATAGTAAATGCAGAAGGCTACTCTTCATAAATTTGTAGGTAGAATTATGTTGTCTTTGCACTTAATGACATGTATTACCAATGGCCAACTGCATTTAAATTTCAAATTGTGGCTGAGGAATATATTTTTAACATAAATTTATTAAATATTTTTATAGCAAGTAAACGTCTCACTGTTAATCAATATTAAGTTTCACAAAGACTTGTTCTAGAAGGAAATTTTTGGTGACCAGATCTCTTCTTTCTCATTGATGACTATAATATGTTTGTTACTATTTTGGCAAATATTTGAACACCTATGATTATTCTTATTCAGTATATTTAAAGAATGAATAGGCTTGGTATATGCTTTGAATAACTTATCTAGAAGAGAAGACATACAGAAAATCAAAAAATTTCAGGTACATTTTAGTAAGTTCTCAGATGCATAGGATAGAATGGAAGCACATAGAAGTCTTTCAAGAAGATGAGATAATTAAGAGTAAGACAGATCAAGAATGGAAGTGGTGTGGAAACCAGATATGAACTATAAGAAGTTTCAAGTAGAGATAGAACAAAAAGGACAATTACACAAACATAATGACGGGCAATTAGAAGTAGTTCCGTAATATTGAAATGTGAAAATTAGAAAGGGATACTAAGGGTTGTTGAAGCTGAATTCAGGAGCTAAGGCACAGAGGATCTTGGTCGTTATGTCAACATGATCAAGTACTAGTGATAGTTGTGAAGCAAAGGGACAACATAGTCTTATTTACATTTTACATAAGACACTCTGGGATAGTGTGAGAAATTAACATGAGGTGTTTGAAGTAAAAAGAACAGAGGCTGGGAAACTAGAGAAGTTAAATAACCCACAGAAGAAAGATTAAGGGCCTGAACTAAGCAAGCAGCATCAGGGAAAGAGCATAAAGAGATGGATTTATTAAATATGTATAAGGTATCATTTATAGAACTCAGTAACTAGTTGGATGGCTACAGATGAAAGAGTTGGAGAATTCCAGGGTAAATGTCAAACTATTTTTACAGACAATTAGATGATGAAAATACCATTTATAACAAGGGGTACTGGACTAGGAGCGACATACTGCATGTGAGATGTCACAGAAACTTCAAATACAAATAATGTTAGGCAATGGGTTTTGTGAGCCTGGATCTCAGGGTTTCTCATCATCATTTTCCTGGCTGCCCTTCTTCTTATGGTTTTGTGGTTGCACTGTAATGTCTGTGAAGATAGAAAGTGTCTCATTCATGTTTCTTCCAACAATTAGCACAATTTTATGTTCTTTTTGGTACTCAAAAAAATATTAAATCACTTCTTTCATTTGCTAGACATTGAGGTTACCAAGATGAAAAACACACAGAGTCACTGCCCTCAAATGGCACACAGCATCACTGTACAAACAAGCAAACACATAATTACTACTCTTGATACCTGTAAGTTGGAGAGACTACAAAAGCAAGGAAGAAGTCGCCATCGAATTGGTTTTGCAGTGGGTAGGGGTGGGAAGGGATTTTTGAGCTCTGTTTACCAGGCAAGGCCCAATAGAGCTGCTGAGTCAAGAGGCCACTTTCACTACAAAATGTAAAGCCTAAATGAGTAAGCTACCTCTTTTCTCCATGCCATATAGTAGCTCAAAGAGAGAAGCTTATTATTTTTCTTCCTATGTTAATAGAGCTGACATTACAGCCCAATTCTAAAATATATTTTAAATTTTAAATTTTGTTTTCCCATCCCCTATGTCTTGCCCTACTCAACATGGGCAAAGCATACAAATTAGCACCTCGTCCTCATGCTAATCCACATAGAAAGTAAAGGCCAAGCAATTTTGTTTTTAGAAGATATTGCACTGAAATTGTCCACATAAATTCTACTCATAGTCCCAGAAAAAATTTATTCTCAAGACTGAAATAAGATAGAAGAGAGGAAGAGAAACAAATTTTTAGCTGTACTGCTATGTTTCTCAAGAATCATGAGAATTTATTATCAAAAGGAATGAAGAGAGAATTATAAGGGGGAGTTACATTACCTTCTCTACCATATCATTTATCATTATACTTAATAGAATTGTTATTATCAGAAATTATATTTTATCTGTGATCCCAATTTGTTCATCTTATTCTCTGACTTAGTAATTTATTCTTATAATTCATTTTTTCTAGCACTCCCCACAACTACAAGTTTTCAAATTATCCCTGACTTTAAGCTCACCTTTTTATTTTCAATAACCAATAGCTTCCTCCTCTTTTCCTTGTCCATTTTAGAATTCTCTGATCTGTTAATGTAATCATAACATTGAAAATAATCTTAGTACCCTTGTTTTCTTCTAATTGTATCATAATTATATAACAAAATCCAACTATGCCTGAACTCAATTATCCATCTCCTCTAAGCCTACACGTTAGCCTTTAAATGTTTCTAGAGAAAAATTAAGAAACTGAGATGATTGATTTCACTCTAAATCCTTTATCATAAAGAACATGCCCACAAACAATACCAGCTGGAGACCTACTCTATTCCTTCATAGAGTTTACATTACCATGCTCCCAGATGAATAGATTATAGTTCTCCCATCAAACCTCTTGCACCTTTAGGAGCACCACCCTGAAAACTTTCAAGGACTTTATTCACAGTGAAAATAATGTTCCCCAGCCATGAACACACCTTTTCTTCACTGAACAGTGGAACTGATTGCCTCATCCTTCAAACACAAATGTCTTCATCTTTTCTGCTACAGCTTTTTCTAAAAGACATCCCTCCATCTATCAAAAGAAAGTCCAGATCATGTACTTTACTTTAGACTGCACCCTGCCAGCTTCTAAAGAGAAGTGTTAAAATACTTCCCAGAATCTTCAAATTCATCATCTCTGATAGAGTATTACCATTAGCATACTCTATCAGCTATTGTTCATATTATTAATCTTCCTTCCCACCCTTATCATCCTCCAAATACTGCTCAATTTTTCTGGTCTCCTCAAAATAATTATCTTAAAAATTGTTTATACATTTTGACTCCACTTATTTAACACATTCAGCAACTTCTCATCTGTTCTTTAACACAATTCAGTTTAGCTTCAGTCTCTAGAACTATACTGGGGTCACAGACTCCAAAGATCTCCATCACTATTGCCAAATTCAACACACATTTTTGGGTTTTCATCATACTTGATTCTTGGGGCTTTATAACAGTTTGGCCCTTTGCTCCTTCTAGAAATTTTATTTTCTCTCATATTACACTCTCCAGATTTGCCTCCAACTTCCCAGGATGCTCATTTTCTGTCTTCATCGCCTTTTCTTAAATTACACATATTGGAGTTCCTCAAAGTACAGTTTTGACCTTCTCTTATGTCTATTTACATTCTCTACCTGGGAGATGATTCTATTCCCATAGCTTTAAATAACAGCTACATTCTGGTAACTTACAATTTTCTTCTCCGATGAAGACTTCACTTGAGAGATCCAAATGTATATAAGTAACTGTCCTTTGCATACTTTAAAGTGGGATAGCTTAAGGAAAATTCAAAATTAAATTATCCAGAACAAAACTCTTGATTAGACTTCAATCTGATTCTCCCCCATTCTTCCTCATTTTAATAAATGGTGTTGTTATCCACCTACTTACAATACCCTCAAAACTGAGAGTTATTTTTGATTTATTTCTTCTTTTATCACCACATGACTCCTCTTTTATTTCCTACATTTATGGTACCATAAAGAGTTTTAGCATCTACCTCTGTCATATATTTTGTATCTATATATTGCTCTCTGAATATTTCAATACTGGTTTAGCTTCAACCATTTCCATCTCTTGCTTAGCTTATTTTTAATTACTTCCAAACTAATTTCTCATTTCTATGTTTCTAGTCTCCCATTCATTCCACATACAGCAATTAGAATATCCTCTAACATATAAATCAGATCATACTGTCCCTATGAACCAACAATGGCTTCCATCTGTAATTGGAGTAAATGTAAATTCCTTATTATGTGCTATATCTTGGTTTCCTTTACAACCTCATCTCATGCCCCACCCTCTCAGTTACTGCACCTAGACACACTACCTTACTGTCAGTTCCCAGCACCAGTTAGAACCCCACCTGCATTTAGGACTATGTGTTGGTATTTTCTCTACATTTCTATCTGCTTGATTGATTTGCCCCTAAATACTACATAGCTATATTTTTCTTATCATTTAACTATAAGCTAAATTAACAGTAAGCTCTTCCTGACCATCTTACCAAATATAGACCACCAGATGCTCACAGGTATTCTCTCACAGGGTATAATGACTTTCCTTTCAAGGATTATATGAAACTATGTAATTGAATTAAACGAAACTATATATTATTTTGCCTCTATTATTTGTTCTCTGTCTCCCACATTAAAATGTAAGCACCATGATTTCGATGTTCTTCTACACATGCTATCTATTTTGTTCTATATCAGTAGTCTCAGATTAAAAACCATGATTGTCACAGAGTAAGTTCTCAGTATTAGTTGACTAATCAAAAAAATGTATTTTTATAAATAAAAGTTCACTAAGTAAAGAAAGTTTACGTTGTAAAAGTAAACAGATATGAAAGGACCATGACATATCCTAAGAACCGCGGGCAGTTTGGTATGTACAAAACAATAAAGGGCAAAAAGTCAAATCATTAGGAATATAGTATATCACACTAAATATTCAATGTATTTTCTTCAAGCTAGTGACAACGTTGGCTTTCATTTTTAGCTAGCTAACTTTAGAAGCAATGTCAAAGATGGAAAGAGGAAATGGACTACAGAGATAAAGAACAATTAAGGTATTATTACTGTGTTCCCAATAAGATAAGAAAGGATGAGAAACTGAACTAGGGGAGGAACAGTTGGGGTACAGAGAACTGATGTATTAGCTAATAGGTAAAAAACGGAAGAGGTAAGACAGTAATCATTTACTATGAGAAGGGAGAGAGCAGAAAAGCCAAAGATGATTGTCAGGTGTCTGATACTGGTAACTGGTGGCGTCACTAAAATAAGTAGAGAACGCAATGAGAGTGGATTTTATGGTAAAGTTTGATTATGTACAAACTGCTATTCCTAAAGGTAACACAATCTGATTTACTTGGCTATCTAGGCCAAGTAAACAAAAAAAAGATATGTGAACTGAACTTCCTCCAAGCTTCATATTACTATGCTCCTACTCTTGTTCTGTGATCTGTGTTTAAAGTAACAAGAAAGAACTGCTGTACAGATTCTATGACAAAGTGGATGCAGTCTTGAGTAAACTTTGTAAACTGCATTCCTTTACCTTGCTTCTCTCATATTACATTTATTTTTTCTCAAAATGTTTCTTTTTTTTTTTTTTTAATTATCCTACCACCCCATGAAAGACAAAGAGGAAACAAATGTATATAACTAAGTGAAAGAAGCCAATCTGAAAAGGTTTATACGTTATGATTCTAACTTCCTGGAAAAGACAAACCTGTGGAGACATTAAAAAGCTCAATATTTGCCAAGAGTAGCAGAGGAGAGAGTATCCCCAAAATGTATATGTAAAAATAGAATTTTCTGGGTCATAGGGTATATGCATTGTTATCTTTACTACTTTATCCTTTGGAGTAATTCTATAAATTTATATTTAAAAAATAGTAGCATGTAAGAACTTCCTTTGTTCTCCATACTTTACATCATTTGGTTTTGTAAGGTTTTAGAATTGTTAACATGTTTATGGATGTGTCTACCTAGGAATGAAATTCCAGGGCACAGGGAATGCTTATCTTCAAATTTACTAGGTATTATCAGATTGTTTTCTATAGTGAATGTGATAATACACTCACCCATCTTCACTTTATGAGCATTTCCACATACCCTCATCAAAACTTGGTATTTTCAGACTTTTAATTTGCACTAACTGGCAGATATGTATCTACTAAGATATATCTCTTCATGGTTTTAATTTTTATTTCTCTTATTACTAATGAGGTTTAATATATTTTCATGCATTTCTGTATCATTCACTTTTCACCAATGAGGAGATTTTTACTTATTGCAATGGTACATTTACATTATTAGTTTAAAAAAATGGTTTATATTCTCCAGTGAGAAAAACTAAAGGAGAATGAAGTTCCCAGAGGTCTCTTTAAACTTCTGTAAAATTATGAGGAAAATTTCTACATCTCTGTTATGTGAAATACTTCCAAATGCAAACCTGCTCTTACTTGTTGAACTTTGCAGCTCATCTGAATGAAGTGTAATTCAATCTGCCTTGACTAATCTTACCTTTCCTGTGTCTAAAAATATACTGTTGGAGAAGTTTTCCCCAAGCTGATACCACAAATAAAATGTGAAGAAGGCTCCTAATAAAGTTTTGATGTTTAAAACCAAAATGACATAGCACAAATGAACATATCTATAACAGAAATAATGTCTACACTGAATTTTACATATTGTTATGGAGACAAAGAATAAAATTGTTAACATCTATATCAATTTTACTGTTTTTTTTATCCATATATTCTGCATCTTAGATATTTATGCCATTTCTATTATATCACCAACCCTAGTTTCTGACAGATTTACTGATTTATCTTTCATTCTTCCAATTTTACTTAGTTGTTTCAAATTATGATATAGCTAAAGGCAAGATAGCAAGTCTAGACAATATACACATGTTTTGATATTCTATGAGAGACACTTTAATTATAACTTTAGTAGTGTTTCTAAGAGAAGACATAATAAAAAATAATCTATCACTTATCTCTTAAAAAAGAAAAACATTATATTAAAGAAATAATCACCCATTTATTAAATCAGTTCACCTTTTTTAGTTCTAGTTTACTTAAAGATAAGTAAGACAAATGTTTGTTTTATGTATGTACTATATAAATGGGAAGCCAAAGGTTACAGTAATTTCAATTTGATTTAATGTGTAGTAAATACAAGTAATAAAGGTATACTACTAGTATTGAGAATTTTTTTTTTTAAGTCAAGCATTATAGCTGATTAAAGCTTTTAGAATATTTTTTTTCTAGGTGCTATTTCTTAAAAATAGGCATATGGATATCTGAATTGACAACATAATGCTATGTTTGGAAACCTATAATTAAATTGCCATCAGTCCTTATTCAAGCACTATTCCTTTTTTTGTGTACAATGTATATTCAATCTCTTTTCTTGCCTCAGCAGATATACTTGTTCTTTAGTCATTCTGGTTCCATGTTGTCCAATGATCCTCTTTTTAACTTCATACCACTCCATAGTTCAATCTTGTACTTTTAAGTCATAATGATTTAGTGTTAGAATTTTCTATTTCTCTGAAGTTTACATTTTATGTTCAGTTACTCCACTTGCTTTATATGCATTTTTCAACATACTATGTAAATTGTAAATTGCTGCTACATTCCCTTAAAAGGAAGGCTTTCTCTCAGTGCTTCAATTCAGTAATATAATAGATTGTGTTGATCACCCAGGATTCCTCTGGGGGAAAAAGAAATTAGGTTTGAATGTTACCTGAAATGTATCCCTCCACTGCCATCACTGTACATTACTATTTCTACCTAAAGTTTGCAGTTTATTTTATACTAATTTACTCATGCTTTACACTAAAGTAAAACACAGTTCTCTGCCCCTCTCCAACCCCAGCCCACCTATCACTTAACCTACTTATACAATTGTTCGTAATCTCCTGTCCTGGGTCTGCATCAAATTCCAATGTATACTTCATAGTGTAAAAATTTATTATTGTGGTGTTTTTTTTTTTTTTTTTTGTATATGGCTGTATCTACTTGAACTTTCAAAAGTAAAAGTTATATAGGACCAGTCTGAAAAAAATAATAAACATAAACGAATAAACATAAAATTATCACAAGGAATAAATAAAATATACATTAAACATATTAGGTAATTAAATAAGTGATATACTACTCTAAGTTTATACTAACCCCGTAACTTATCTATTAATAAATTATCTTCTTGAAAATAATACCAATAAAGAACATCAATATTGCTGACTATTCTTACTGTCAATATGAGATTGCAGAGACATGATTTACAAGATAAATTTTGAAATGACAAAGTCTTCAGTGGGAGGTCGTTTATTAGCATAAATTCAAGATAAAGCCATTTCATACTCTTTCAAACATAATGCATTTCTGAAAAAATCTGTAAGTCAAATATTAAAAACTTTCTATAGACCTGTTGTATTTGGAAGATTAAAAAAAAAGAATTATAAATCCATTAACTATGAAGTCCTTTAAAAGTGGTGACATTTGAATAATGTCAGTGGATTGTACCATTGTCTTCATCCTGGTTTAATTTTGCAGGAGGCTATAGTAAAATGCTACCATTGTCAGACTAGGTGAAGAATGCACTGGCTTCTCTCTACTCTTTCTTACAACTCCCTATGAATATAAAATTTTCAAATAAAAATCCATTAACTCTACCTCTTTCTTTAGACAAAATATTCAATTATATATTTCTAATATTTTGTTTCTGTTCTTTGTCTTGTACTTTATTCAAAATTAGTAAGTTGACAGGCTTAAATCAAATTAAGTGCAATTGATAATCAAAGGTTCACTTTATAAAAAATACCTAATTATTTTCACTTTATCTCATTATATTCGTTTAATAAGATTTAATCTTT
Organism: Eidolon dupreanum; assembly: GCA_028627145.1. Taxonomy (NCBI): domain Eukaryota; kingdom Metazoa; phylum Chordata; class Mammalia; order Chiroptera; family Pteropodidae; genus Eidolon; species Eidolon dupreanum. Next base: position 31,658,680 of record CM053514.1, read on the forward strand.
TTAACACTAGTAATATCACTTATTTTTTTTTCTATTTCAGTCATGTTATAAAAAAATCAAACAGAGGACTAAAAAATTAAAATATTTATATAATTAAGCCAACAAATGTAAAATGGTCTGATAGAGATGATGACACTATAAAAAGGAGGTTTTTTTCTTTTTTTTTTTTTTTTTATTGCAGAACGTGTCACCAAGAAATAGCTTGAAGTGTTACACATCTGTTCAAGGTAGCTTGAATTTGGCATATGAAAGCCAGTTAGAGGTATTAATATGCAACTGCAAAATAAGTGGGTTTTTTGAAGCCATGTATGAAAACATGGGATAGATATTGTGGAATGGCATAAAGTCTAAAAGGAGGAGGGAAACTTACAGAATCTTAGTTGTACAAAAGAAACTCATAATCTAAAAAGTATTTAATAAAGAGAAATTATTTTAAAGTTTAGAGATTTTATAAATTACAATGTCTCGATAACAAAATGTTGATATTTAACTTTGACCAGCCACCTCTCTCATTTCCCTCACCTACTATGGGCCACTCTCCTCATACTGGCTTCACTGTCTGCAGCACAACTTCGTGTTGCTCAAGAGAAAACAAATGTTACATAAAATTGTTTCTGCACAGTCACTATTTCTATCTTGTGGCGCACAATTAACAGTGTGTCTCATTATTCTAGGCTAATTCCTCTACTTGTGTTTAAAATTATGAATTCTAATTCTCTAAATATTTTTCTATTAACAGTAATTATTTTCTCTTTTACTGATATCATCTATCTAACCCTCTCAATTAACTCATACTCCGCTGATGCCTGTTCAGATCTCTTCCATCAAAAAACAGAAATACTTTCCTAAAACACATACCCTCTTCTAAAGATTACCTTCTTTTGCTTCCTGAGAAATAGCCATAAAATTGAGATGTCTTAGGTATATGGTAAAATTAGCAAATTTAATTATATTGTTTTTATAATATCCACTCATTTGTTATTTAGATTTGTTTTCAGAAAAAAAAATGAATTTTTAAGTGATGAGTAAGACAGGAGCATTCAGTCTTTCATTTATAAAATACCTTATCCTAACACATTTAGTAGGACACTCAAATTCTGCATTCAAGAATAATTTTTATACACCCAAAGAACTCTAAATAATAAGTAAATGTAGAATATATATATATTAGTAATAGAATTGCAATGATTCCAGACAGGGAATTTTTCTAGAGAAGGAAAAATAGTACCATCCATCTCAGTATTATTTTCCTCTTCCTTAATATGCCCATTGGTGCTGCTGAGCAGCCCTGGGACAGTTATGGCCTTTCTAAAGATCTTGTTGAGGTTAATGACATACACACCTGTGCCAGCTCATATCAAGCTGGCTCACTCCCTAAGCAGCTGAGAAATTCTTTAGGAATCAGTGTTTATCTGAGCCCCCGGGGGGGCTTCTAGCCAGCACTGGTGAGGGAGCTCTGCTCAAACAGATCTGTGATAGAGAACCTGCTGGTGGTGAAAAGGGACCCTTCCCCCATCCTTTATTTTTCAGGCTTGTTTGCCAAGCTATAAATGCTAAAAGAGAATTAAAGTGAATAATACTATTTACTTCATTACTTTTTAGAACTGTCAAAATCATTTGATTTTTATTAAAAACAACTATTTTATTTTCTTTTAACATGATTTCTCTGAAAATACATTTTATATTGAATATCTAATTCTCTACACACATGATTTAAAGGAAAAAGGTTTTAAGTTTATAAGACTTACAAGAGTTTTTCTGAGCTTTTCTTAAGATTTTCCAGGTTTATGCTACATAGGTGCAACCCTCAAGTAGCTGTCATTAGAGATGCTTGAATGTTTGCCAGTGAGCAATTCCAATGCCTGGTACTTTGCATTAGGATGCCAGGTCCCTGCACAATCTCTTATTTATCTCCCAGTTTCTGCTTCATGTCTCCTTTTGGGCCCCAGCAGCCCTGAAGGAAACATTCTGGTGGACAGTACCATATGAACTTATTCTGGTTCATTTCAGTGAAGGTTTAGACTTATATCTCTTCGCCCTTTTCCAACCCTTTACTAAAGCTCCAGCATTCTCTTCATCGTGATCTTCAGTATTCCCAGGGCCATTACAAAGATGACAGATAAGAGTCAGATACTAAATATTTCATCTTGGCAGGTGGCCCTTCAGGAGTCTCTCAGCAACTACACCCATTTTACTACTAGAAGCCAGAAAAGCTTCAGTTGAGGCTTTTATTCTTTCCTGAAACATTTAAAAGTTATAGATAGAATTTCCCTTTACCTCTGAAAGCTTCAGCTTACAATATCTAAGAACACTCTCTTACATTTATTAATGTACAATTATCAAATTAAGGAAATTGAACATTGATAAAATACTATTATCTAAAATGCTTCTTCCTTCAGTTTTTTGATAGATATTCCAATAATATCATTTGTGACATTTTTCCTTGATCTGGATCCATTTCAGTTTCTTGAATTGCCTTCAGTTGCCATGTCGTTTTAGTCTTTTTTAATTTGAAAGAATTCTACAGCCTTTCCTTGTCTTTCAAAAGTGTGATACTTGAGAAGCACAGGTCTGTTGTTTTGTAGGAGTAGAAGCTTTTATCACTTTTTTTTTTTTTAATTCTTATTGTTGTTATTGATATCTCTTCCTCTACATTAGACATCAACACTGGTAAAACCAGTCTGTACTCCTCCCCCCACATTCATCTAAGATGATTATAAATATCTTTCCCTTCTTTCCTTTCCACATCAAGATCAGTAACTGAACAAAGTTTGTGAGGGTAAAGGTTTCACGAGGGAGTAATCATAATGTGATTTAACCTAGTTTCAGAGTACTTGTCTAATAATCCTCTGGACTGTGGGTTTTCTTTGCAACGCACATTGCACCCTTCTCTCTTCTGTAGCACTCCTCCCTCAAAGTAATGTTACCATCTTTATTTTTCTTCTCTGTCCCATCTCAAGTAATCTCCAATCATCTCCTAGGTCACCAGGTGGAGTGGATGAATCTTCATTTTTTTTTTTTTCTAATTTGGCTATTTTTATAAACTCTATTTTCTGACTTCTTCTACCTCTGCTTCAAAGATCATATGTAATAAAATAGGGAAAGAAAGAGTGCAAAGACTAGAATCTCAACATCTTATCTCGCTACATAAGAAACTCAGTAAAAATTGATACCAATGAACTTTATTGCTGATTTTAATATAAGGGTTGAAAAAATTGAATGATCATTTGAAGATTTCAACTCTTAGTTATTTAGGAAACATATTTTTTTTAAGCAGAATATTCACTTCAGGGAAATTAATGATTAATTTTGAAATGCAAAGGTTGAGTTTTTAGTACTCACAATATACCAAGATAGATAGTCCTAGCAAACATTTGGAAATACATTTCTGAGTTTAGGAAAGATGTTGGCCTGGAAATATATTTGTAAAAAATCTACACAAAGATCACAGATGTAGACAACGGAGTAAACAGTAGACAGGTTGGAGAGAAAATAAGAAAGAGCTAAGGATAAAAGCTTTGGAGTGTGTACATTTAGGGCAGAGAAAGGAAAGAAACCTATGAAGACACAAATGAAAAAAGGCACAGTGAGAGAAATAGAAAAGATTTATAAGAACAACAACCAATATAACAAGGAAGGAGCACTGCTAAAAAAGGAGGAGGTGTAAAATATCATAGCAACTAAGCTCAAAGTGTTTGAGGATTGGGACCAAAGCACACTATCAGGGGGAAGGTGGTGTTCTTGTTGAGTTTGCTGCAATGGGCAATGAGCGATGAAAGGAAAGCTGAATAGAGAGAAGAAAACTCAAGAGGCAAATTGAGAGAAGAGACAGTGGTTTAATGACTACACGAGGAAGTAGAAGGTTTGAGGGAAGGTATTTTGATGTAGAGGCAATTAAGCATGCATGAAAAGTAGTGAGCAAAAAGCCAAAAAAGAGAGAAGATTTGGATTCCATGGAAGAAATTTGATTATTAATAAATTAAATTCAAGTTAAATGAGCAAGGGAGGACGAGGCATATTAACAACACTTTAATCTTAATAAGAAGAACTAGAAAATGGATATTAAGGAGAAGAAGAAAGGTATCAAAACATCTCACGTTGGAGATAGATTGAACGCTTTAACAAGAGTAGGGCATAATTACAGAAGATAATGATCTGAAACACTGTTGGTAATTCAATCATCATCAACATTGAGAACTCTTGGAGTATTGATCTTGTGCCTACACAATGAACCCAAAGAGATGCCCAAAATTCAAAATACAGAAAATATAGTGCAGAGATACTCGAGGTTTTGATTTTAGTAAAGTGTGACGAAAATAAGAGATTCTTAATGTTCAAGCAATGCCATTGTTGAAATAGCTGATCAGAATAGAGGCATGTGAGTCTGTAAGGGCTCTAAAAAACTTAGTGAAAAAGAGGCTGAATGAGACACAGAGGAGCTACATGGTGGCAAAAATCAGATTCAAGAGAACAGAGGGAGTGAGCAATGTGAAAAGGAGGGCATTGATTAAAATACAAGAGATACGGATGGATAATCAAAGCTGTTTTGCCATGCAGTGATCTGGAAGAGGTAGTGAGAAGAGCAATATAAACTGATTGAATGTCGATAAATGAACCACAAAAGCAGAAGATGTCTGAGTTTTTCCATTCAAAGCAGTAACAAGGAGACTTTTTTGAAAAGGAGATGTACTCTGGGGCTTGTTTACTTTTAAAACCATGTTCTAAAGCATGGGGTAGAAAGTAAGTAGTAGGCTGACAAAGTAGGTAGTTGGGAAAAAATAATCAGCAGTAATAAGGGATTTAGAAATAGGCTGAATCAGTCATGTTAATTAAGTAGAGGAGGGAATTCTAAATATGTTAAATATGAAAATTTTATTTTTGGAAGAGTTTTTATATTTAATCATATCCAGTGTTTTATTTGAAATACTAGTAGGATAAAATAAAACTATAAAATTTTACTCACTTTATTTTGATGTTTTCATCAAAGACAAAGATATATTAAACAAATATTACCAAACAGCATATATATATTCAGTTTAGAAATAATGTTTTTATCAAAAATAATTATTTCATTAAAAATAATTACTATTTATATAGATAAGATCCAATGGGGGTAGATCTTCTTCCCATTGAAGGTTTTTGGTGAATATGGATAATATTTTCTTATAATCTTATTTAACTAAAATATTTAACTAAAATATTCAGTTACTTGGAGAGCATTTTAAAAATTAATAATGAATCAAGACACTTATTTAATAATGCAGCATTTAAGTATATTTTGAAAAGTATTTTGCATACTCAGAATAAAATGGCAAAATTTTTCTAAGACAAATGGATTCTCTCATAATTAATGTGTTTTTCTAAAGGTTTTTATCTTCTGAAGGCTTAAGGCTATATAAAATTTCATGGAAGAACTTTATATCTGAACATATCCCCTTTCTTATAGTGAACAATGCTTGGATAAGAAAAGAAATAAATACAATTGAAATAAGAAATTCAGTTTTCAAAGAAAAGTTGAGGTTTTATTTTATTTAGGAAGTGAACTGAATGAAAAAACGTTGAAACAATCCAGGCATTTCTCTTTTTTACTTTATAAAAACCTTACAGAATATGTTGTGGCCAATATGCTGTGCTAGATAAGGCTTTGTACAAACTGGGCAACCCAGTTGTCCTCTACTATTAACAACATTGTAAACAAATAGGTCATAACACTGACTAGGGTTAGTTTGTTGTTTGCCACTTAGCCTAGAGCAATGAATTGCTAAGTAGGCATATGACTTCCTCTCCACCCTTCTTATAATTATCTCATTTCTACTTTCATTACAAAAATGGAATCATAAAAATTGCAACTTTTCAGAAGGCAAAAAATAATACAAAAATAAATGAAGTAAAATGAAAAATTAGAAGAATAAAGACTCACTAGACCCTTTTGAAATACACATGGGTGGTCAAAAAAAGAATAGAATCAAGAGATTGCATGGAGAAAGAACAGAATTTCAACTCTGCATCCTGGAAGGCATTTGTACACCTTATCTGATGAGATTTCCAGATCTTATTTTGGAAGTAAATATCAGACCACTATGTATGGGAAGATTTTTATCAAGTCATACATGTCTATCCATAGATAATAGATAGATGATAGATAGATGATAGATAGATAGATAGATAGATAGATAGATAGATAAATGATAGATTGATAGACTGATCTGTGGTTTATTCTATTTTTGAAAACATATACTGTTTAGTTGATGACAAACACCTGATCAAAAATGAAAACAAACTCACCATTCAGAAATTGATATGTAGTGTAGAAAAACATCTAATGATTATATTTTTCTTTCTTTTTATCTGGAATGCTGAAATTATTTAGCTACAATTTTGTAGTATGCAGGATATGTATTGACTTTTCATGGGCAAATGTTTGACAAGAGAAACAAAAATAGAAATCTCAAAATATCAGTCTGAATGATAAACATATCAATAGCTCAAGGGTACATAAGAAAGTTGTCACAGTTTTAAGGGAAAGTATGTGTTGCTGTCCTTTATAAAATTTATAAAAAGTATAGCACAATATTATGACTATGACTAATTTAATACATTATAATAACAAATATTAGAAACTAATGTTTTTTTGTGTCTCTGTGCCTAGTTGATAAGTATGAAAATTAATGAGGTAGACAAGAGCAGTTTCTTAATTTATAAATTATTTGATTCACATATTTATTACCAATGTTAATCCTTGTTTTTAGTGTGGTTTGCCTTGGAAAATATATTATTATTGATCATAAGCAAATGAAAGACTTTTGAATTATTATACAAAGAATCTGAGGGAAATTGCACTTACAGGAAATAAAATCTTACTTTAAAATTTTTCACACAACAAAATAGTAAACAGAACTCAAATTTATGAAACTCATATATTTGTTTTCTACTAAAGGTATACAAAGTTTTTATCTGTAGGCTTTACATTATATATATATATATATATATATATATATATACACACACACACATATATATATGTATATATATATATATTACATATGTTTCAAGTTAAATGTCATATAAATAAACAATGTTTCAAAGATAGTGTTGTAGGTATTTTCATTGTGTTCAAACATTTTCAGCCCTAAACCTTATACTTCATAGTCAAAATATTTAAAATTTTAAAGAAATGTTTTACAGCAGAAAAAATGCTTTGCAGTAAAAGATATAAATGCAAAGGATAAAAGAATTGATTAACTCAATATCATTTTTCAAAAACATGAAATGAAGAAAAGCATCTTAATTATTGTTTTTGTGATTCTATCTTATTTTTATTTGAACGAACATAAAGGTTATTGTGTTTAGTGCACATGCCTTATAAAGAACCACAAGGTTTCTTCATTTGCCATCAGTTATCCACTGATGTCTAGATAAATCTTTACAGTACCATAAATTTCCACAATATAAACTCAATAAAAGGTTATATGGCATGCATTTTGAAGACATTTGACCTTACTATCTATATCAGTCTATATCTCCATACCAAAAAGGAGACTGTGTTTAACCTTCACTTTAAACAATACTAATTAATTTGATGCAAATCCTTGGCTTAGGATACAAAAATTTTTCTTGGATAAAAACAACAACAAAAAAATCAATAAAAAAATCAGTCTTTCATTTTTGAAATTAGAAAACGCCTTTCCCTCCATGTAACCATATCTTCAGAGCAAACCATGAGTCCAAAATCCTTTTTGATACCACAACTACCACAAAACCTGCAAATATGCTATCTGGGGTCCTTCCACAACCACAGAAATTGAAGAAGAATTTGCTATCTTTTATAGTTTAATTCTATATTTAAGTGAAGAGAGGTCATCAAGTATACAATAAGTGTATCATTTAATAAGAATGTGAATTAATTTGAAAAAAATATGGATACTGAATTGTCTCTGAAGTTAAAAAAACTCCAAGTTATTACAATTTTCATCTGAAACATGCAGTTGCCATTTTAATTTGTCAAAGCTAAAAAAAAGATAAATAAAAAGATGGAATGTGTATATCTTAGTTTTTTTTAAACTGAACTCTTGAGCTTATTTCTAAAAAAAAAAGCTTTATGTTTAATATACTGTCATATAAAGTCAAGCTGATAGAGAATATTTATAGCAAAGGAAGTGAATAAAATATAAAAGCCATGGAATTTTAAACAGACAGAATATTGTATAAAAATGTGTTAATATTGATTGCATTGGTAGAAAAATATAAAAATTTAATGGGGAGGGAGTTAAATAAAAAGTTATCAAACTTTTTGTTTTATGATAAATTGGTAAAAAAAAAAAACCATAAATGTAATTTAAGAAAAATTCTACTGTTTTAAAATCAAAATTAGCACAATGTGGAAGCTTTATAGTTCTACTGTATAGTTTTATATATATATCATATTTGTATAGTATAGTAAGTAAAACTTGAAAGGCAATATGGTTAATATTTTTCTTAAGAAATTAAGTTTGTAGTGTGAAATCATAAAATCAATTTTGCTTGTTTAAAAATGTATATTAACATCAAAAGATTAAAATATGCCAATGCAATGTACTTAGAAAGATTCAAGACACAAGCTATAATGAGAAATAAATTTCAACGTAGCCTAAATGTATTGATTGCTGCTGTTTCTCTGTGCCTTTAGTAGCACTTCTTTTTTTCACAATTTTTTATATCACAATGCTTCTGATAACTTCACAGTTATAAATTTCAAAGTCAAGGTAGAATCATTTTTAAAATTTAGCTATGAAAATGTGTTTAATGATAGGTCTATATATTAAATCTAAACAAGCCACTGAATACAGTAGGCTTTGTAGTCTTGGCTCCCACTCCCTTTTACTTACTGATCCTACTAGTCATAGAAAATCTTTTGAAAAAGTATTCAAAAGATAATATATACTCAAGTAAACATAATTTAAAAGAGTATAACTTAAAAAGCAAAATGTCCTCCACCTAACTCCTCCTTCATTTGAGTCTCTTTCTAAGATGTATATTCACATATATTTCCTTGCATAAAATTTTTGTTTCTTTTTTGGATATATATAAATACTTTGCTTTATATAAATCACTCTCCTGAACCACGTTGTTTTCAATAAAAATATAGATTAGCCATATTTCTATATAAGTACTTATAAATCTCTCAAATTCTTTTGAACGGCTTTTTCTTATTGCACTAATTGATACATTAACATTTATGTAATCATTCACTTAGAAATAGACCTTTAATTTGTTTCCATATTTTTCTTATTACTTTAATGCTGAAATAAAAAATTTTGAACATAACCATCACAGCCAGCTTTATTTGTGAAACAAGGAAATAAAGGCTTACTTTTCTAAAAAAAAAAATCTTGAACATATATATCATTGTAACTTGTTATAATATATTAGTAGGATAAATTTTTAGAAATAAAATGGATGAATGATGATTGTAAAAATAAATTTACTTAATGACAAATATCAACAAATCACATTTATTCAGTCCACTGTCCAAAAATTTATGTGATTAATGGATTTTTAAAATAAACACAACTAAAAGATAATTTAGTTTCTACTAATAGTGATTTATGAACTGAATGTTTGTATTCCCCTGCAAAATTCTTATATTATAGACCTAAACACCAAATGGCTGCATTTGGAGATGAGGCCTAGAGGAAGTAATTAGGGTTAAGTGAGGTCATAAAGGGGAATCTTATTCCAATAATATTGGTGTCCTTATAAGAAGAGACACCAGAGAGCTTGCTTACTCTCTCTCTCTCTCTCTGCACACACACCAAGAAAAAGCCATAATGAAGACATAGTGAGAAGGCAGCTGCCTACAAGCCAGGAAGAATGCCTTTACTGGAAACGCACCTTGCTGATACCTTACTCTCAGACTTCTAGCCTCCTGAACTATGAAAAAATAAACTTCAGTTGTTTAAGCCATCCAGTCTGTGTGGTTTATTATGGCAGCCCAAGCAGACAGACAATTGATGTTGTCCCAATTTTTCTGTCAATTAGACAGAATAATTACCTAAATAAAAATTAATGATAGTTATTCAGAAAAAAATTTTAAACTTTCAATCTGGCTAGATATGATTTGTCAATAGACAATTCAATGGGTTTTTAAGTAAAAACTATAAATATACACATAAAGACATAAAGGGTGGAAAATACATATTTCAGGAAATGTAATTCACAATATATGTTGTGTTTTCTTAGAAAACAGTTAGTTGTCTTTCAAGAAAAATCCTCATACTCAAAAAAGAGTGTTTATAAAAACTAAAAAAATGAAGAATTTTTCAACATATGAAAAAATAAATGAAAATAAAACTATAGTATAAAATAACTATTAAATGTATATGTCTTTATATTCAGTCGCCATTTTTTATTGAATGTCTATTCATAAGCAACTTACTATTCTAAAATCTGTATGGGATAGAAACCATTATCTCATAACATTTCACATTTTAGAAGTAAATTTCATGCATCTATTTATTATATACTTACTCTTCTACCACTCACAAAAGACAAAAGAATTATTATTGAAATTTTACAGGTAAGGAAACTGTTCAGAGAAGTTAGGAAACACATCCAAGGGCTCAAAACCAGTAAGATGGGAACACAGATTTCATGAGTATCAAAGCTTATGTCCTTTCACCTGTAATGCACTTTATTCTTTCTTTTATATACCTTCAAATATGTGTTGAACAAACTCTAATGAAGTTAGCACTGTGTGAGAAAGTAAATGAGGGAGAATCAAATAAGTGGTGTAAGCAAGGTCATAAATGCTCTGATAGAAGCAGATCCAAGGAGCCTGGGAACAGGCTGCTTACTCAGTCTGGAGAGTGTCAAAGAAGCGTCCCAGAAAGGGTAATGCTTGAACTAGCATTAAAGGAGCCATGAAAATTACCCAGATCAACAAGGGGATGAGAATTCTAAAACAGTCCTTGTCAGACTTTAGTTTCCAGGAACATGAAAGATGGAAGCTTGTTTACTGCTCCAAGGTCTTCCTCATGAGAATATACGTCTGTAGATAAAGGTGTGTGCATACATATAAATCACGTTGTATTACATACTGGCATTTATATTAATTCCTATATCTATAATTACATTGGTATTTACACATATTACATATTTACATTTAAATTCATTTTTATATATTTAGTTTTTGAAATCCTTGAGTTTATATCTCACTTCCAATTACATCACAGGGTTCATTCTAGTTTTCTCCATTTCCATAATTGTAACTTCCTTCTCTGGCAGTAGAAATACTGGGTCCCACTAGTATCCTTAATTTATTAACATATTTGATTCACCTCTATACTAACCAATGTTCATTATCGTGGCCACCCATTCTTTCATGGACACCATGGTCACCAATTCTTGCACTAGGATAAATACCATCTTTACCCCATTTATTTCTTAATATCCCTAACTTATTCTCCCCACATATTAACAACCTGCCACCTTAATTTGGGCTCTGAAATTTCCAGAAGGATGCTCTCAGCTTCTACTTGGGCTCTCATGTCCTACAGCAGGACGCCTCATCTGCTCCATAGGATGACACCCTCATTCTGCAGCAGGCTGCACTTCCAGGTGAGCTAACACCTTGCTTATTGTGCTCTGCCCCACCCAAACGCTGTAGGGCTGAATTGTTCAGGAAGAAAAAGAGAAAGGGGAAGGGAAAAAGAGAAAAGGGAAGAAGAGTCACAAATAACAAATCACGGCTTGCTCTTTTTTTCCACTAAAAAATCAAGAGCAGCGATTCTGAAAAAGGAAATGCCACAGATTCTGTGGTTTGAAAAGGATAGCCAATATATAATTTTGTATTTGGAATAGGAAACAAATATATTGTTTCATAATATAAACTACTCAAAATAAAGCTGGAAAAAATCTTTTTGGATTAGAATAGAATCTAGTGGTGAGGATGAAAGGAAGTGAGATTTTTGTATTTATCAAAACGAATAATGAGTTTAAAAATATTGCCATTAAAGATGAACATCTCAGCTTTTAGGGACTATAGTAGTCTCCCTTATTCACTGGGGATATTTTTCAAGACCCCAAGTGGGTGCCTAAAGACTCAGATAAAACTCAGCCTTCTATATATTTTTTCTCTTATACGTACCTATAATAAAGTTTAATTTATAAATTAGGCCCAATCAGAGATTAATAATTAATAATAAAATAGAACAATTATAGTAACATCCTGTAATAGTAGTTATGTGAATGTTTCTGTCTCTCAAAATATCTTATTGTGCTATACTCATCTTTCCTTCTTCTTGTGATGATGTGCGATGATAAAAAGCCTATGCAATGAGATGGAGTTAGGTGAATGATAAAGACATTTTGACATAGCATTAGGCTACTATTGATCTTCTGACAACACTTAACAAGCACTTTAAGGCTTTTCTTTGACATATCTGAATTGTCAACATCACCACTCTTGCACTTTGGGGCTATTTTTAAGTAAAATAAGGGTTACTTGAACACAATCACTGGATACCATTTCAGTTGATCTTATAACCAAATGGCTCCTAAGTGACTAATGGTTGGAGTTTAGGCAGCACAGAGACAGAAACTGGACAAAGGGATGATTCATATTGCCTATGCTACAAAAAGAGATTTTACCACACTATGCACAGTGGCACACACTTTAAAACTTATGAATTGTTTATTTCTGGAATTTTATAACTAATATTTTCAGATTGCAGTTGGCTGCAGGTAACTGAAACCTCAGATAAGAAAGGAGACTACTGTACCTGTTTTACTGGCTTTATTTGACTCAATATTTATTAACATTGCAGGGCAAAAGATAGTTAGATGGCCCTTAAATAATTAAACACCAGGAAATCCTAAATTCCCTTAAATTTTAACTCATTTTATATAGTTATATATAATGGTTTAAGATTAGTATATTAATGATTAATGTCTTTATATGTAATGTTTAATATCAATGTATATGACTTTATATCATTATATATGTATGTAATGTTCAATATTATATATATTATGTTTAATATCATAAAATATAATGGATGCATTAGGACACTTGCATGAAAATCTATGATTAGCTAATTAGAAAATTATTTTCTTGTTATTATTTTCTTATTTTTTAAAATACTCAAACATTTAGAAATGAACAGAGTGGGAAGCTTTAGTTCCTTCATTATTAAAAGAGGTGTTTAGAGTAACATGGCTGAGGGGGGTTTACTCTACATGCTAGTTAGTGACCACCCACTCCCATCTGGGCAATTTGGACATGGCTATTACTACATATAAAAAATTGAAAAAAAAAATCAGTCTTTAAGAGCTATACTGCATTTTTTGAAGCATCAATTTCAAGAATTTAAAAAAATTTCCTAAGAAAATCAGAACATATACAAACTTTTACCTATAGCAATAAAATTAACTGTTGTATACGATTTAAAAATAAAAACTACCTAATTTTCGACAATGCAGAATTAGATGAATAATCATTTTACAGCCATGAATTGGGATATTATATAGTTTTAAAAACAATCTGAAGTAGACCTTGATTAGGGAATAGTTTTACATGTTTTTGAGTGAAAATCTAGTATACACTAGTATACATGAATATAACTTTATATTAAAAATAAATTAATGTTTTTATGCACATCTATATGTACATATAAATGTATACTATATATATATATATATATATATATATATATATATACACACACACACATACATATGCACATAGAAAAAGCTCTGATTGTATATAGATGAAAATAACATTATGTACTTGGAGTTACCACAGATTTTATTTTTATTTTTTGTTGTTTTCCCCCAAGTCATTCTTTTGCTCATTTTTTCTCATTCCTTTAACAAATATTTATTAACTCTATCTCATTCTAAGCTCAAAATTTTTAAAATTTATTTTCTTTAAATATTGTATATCAATACCTTAATATTCTTTCTAGCTAAATACATATGCCCCATCTCTTCCACTTAAAATTATCTACAAAGGCACCTGAAAAATATCCTAGAAGACTTCAAGTTATATCCTGCATGATTTAAACTTTAAAACATTAAAATTAAGCAGTGCAAAGCAAATCTTTCAAATTTGACCTATAAATATAAGAAAATTTAGGGAAATAATAAAAGGAGAAACTATTTCTAAGCATATATAAAAATTGGCTGTCCAAGAAATTGTTGATGTATTTGCTTGAGGTATGGGTATACAATAGATGATTTAGAAAATCAATATATTTCTTTAAGAATTGCATTAAAACTTAAAAAGTAAAATTTTTAGATTTTGAATTCTAGCATTAAAAAAATCTGATTACTACAAAAATATTATTCAGATAGTTCAATTTGACACACAGTGAATTAGACTAACTATAGTCAGTTGTAAATTTACTTTGTGTGATCAAGTAGATTAACTTGAAATATTAATGTAATAATTACTGATGAAAAGAGTGATCACAAACTATAGGAAAATAATCTTTTATTTTAATGTTCTTATAAGCACAAAGAATTTCAAAACCAGTATCTACTGTACTGTTTAATTTCTATAAATTGGTTTAGGTATTGTGTTATAAACAATGACTCATTTTCAAGAAGTGTTAAGGTGCTGGAGTAACTTACAAGCCAAGGAGTGTGACTTCATGAAACACAACTACATATTTTTTGTGTTAGATCCAGAGTACTAGACAGCTTCAACAGGACAGGGCAACATTGGCATTGTTTACATTCTTATTTTGCTCTAAATTTGGAAAACAGTCAATGATCATTAACGGAGAATTAAAGAATTATTTCTTCTAGTGAACACTACATTTCTTTGAATTTTTACTAAAATATACATACTCCTGAATTACTATTTTTTGATTATGATAAGATCATCATAGCAAACACTTCTCTATATCATGGACTATACCCATAAACTTTTCTGATAGAGTGCTGTGCATCTCTCTAACACAAAACCATAAGGTCTATTTGTGAAATGTTATTTAATTGTGCTATAAAGTTCAACCACTGCAAGCTTGTACATTACGCTGTAGTTGAAAATGTGAATTTGTATATTTAATAAGCCATGTTTGAGTCTGTATGAGACCCTGTCCAATATAAATAACAGTTGTTTGTGGTATAAGGAGGGGGCTGTCGTATTAATTGCTAGTTTAGGTAGACACTGATTATTTTTATACAAAATAATGAATTTCATTTTATTCATGTTTTTATTATAATGAAACAAAAACCAGAGCAAGCAGAACTATTTTAGCAAATTTACGTTATAAGGCCCAAAGCCTGAATAAGAGCCCGAAATCTATTGTGTGTCCATTAGGAGAAAATTTTATAATGATTCAATAGTAGGCAGTCAAAACTCAGGAATATTGAAGTACTTTACTTATTCAATCTTGCAATTGAGGTTGCTAACTATCAATTGAAATCTGTGTTCTTTCATTTATCATGCAAAGTTATCACTAGAAAGTACTGTCCAGCCCTTTTTAGACCTAGAAGAGAATAGAGAGAGTTCATTCTAATTAACAAAACCAGAATCAATGTGTGATATTTATGGGCCGAAGCTATTAAGAAGTATGTGTCATATTCACTTTTTCTTTCCCTTCTACCAGCTGGACTATTAGAACTCCAGGCTTTAGGGATGAAGGAGCTGCAAGAAAGAAGCCTGATTCCCTAAATTCTCCATAGGATAAAGTTGCCCACAGACCAGGAACAACTATGTCAGGCTGATTGATATATAGGTAATAATTATATATTTGGAAATTTAGAGATTATTTAAGAAATTATCTTATTCTAATAATATAGTCCTCTATAATAATAATTTGGGGCAGAGAAAAAGTGGAATTCAAGAAAAAGGAGAATGGATGAGCTTAGATGTAATTGGGTTTTTATTAACATATGAACAAAATTATACTAAACAATGATAAAGCTAATACTGGACTAGTCATTAAAATATGCCTATTCTGGTTCCACCTTTATCACTATTAGTACCAGGGACCGGTGCTCCTATGAAAATCTAATGCCTGATGATCTGAGGTAGAGCCGAGGCAGTGATGCTAGCACTGGGGAGCTGCTGCAAATATGAATGAAGCTTTGCTTACTTGCCCACCGCTCACCTCCTACTGTGTGGCCTGGCTCCTAACAGGCCACAGACTGGTATTGGTCTGCAGGTCCTGAAGGTTGGGGTTCCCTGGCCCTAAAAAGCTTTAGGCAACTTCACGGTTACTTTATGCAAGTTTTCTGTGCTTCAATTTCTTTATTTTTTTTTAATTACTAAATAAGAAATTCCACTAGATGAACTCTATAATTTTTCAGCTATAACATTCTCATTCCTACTATTTCTACTAATAGATGAAATGATGTATCATAAGCCTCAGAAAGCCTGATGCTCAGCAACTCCAGGATGATGACATAGAGACCAACAAGGTGGAAATGTTGAGACTTGGCTCTGGCATAGAATCTTGCTTGGGCAATTATAAAAGAAGACTCGTTGAAATGTTTCTGAGTCTGAGAGCTGCTCTAGCACAGTATTTTTGTATGGCGATGTATATAAATTTTTTAAAGAATAAATATTTTCTTTTGCAAAAAAAAAAAAAAAAAAATCCAAGAGGGAAGAATTGTGCCATAGAGTAAAGAACAGCACCGAGGGTCACTCACAAAGATCTACCTCTAGATGGCTCTACCTCTAGTTGGCTGCAGGTGTTTAGAAAGTTATTTAAGTTCTTCTGGACTTCACTTCTCTCACCCATAAAGTAAAAATAAAAGTAAAATTATCTCTAGGTTTCCTTTAAGCTCTAATAATTGGCAATTCTATAAACAGTCCATTCTGTGTGATTTTTATGGAAATGAAAAGCAATAGCACTAGTGTGTGTCCGTTAAGCCAAGGACATAGCTTTCTTTGTAAAGTGCTATCAAGAAGTTAGGCAAAAATCTGTTGACCTGTAAATAATTTTTAAGAGACCTTGACATTTCCCCACCATTTTCTCACTTATCATTGTAGTAGAAGGAAACATTAGTATAAGGAAAGCATTGGCAGAGGCAGTAGAAGTGTAAATTTATAGTTAGCTCCTAGCCCCTAGGCCAGGGTCACATTCCTTACTGATGGTGAGCTCCCAGTGTCAGCTGCTGTGCTTCCCTGGAAACTGAAATGCAGCAGGAAGCTTTCCCCTCTGTGAGGTAGAGCCTGGGGTTGCTTATGCCATGGTTAGTCGAGGGAAGGAGGATAAAATTTTTCTCAAATTAAGCTATGAAAGCATATCTTTATAACAGCTCAGATCCTCCATACACAGGAAAGTAAATCACCTGAATTTACCTTTAAAAAAAAAGTGGAAAAAAAAAACAAGAAAAATGGCAGATCAATTTAATCTTTAGCCATTAGTAGGCAGACACACATGTGTATATATTTTTGAGAGAGAGAAAGAGACAGACAGAGAGAGAGAGAGAGAGAGAGAGAGAGAGAGAGAGAGAGAGAGAGAGACTTTTTATTAATATATGTGTTGCATTGGAGAAGTTAGTTTCTATCTCTAAATGCCTACCTTAGGTAATTTTTTTCCATTTCAGTAATTAAAAATTTAAATGCAAAATTCCAATTTTACCTTTAGCTACTTAGAAAAGAGCTTTGTTTAAATAAAGTGTCAACTCACTGTCAAAAGTATAAACACAAGGAAATGTTTAGCTTCTCAGGGAGGTGAAAGTGGTAGCAAAATCAATTTGAGAGATAAAGACTTTCAGATTTTTCTTTTAGTTTCAAGTGTGTGTATTCTATAAACTAGAATACATATTAGGTAATTGGATTAGTAATGCACACATCTTAAGAAGGAAGAGCTAAATTTGTGAATTTCTAAACCTCACTACAACATTTAGAATTTTATTATCTGCTATGACTACTATGTTTGCCTCTCTACCTTGCCTTCAGAAAAGACTTGCTTGATGGCTATTAACCTACATGTGATGAATTTGAATGGCATGAAATAATCAATCTAGGTTGAAACTGTAGAATTATGGAATGTGTCTTTTATAAAAAGAAGATTTGATATTTAGTCAATTCTATTATTTCTTCACTTATTGTGCTATTTATAACATTTATTACTGTTTAATGTAGATTTTCCCTCCCTTTTGCTCCTAAAGCTACCCATAACATTATTTGACATTTTGCATGAAACGCCTTATTTGTCTGTTTGCATATACGTTTCATGTGAGTGATCATAATATGAGAAATTGAGCCATTACATACTTAGCTATCTGTTTTATATTTACTTACATTTTGAGAGCGCTAAACATAACAAATCACCAAATGAGAACATCCTAACAACAATCTTGGATACTATGATGTAGCATTCAAGAGCACAGAGTCCAATACCAGATAAAACTATATTCAAACCCCAGTCAGTTTGTGAACTTTGGCATGTGATCTATCTCTCAAAGCTTCATTTTCTCAGCCATAAAATGAGAGTATGTTGGAGCCTTAACCTTTAAAATGATGCAGCTTCTACTTCAAACAATAGAATGTTACTCAAATTTCCATTTTATCTCCTTTTGCATTTTAGTTTGCATTTTAATCAAATTCTTTTCTGATTTTTACTCATATTTTCTTCTCTCCTTAACATGGGCATCTACTGTCCATCATGAAATTGCCTGACTGAACAATGGACAGTTTGGACATGGACTCATCAGTCCTTCTCAAAGTTCAATGGGATCTATGCTAGCTTTGTCTGTTACTCTGCTGGGGTCTTGATGTTAGAGAGAAGGTCTGCTTGAAATAATATGAGTCGAAGGCATTTTGGACTCCCCAGTCATTTTTGCTACCTGACCCTGACCCTTATAAAATAAATTTTAAAAAAGTTTAGTTTGCTGCTCTAATCTCTTCACTGATCTGACCTACTTTTCTGTTGAATTCCTTGTCCTACAGTTTGTGCAGCATGATTCTCTATAACCGTGTCCTGGCCTCTCTGACCTGAACCAACTGATTGTACCATGGGTTTAAGCTATCATTCTGGTTGGATCAAAGAAGAAGAGAGCTCCTTTCATTCTGTCAGCATTATCTCAATAGTTGTCTTTATCGGGCAAAAGTGAATCACTAATTTTAAATCTGTAGTTTTTTTAGATGTTACAATGCTTACATATACCTGTTATCTTTTTTTAATTCTTTTTACCAATAAGATGATATAGGTAAAGCAGGTATTACTGTTATCTAATTTTATACCCAAGAAAGCTAAAATCCAGAGAGGTTAAATGAGTTGCCCAAAGTTACACAGTAGCAAGGTGCAGAACTGAGATATAAATTCAGGCTCTTTGAATAAAAAACCATTATGTTTTTTTCTCCCAATAATCATATGACAGATTTAAACCATTTACAAAGCATGATTCAAAATGAAGGAATATAGCATACCAATAAACAGTTTTTTTGGTTCCCTTTAGAGAAAGAAGTGTGACCAGAAGTAACAGTGATAGATTGAACATAAATTTATGAATAGGACTTTGTCTGGAGAGAAAAAATGGACCGTGAAACTCTGCCACCTATTTGTATTTTTTATTAAAATGTTTATAGGCTGACTATTTGATATAGCCCAAGAAACGAAAGTGTCACTAAAAGATTGAATTGTTTAGATACATAGCCATAACACATTATGTCCAGCTCTGACTGAGAACATCTAAGATATATTAGCAGTTGTTAAAGAACATAATGTCTGAAAGAATATAGTAACAAAAAGTAAATTTAAAAAAATATTGTTTTTTATTGTAAAAATTATAAGCAAACAAATATATTGGGGGTTACTGACAATTTGCTGACAGATTAGGTAACATATTTAAGTCTTATTAATTTGAAATTTCTTATTTACAAAATGGGAGTAATACTGATTTGAAAAAATTCTATGAACCTATTGTGGGTGACTTTAAATGTATTCTTTATTTTTTTTGTATAAATCATTTAACACTCAAAGTACTTTATTGTAATTTTCATTTATTTTTCTTCCACAAATTTCCTTTTAGATAATTAAATCATATTGCTAGGTATAACATCTTGCATGCATAATTATAGAATTATATAAATATTACATCAGTATTACTGTCTTTCTAATGTTAAGCAAATAATTTGACCATACATCAATGAAAGACTCCTACAGTCTGGAATAGCTTTCACGTGAGTGCATGCATATGTGTGGATGCATGTGTTATGACTCTGTATACGTCTATTAGAAATCTAATTTAAAAATAGATATTTTAATCTAGTGATTTTTACTAGATATATTGCATCTATAAAATAAATTTAACTCATATATAATTACTATATGGTAGAGAATTGGTAATGTATGGCAGATCAAACTAAAATGTCCTCCATTCTATATTAATATACCATAACATGTACCAGGTATAAATTAAGTACTTGAAATACAGAAATGAATAAAATATGACCAGTGTCTACTCCCAGTTCTAAGTCATTGATGGCAATATCTGAGAAACCAACATAACCAATTCTGCTATTCAGTTATAGGAACTGCTTTATGCCCCAAAGGGCTCTTAGATTTTTATTTTTCTTCTCTTTTCCTCTCTGGCTCTAGATAATAGGTTCATTCTTTTTCTCTGGAAGCTGCCACTACAAACTTTTTCCCTTAGGCTTCTTCAGCACCCAAGCCTGGGTGTTCAGAGGATGTGGCCTTCTAAACCATATACCTCTTGCTTGCTACCACTCAAGATGTAAATGTGGGACATATAACAGTTCTACAGTTAACTGTGATTAAAAAGCATAGAGGAAATTTTACAAAAATAAGTGTATAGGTAATTTTAGAACCTGTATCTTCTACTTCTGAACTTCAAGTGTGTTTCAGAATCACTTAAAAACATATATCGTGAGGCCTTCCCAGGAACTATTGAATTAAATCTATTTTAATTAAACATGGAAATCCCCATATTTCAAACAAGTCTTCTGAGTGGTAAAAATATGTTTTAAATCTCATAATATGGCCCCTAATTGCAAATGGCAAATACAACTTTAAGATGCTGGTCTCTAAAGTAGGTAAACAATTCTGGCTTGCTCATGACAGAAATAAAATATCCTAACTTTTATGTATATTAATTTTTATCTAAAATAACTGGACAATTAAAATATTTTCTGTTAAAGTTTAAACTGAAGATTATACTAAGAATACAAACACAAATGTAATACTATAATGGCAACAAAAAAGAGGCTGAGCTGACACATCTTCCCCAAGAATAAACACTTTGAACTATGCATCATGAAGTAAAATCAATGGTGATCTCATTGGATATGTCAAGAAATCATATAAAAATATCCAAAAATTTCAAGACTATTTGGAGTATGGAGTCACATTAAAGATAGTTAATAATATATTTTTAATGAAAAAGTAAAAATACATTGGAATATCATTTAATAATTATTTTATTTCTAATTTCTATTCTATGAATGTTTTATAATATGAATAATGTATTAGTACCATAGTAAATGTACAACACTTACAAATAAATATATATATACATACATACATACATACATACAAATGCATTGAGATATATGCAGATAGTTTTTCCTCAAAGAAGTATGCAGTCAGAAAAGTCTAGAGACCAAATCTAGAAACTTCTTCTTTCATCTAATTAATAGATATACTCTTTCACACAAAACCACCACTTTTTATGCAAGAAACTCAATTAAAAGAGTACAATTGAATCTCCATTTATCTCAAATGACCAATTTGTGTTTCTTTGGAACCTCTACCCAGGTGGCACTATTTGAGCACTGAGCCATGCCCAGAAATGACTTCTTTTCTAGACAAATCTGTAAATGGCAAATAATTAGCTAATGATTATTATTAAACCATACAATGCTATGAATTCTATAATTTATTGCTGAAAATAGTGAGAGCATAGAGTACTAGTAGTAATTGATAACCATAGTAATTTAATGACAGCTTTATGGCAAGCACTGTTCTAAAAGTTCATCTAAACCAGTTATTATCACCTTATATAAATGAAGAAACACCTATATATATATAAAAACAAAACCTAATTTCTGATCAGAGCCATAATAGCCTTCATAAGAGATAATATTTATACTAGTACTTGACAAATAAAGGGGTGTTTGTTTGGGCAGCACTTGGCAAAAGACATTCTTGGACAAAGAAATACCACAGCAAAAGAGTTCTCACATATTGGTTCTTAGGAGTTGGGAATTCTCATTCATCCATCCTCTGTTTTACTGGCTAGGTCTTACACTTCTTTATGATATTGACTTTTCTCCATTTATCAGTTTTCCTTATCTTTTGAAGTAAGTGTCCCAGAACACATGCCTTAATTTCTCATTTAATTATTTGTCTCTAATTGTCCAACATTATTTTCAGTAGACTATAAGATCTGTGAGAGCAAGGACCATATCTCTCTCACTCATCTTTATCTTTCAAGAGTCTAGGAGTATGTAAACATAGAGTAGGTATTGAATAAATATTTGATGAATGAACAACTAAATATATTAGTCTGGCTTGATAACGAGCATATGCAACTATCACCTAGTGGTATCTAGACAGAGTGAAAACAAATACTAGTTTGGCTTACATTTCGAAGGCCTCTAAGTAAATAGAGGTCACAGCACTATAGCTAAAGGAATATAGATAACTAGAGGAGAATAAAAAGTTACATATCAGATCAAACAAATTGGCTCTAAATCTTAGAGGCTCCAGATTACTCTTTCTGTGAAATTAGCAGGCAACCTCTTGAAGCTTCTAAGTCTTGCTGTCCTTATTTCTAATATGTGAATAACAATAATTCCTATTTTACAGGTCTTTACAGAGGTAGAGGTAACATGAAATTAATGAAGCTGATGCTTCAAGGCCTATGATTTGCACAGGTACTTTTCAAGGCCCTAGTTAATGAGTAGAGGACAATTGACAGTAGTTATGATTTACTGTTAAAGAAAATGTTAAATGTCCTGGAAACTTACATACAGCCTTTATATGTAGCAGAATATATAAAATATATATAATTTCTTACAAATTTAAGAATAATTCTAAATGTTTATACAACCATGTCTATAACAAGTTATAAAGCTGAAAAGACCTTTCCTAAATTATTGATGATAAAATACAAATTTTAAATTACCTCGATAGAGAAAAGACTAATTTTTTCCCCATTCTTTCCATAGAAAAAACATTGTAAAATTAGTGTTGCATGAACAGGCCAAAAAAGAATCATAGAAAAATATGTAATGTAAATAGTCTGACCAGTCCTTACAATGCTTGATTCGGGGTTTATATGTAGAAATAACAACTTAAATGATCATTATAAAAAGGTTAAATTAGTTGTTAAATTAAAAGAATTTAACAGAGAAACAATTATCTCACTCTCACCAGACTAAAATTAAATAACATCTTCCTCTTTATTTGTCATTTATTTCTTCCTTTACCTAATAAATTATACTAGAGAGGTCACCCTAAATATAATAAATGAAACACTGCGAATATTTTACGATAAAATTTATACAAATTTAACATATTTTCTGATGATGATCAATGTTGGAACATGGAAACAGTCCTGTTGCTACCAATCCAAACACCAAATTAGTGATTTTTTTTCTAGAGTGAATCACATTTGTTAGAGGAAGAAAGTACCAACTAACCAAAACAATATGTGTATTTTATTCCTCTTCCCATTTGATGTTTCACAAAATAAAATGGTACCTACCCAAACCACAATATCAGGTTATATATCCAACTGGATTTTGTTTATTTGAATCAATTTACAGGACTGTGCACGTTTATGGGTTTATATTACCACAGCCACAGATGGTAGCCACTGAATATATGCCATTTTTACATAGATGCACGTGTTTTCAATGATGCTAAACTTAATAATTTATGTATTTTTTATATAGCCCATGAGACTGAAAGGCAGCCAAAGAGAGCCACATTTAGAAATGCTGCTGATATAAACTAAATTAAGTTTAGCATAATGTTGTGCAAACAAAATGAAAATTAAAAATAAAAACATATGAATCAAATGTAGTTTTAGTACTAATCAAATACTGTGGGTCACAAAAGTTAAAGACATCATGCACTTATATTAAGTGATTAAAGGGAGAACAGCTTCTGTTCACTGCCCCAAATACTGTCCCCTTTGTGTTCTTAATGGATGACACAGCACTAAAGAGAAGAACATCTTTTTTATCCATCTGTGAAGAAATACAGACTGTGGCAGATGCAGAAGAGCCATTGAGACACTGAATAATTAGAAAACAGTTCCCTGGAGAAATGGAATTTAAAAAATGACTATTTAAAAAAGCAAACACATGCTCTAAAATTACAATAATAACAAAAACTTTCACCTGAAGCTGATGAAAACTAGTTTTGTTCTTGCAATTAATATTTAGCTCACCTGATAACATATAAACGAAGTAAAAAATGTCATATTGGAATTTAGAAGACTATAGTTTCAAAGGAACTTCAACTCTTAAAGCTTAGTATCTCTGGGTGCTTTCAGCATTTGTGGAAATTATTCAGAAGTCTGATAAGGTCTTTTTACATGTTACTACTACAAATGGAAACAATTTTTACTTCT
Organism: Eidolon dupreanum; assembly: GCA_028627145.1. Lineage (NCBI taxonomy): Eukaryota > Metazoa > Chordata > Mammalia > Chiroptera > Pteropodidae > Eidolon > Eidolon dupreanum. The sequence continues at coordinate 31,683,223 of CM053514.1, forward strand.
TTATACTTTATATATGTGTTTATAAACTAAGCACACAACGTTTATTAGTTAACTGCTTACTGATAAAATAGGTTGCAAGACAGACAATGAGTATAACTGGCATGTCCACCATATGTCAATCGTATGTGTGTGTGTGTTTTTAAATTAGTACTATGCATTGCTAAACATCTGGAAAAACTGATCTTGTAATCATACTAGGATTAAAATTCCTAAATGCATTCTAATATGCTGTCATATAAATTGATAATTTATAACTTATAGGATAAAACAAAAATAGGAAACAGTTATTTTAATTTTGGACACAATAAGCTTTCTTATGGGTAAAATTTATACAAGTCTATGATTCTTTTTAATGTATTGTACAAATCATTATACATGAGGTTTCATTTAACAGATATTTTGCCTGAAATGCAATCACATGGCATACGGGTGCTATAAATTAAGTGGAAATTAAAATTGTATAAAAATAAATAGTAAATAGTGAATGCTTTAAAAATAAAAATATTAATTTATAAGTCAGGTTTTGGAAGAAAATCTTGTCACCAAAGCTAAAGTTTTAATATCAAAAAAGTTACCTGTGATAATTCATTAAACAAAGGTTAATTTATTCTGACTGTATAAATTTTTTATAGAGTCAGGAATATTTTTCAAATGTTTAATTACACAAACACATGCACACACATAAATGTATGCACACACATTTCATAAATAGATTTTGCTTAAAAAAAATCTAAGCCTATATCAAAGCTGAAAGTAGAAGAGATCATACAAGCAACATATTTCTTAGAAGAAACAATTAGCCTGATGTCTGCTTCAGAAAAAATACCAGTTTAATAGGCACTGCTGTTCTGAGGCTGGGGGTTTTCCGGCAAACAAAATTTTTGGTGAGTTGAAATGCTTTGAGTTAAGAATCAATTTTTGTTGTTGAAGTGTTTTGAGTTAAGAATCAAAATATCATGTGAAAGAAAATGCCTAGGCTTTCTATCTTCACCTAAAGATATCGGCTGTATGAATCCTTTCTAAAAAGGTATCAGCAAAGAAAAAGACAGAAGTTGCAGGGCTGGGAGAATGGGGGGAAGGGTTAAAAAAGTACAAATTAGTAGTTGATAGTTGGGCATGAGGATGGGGAGCATGGCAGAGGGAATGCAGTTAGCATTAACTTGATGGCTAGGTCGGGGGCCAGGGGAGGGAGGGAGCAGTTGAGGGGATTGTTTTATGAACTGTATAGATGTCTAACCAATGTACTGTGTACTTGAAACTAATTTAAATAAATAAATTATAAAAAAAGACAGAGGAAATTTGAGAATTTGGTTTGGAAAAGGCCTTCAACAGAGATTAGTAAACTGCAGAAAGAATTAAATAGAAATAGAGTTAACAAATGTTTAGAATTAGGTTTAATTTCTCTATATATTTTCACTTATTTTTAGGAACTTATCTTAGTGGCCCAATTTTTCAGACATTTCTTAAATTTGCTTTTAAACCTATTCAAACTCCTTGGTTAAACAACATTGATGATTGCTGTATGAGACACTGAGCTGAGATAGTAGAGAATTGCACAATCTCCTACTTAATCTTTCATAGCACCATGAACTTGCTCCCCAACATTTAAACACAGTTCCAGTTTTACATTTATTTGAGAGTTAGTTTGATAGTATCTGTCTCTCAAGTAAACTATTAAGTTAAGAGCATTTTTAGTTATCAGTTATGCCTAGCACCTGCAGCATTGTCTGACTCATGGTAAGCATTCAACACAATATTTGATGAATGAATAAATAAATAAAAGTGGAGTTGCTATAACAGAATCTTTTGTCCTAATCTTACTGAGAATCATAGTAAGCAGTAAGTATAATAGCTCTTCAGATCTCATATTGACTCATGTCTTATAGTATTTGCAGATAAAACAAATTAGATGGAGTAATGTTTGGCATAAGTTAGCCTACCAGCTTTTGGGTTTTTGCCCTCTGTTGCTCTAGAATAGATAAAACAGTTTCCATCTCTAAATATGGTCTCCTTCAAAATAATCTTTAATCTTACTGAATATTTATTTTTATGTTTATTTTGAATATGCTAATTAACTCTTCAAACTGATTACTAATGTAAATAAAAGTATAGTCCATGATATAATTTTCTTCATTTCAAACATATTTACCTGGAATCTTTTATCATTGTACCTTTCCTATGTGAATTCCTAATGATCCTAAAATGTTTATGACATATGGATTCTTTCCAATTAACTTTGGAGTGCCAAATTTGAGAAATTCACTAAAAACATTAAATAAAAAAGGACTAGGCTTATCTTGTATAGTTCAAGTAGTTTAAAAATAACTTTATATTGAAAAATATTTGTGTTATGACTAAATAATAATTAACCAATGTTTTGATAAGAGAAAGGTAAGAATAATCAATAGATTATCTTCTCAGGTATGGAGATGTATAAAGGAAGATTTGTGATGATATTACTTAATTAGCATCTGCCAAAATAGGTTGTGGTATATAATAGAATCAGCACAAAATGGATCCTCGTTCAGGATCTCCCAATTAACTAATGGTGTGACCTTGGGCAAACCATTCTGACCCTGTTTTTTCATCTGTAAGTAAGCAGTATGGATCAATACATTCTAAACCTAAAGTTCCATAATTTTCTATGGTAGCTTCAGGAGTTATCATTTCAGTTCTGATATTATTGCAAATTTTTGAATGATGAATTTGAATATATTGTAAGTAGTCTACCAGGCCTAATAATAACCAAGAAAAAGATCAAGAATTGCAGCAAAGAGTAGTGTTTAGTTGTTTTTAAAAACTATATTTTAGATGACCTCGATGAGAATTAAACAATGTAGACTCTGCATGTAAAATGTTTAGAGCCTAAAAGCTCAAAAACTAATGGATCATTTACTTTGAAAAATCTTAATATATTAAGTTATTATATTAATTTTGAGTGTTAGAGTTTGTACTGGTTGGTAGTTTGACATAAACTTTTATTTGGGAAAAAAAGGAGTGAATCATTAGAAAATGTTTCAAAAGAAAGGTGGGGTGAGGAGCATAAGATAGAGAAAAAGGGAGATGATCAATAAAGGGTACTTGTTTCACTCTTAAAAGTTTTTAGATAATTGGTTGGTGAAAAACAGAGCATCTACCAGGTGGTGATGCATTGTTATATGTTCATCTCTGCCTGCTCCCTCTCCCTCATCCTTTCAGAGGAGTCCTGATTCACCAATGTCTAACTAGTATCTATCCAGGAGACCACATTGTCTATGTAAAACAGTAATAACTTTAATTTGCACAAAACTTCAGTATTATTGTACTGGTTGTACTTCTGTGTACATGTGTATCACACCTAAAATCTACACTTTTATACATTACAAAAATAAGTGGTCTTCTCATAGATTCAGTTTTGCCCTCAATCATATCAATAGATATATTTTTTAGTTTGTTCTGTTAAAGAAATTTCATGCTCAGACCACTCTATATTATACTGATTTTGATTAATATAGTTTGTTGTTACTACATACTAAATAGAAAAGTTGATCCTGTGCAGAATTGATCTGGGGTTAAATAAGGCTAATGGGGTGTAAATAAGTCTTGATGGAATTAAACAAGACTAGTGGGGTGTAAAAAAGCCAACTGTTCTTGACTATATTCAGTTAGGATATTCACATTTCTCATACTTGTCTTTTCTCAGAGGTACCAATATTTCCAAAATTTCCCTTTTCCAATGAACATATCTAGATTATGTGTAATGATATGTGGATTTTCTTTGCTGTTTAAAGCTATATATAAATGTGTGTCAGAAAAGGATATATCTTATAACCACTTTGGCTAACTTTCTTTGTCATCCTCCTCTTTTCACATTTCCCAGAGACAATGTGGAGTGAGACCCAATGGAGTAGGTGAGAGTATCACCTTCTCAAAGTAACCTCTGCTGCTACTTCAGGTTCAGATTTCCAATATTTTTATTTTATATAAAAAATATGCAAACCACCATGTAGCAAAATCAAATTTGGCCTAACCTGAGGCCAAATCCAAATTTCACTGTTATAGAATAAACTCCTAGAAAATAAAACAAACAAAAAATTAAAATATTATTTAAAAATTATTTTCTAAAAAGTTTTTTATTTTTTAAGTTTGGCATTAAAATGAATTAATTTCTTAACACTGTCTATAGTTACTTTGTCCGTATAGTCACATTAACACAAATTTGCAATATCATGTGAATGCTCAAATATGATACTTGTTGGTTGCTATGATGATCACATTATAATGATTAAATAAGGCAAGAAGTATCTCGACTTGGTTTTACACATTTGTATATTAAATTTTTAAATTAAGCAATGTTTTACAATTGATGTAGTTACTTGGTAAATATAATTATGTAAATCAAATGTTTATAATGTTTTGTAATTAATAAAGTTATTGAACTTTCTTTTGTAAATTATTGTGTGCAAGTTTGAAAACTGAATCTGAGTAAATTAGGATTTATTTAGAATACTATTTAAATAGATGAAATTTGAATTTTGTAAGATACTCATTATCTTCTGAGGTCAGTGAAACAAGATGTTTTCATCTGTCAGTGGGCACAGCAGATGGTGATACTATGGCTAATTTATTAAACTATTTTTCTTTCTATAGTTAATGACCAAGATAAAGATCTATTTCTACTTTAGCTCCAAAACTTGAAGACTGGTAAAGTTAAAATTTCACTGAGGCAAAAAACAAATTAAATATTTTTAATAATTAAAAAAATACTGAATATTTTTTTCCAAAATTAACATGATTGTCCTAATGTATAGTTTTATTTATATTTGCATGTACCTGCTACTTCACAAAATCACTTAAAAAATTCTTAATCCTTGGATCTAGCTATGTGACAACAAATTAATGCGACTAGAATGTAAGATAAAAATAAATAACATGCCTGAATTTTCACCTAGATCTCTGCTCTCATTAAATGTATACTTTGTTCAACAGCTTCCCTGGAGTAGAATGATTAGTAGATTCTTCACAGCAGGTAACATAAGAAACATTTGCACTCTGAAAGTATATCAGTTTGATTTTTTCTATAGCTGGTTTCAGCAAACTACTATCTCTGCAAGCACTGGATGGTTTAAGTATGTGTTACTTCAAAAGAACTGTACTGACATTTGTTGAAGCATTGTTTTCAACATGAGTGCTGCTATTCTACCTTGTTGATACATCTTACATAAATAAATGACAAGGCTGTTATAAAACCTTTCCTCTTTTATAGAGTTTGGCTAAAAGAGAATGATAAAAACACCCCATTATCTTCCTTCTTATGATCAGTATTCCTGTCACAAGTCACTTTAATCACCTTTTAAGCACATAACTAAAGAATATTTTTTTAAAAAATTTAATTGCAATTTCTCAATTAATTATAACCTTCACGTGTCTGTTCTATTGTCTGTCCATGACAATTGTATAACAATTACTCAATTTCCACACTATAACTATTGTTACTTTTATAAAATTAAGAAATATGTTGGGAAGACTGTGAAGCAGAAACAGAATTTATTTGATATGATGGCAATTAAGCACAGAATCATTGATCCTGCAAAAGTTCTGATACAACAAAAATGGTATAGAAGTGGATATTTGGCAAATAGCATGTTTGAGTCAAATATGGAGTCTAAAGCTAAACTTTAATGACATCATAGTCTTTCCCTCCCTCACTCCAAGATAATGTCAGGTCTCACTCACATTCTGGTAAGGAAATGCCATCTAGATGATGTTTTAGACATTTTCTCCCAAATTGTTGATATTGTTTTAAGCATTTGAGTATCTCACTTTCACCTTTACACCCTAAAGGTAAGGAGACAAAACTACAAGCCTGGAGAGACTACGATGAATATTAAGATGTCATAGCAAAGAATCTTCAGTAGAGGAGACTGCCTGAGTAGTGGCTACGTTGGTATAGAAGGCAGATCTCACAGTATCTCTAGAATCAGTAAAGGCTGAGGTAAGCTTGACAAAATCATGAAATGCTAGAGGGCCAGATGAAATAAAAAGATTACTAGTTGCCCCAATCATGGATTTTACTGAAGAAGACAACAGAGCAAAAATGACCCACATAGATAACAGATATAATCTGGAGCACAGAAAAAAACTGAGGACATCTCACTCCAGGATTTTCATACTCTTCTGCTGCTGTGAGGCTACACAAGCACCAGGCCACGATTTTAGGGAAAGAAGCAAAAGGAAGAACAAATTGTCTGAGAGTTTGATCACTTTTTATCCAAAAGAGATGAAACACAACTTAAAAGAAAAGTTTAAATTATTTATTTTAGCTAAGGTAAGTAAAGGGAAAGATGAGGAAAAAGGAAGGTGAAAGATGGAAAAGAGAAAAAATAAATAAAAATAAAAGGGAACTTTTTTGTTTTGATTTCCTCATTACTGATATTATAATTCAATAGAAAATTTCAAAATATCTTTGAGTTTATTTCAGGGTCTAGAGACTACCAAGAAAAACAGGTATTAAAGTGTTGAAGTTCTTCCTAGAATGGGAAAAAATGAAACAGGGAATGTTGATAGGAAAAAAGGATGCAAAAAGTTCCTAAGGCTAGAGGAAGAAAATACTGAGTGCAACTGAAAAAATAATCCTGATTCCAATGATCTCCTTACTTCCAAAAGCCTCTGTTTAGGACACTCAGCCCTCTCTTAGCCTCACCACTGTGCAAGAAGTCTCTTCTTCCTGATTATATTAACAATCAATAATATGGAAGGAGCAAGTACCCATATCCACCATTACTAGGAATCCCCTCATCATTCTACATTGAAAGAACTAAATATACCTTCTCCATAGAAATATATTACATAGTAACTTTAGGTTGTATTGCACTGGGGTAGGTCTGGGTGCTGTTTCTAGAAAAAAATAATTTCTGAGTCTAACCAAATCAATAAATAACCTTAGAAGGCTATTTTAAAGTGACTGACAGTCTGTTCTTACCATGTCAGATCAACAGCTGCTGTCTGGAAGGTCTATTCATTCAGGTGCTGTGGAATAATGCTCAGTCAGTTTCAAATGCCTTCAGCAAGTTGGAAAAGTTACTGCCCTAAGATGAGTAAAGCAGAAAAGGTCAATTAAGTAATCTTCTATTCTAGTCTACAAGCCTTTTCTCTGCCAATGCTAAAATATGAATTTATTTTATTAAAAGCTCAAATGTCTTAAAAAGTTATCCTTTATTATAAATTTGTTATACAAAAAAAAATGTATGTTTAAAGCTACTTTCTCTCTTTAGTCTAGATTACATAGGATGTATAATTTTCAACTATTCTAATACCTGATTGATTCTTTTCCTAATTCTATGGGTCATTCCTTAATTTCAGATTCTTATTACCCTAGAATACTGCAATAATCTCTTAGAAGGACTTCTAATTTCTATCTCTTCTAACACATGCTACTGGCAGGCTAAGCTTCTTAAAGTAAGAGGCATTGATATCACTACTGTGTTCAAAGTTGGGATTTTTTGTTTTGTTTTAATATCTCTCGATTTGTCAAGTCCTAGATTCTTATTCAGACATCAAAGCCTCCCACAATATCTTGCACATCTACTTTTTCAGTCTCATTTCCTTCTCTTTACTTTTATAGATCTTCATTTCAAGAAAATTGAATATTTTCATATTCTCCTTAACACAGCGCCCACACTCTCACATCAAGACTTTGTTCACATGTTTTTATCATGAAATAGCCTCATCATGCAACATACCATGCACTCATATCCATGCATTCATATCCCCATGCTTTCTAGCTGCTTATCATGCAGGACCTTGTTAAAATCCATCATAATGGTAGTCTATTCACACATTTAACTTTATAACCTCTTCTGCACAAACTTTGCTCATCATGCAGGACCTTGTTAAAATCCATCATAATGGTAGTCTATTCACACATTTAACTTTATAACCTCTTCTGCACAAACTTTGGTCATGTCTTTTTTCTCTGAACTCCAATAAAACATTCTGTATGGTTTTTTGTTTTTAAAATATTCCTTTCTGTCTTTGAAACATATGACAAAACTACAATCATGGGTAATTATAATAATTTGTTTAATCAGCTATAAACAATCACAGCTGAACAGATAACATTGTTACATGAACATATTCATATTTCTAAAATATAGTAGAATGAAAATATAGAATCATACTGATTTTCTTACTAGTACAGCCCTACTCTTCTGGATATCTATCTCATACTTCTGTTACCTCCTCATTATACTTCACTCCAGTATTTACTTCAGCTACTGGTCGTAAATGTATCTACATGATCAAGGAAAGAAAAGAAATGAGAACTTCTACAAGCTCACACCAAAACTTCTACCCATTGGCCTGATTCTCAGTGCACATAACTCTGCCATTCCTCATTTTACCACAGGGAAACTGTACTCACTCTTATTAAAAGTAACTTTTCAACCTGGGTACTAGATCTCACCCTCCTTTACCTATGCAAGAATATCATTCCAGAAATTTTCTCCTAATTCTCCAGAATTATATATCTTTCTATGTCTACTATAAAATTTTCCTGTCTAAAAACATAATGTATTATTTTATAGAAAAAAAATAAGAAAAATCTGTGTTTCTATAGAATAATGGCAACTACCTACATTGAAATTTCCCTCCATAGCCTCTAAAAACCTACATATAACAAGAAGAAACACTCATAAAACCACTCTTAACTAATGCTTAGAGATTAAGTAGGAGACAGAAAATACCACAATCTTTAATTTACATACCTGTAAAAAATATCTGAATGTGAGTAGGGCCAGATCTGGAACCAACACAAACAAAAAATGAGGAGGAGGAGACTGAACAGAAACAAGGAGAGGGTGGTAGAGCCAAGCAAGGGAGAAAACATAAAATGGCTACAAGAATGAGTCCCACACTGAAATACTGAGCAGTGTCACAGCACGGACTGCTGGGGAATTATAAAAAAGTGACTTAGAAGTGTGTAGGATCAAAGTCAGCAGTTTGGGAAAAGCACAGCTTCTGGGGAAGGGGAGGTATTCTTTGGGAGACCTGTGCTGGTGGGAAAGATGGAACAACAGTGGGAATTAAGCACTCGATGGAAACAAAAGATAATTGAAAAATCAAAAGACTGACCAATCCTCCCCTTCTCTGAAATGAAAGGAGACATCTATGAATAAGATTGTCTTTTACTGTGCCAAAGAAGAGGATATTCTAGAACTAAGAAACTGAAATTTAAGAATCCACACACCCAATGCTCATAAAGATTACCTGTTATTGCTGATCTAGGAAAATCTGTTCTTTCCAAAGGAGCAGAAATTAGCAAAAAACATCCATATGTAATTCAGTGAAAAGAAAACAAAAAGAGAATCAAAACATTTCAGCTAATGGGGAGCATGGCATAGGGAATGCAGTTAGCATTAATGTAATGGCTAGGTGGAGAGCCAGAGAAGAGAATGGGCAATTAGGTGGACCATTTTATAAACTATATAAATGTCTAACCAATGTATTGTATACTTGAAACTAATAAAATTAAATTAAAAAAAAAAACATTTCAGCTAATGGAAATCACTTCCATTCAAAATAAACAGTATAAAAAAGGGGGAAAAAAGGAAAATGAAAACCAGACAACATAAGAAAATTACAAAAATATAACATTATATATATAGTACATAGAGCACAAAATAATATGACCAAGTTTGTCAAAATAAATTAGTCATATTAAATATAATTAGCTTAACCCATTTATTAAGAGATATAGATTTTCAAACTGCCTCATGAAGTAAAAGGTAATTAAATACTGAATTTATGAACCAAACCTAAACTTATATTATTCAGAAGGCTAAAAATAAAAGGATGGGCAAGGATATATCAAGAAATGTAAACACTAGGAAAGCATGAGTTGTAATCCTGATTATAAACAAAGTGGAACAGGTAAAACAAGCATAAAAGGGACAGTTTATAATACTAAAGACCACAATACACGATGAAGATGTTATGGTTCTCTGTGGGCCAAATATCAAAACAACTAACTTTATAAAGTAGAAACTACAGGTGATGCAAAAGAAATAGAAAACCAGTAAAAGTATGAGACTGCCATACTTCAGTGCAAAAGAAATGAAATGGATGAAAAAAATGAAGTTAAAGAAGAATTAAGTAGATTATAGACCTTATGGAAATATATAGAATAACAGAAAAATTGACTTCATGTTAAATGTTGATGAGTCATGAAAATTAATCATATATTTGGTTTCTCACATTCCCTAAATTTCTGTAAAATAGAAATATTACAAACAATGTTTTCTTACAGGGATACAATAGATTTAGAAAATAAAATAATTTAAAACCAAACAATAACAGCAATAATAATATCTCTTTCTCCTAGAATTAAAATAAATAAATAAATAAAACCATTAGTTCATCAGAGAAAGAGAAATTAAAAAATAAAATCGTAGAATTTCTGAAAAATAAAGTAATTAAAACACTGCATATCAGACAATATTGGCTATAAAGTGATTAGAAGAAAATATATAGCTTTATGTCTTTATATTAATAAAATCAAAGAGTGAAATGATTGAATTAAAAAAGGGAAACTAAAAAAATCAGGAAGAAAATAACTAATGCATAAAAAACTGATACATTTTAAGAGAAAACAGTAAACTAAAAAACTTTTTGGAAAAAATCAAGATAATTTCTAGCTTGCCTAATTAAAGCATAAAAGAAAACCATGAACATAATAGTAAATTATAACTGGTTACAATCATTGAAACAAAATAATTTTTTTAAAAAGTGACTATTTGCCCAACATAAGCAAATAAATTTGTAAACCTAAGTGAAAAAGGTAACATTCTAGGAAAATATAATTTACCTATATTTATCCCAACAAAGATAGAAAGGTTAAATTTCTATAGAAGAAAAAGTTATTAAAAATTTTCATCAAACTTTCATAGATCAGATAACAATTATAGGGTAGTATTCATGAATAATAAAAAAGAATCCATGATGAAAGTAAGAATGCAATGAAAGAAAAAAATTAGCAGAATATAAAATTGATGTATACACACATACATGTGTATATATATATATATATATATATATTATACACACATATATATATACATATATATATATAATATCTAGTTAGAAGATACAATGAAAAGGAAAACTCATTTATAATATCAGCAATAAAGTAAAATATTTAGGAGTAATATTATTAAGAAATGTAAAAAAAATTATTTGAGAAGAGCTTTAAAACATATGGGAAGACAAAAAAGTAAACTTGAACAAATGGAATGATGTTCTTTGTTATTGATTTGGTGGAATCATGCTATAAAGTCAATTATACTAATTTTGCATGGCTATTTTCTGTATGAATCCGAGAATCAACTGGTTTACCTCCAGGAAGAGGGTGGGGAGAGATTAACTATGAATCACGCTCTGGGTCCATCTTCTTTTACTAACTATTGACTCTCTGGAACTCATATACATTGTTGAAATAGGTGTAGTTTGTTTATTTTTATTGCTGTATAACCTTCCATTGTGTGAATTATCCACAATATATTATCCATTTTATTGTTGAGGATAATTTGCATGGTTTCCAATGTGAGATTACTTCAAATAATTTTGCCATGAACCTTATTATACATTTATTTAGATTAATACATTTTTATATTTTTCTTGTACTCTATACATAGAATTGCTGGTACTAGGGTATGCCTATGTATAGTATTTAGCAGATAACACTAAAGAGTTTACCAAAAGTGGTTGTACAAATTTACACTTCCACCTACAGGGGCTGAGAGTTCTGGTCCTTCCATGCTTAGCAACTATTGGCATTTTGTCATTTTCATTTTAGTCATTCTGGTGGGTATATAGTAGAAACATATTGTGGTTTTAATTTGAATTTCCTTGATGACTATAGAAATTATTGGCCCTTTGAATATCCTCTTTTATGGAGACTCTTCTTAAGTCTTCAAACCATTTTACTATTGGTTTGTCTGTCTTTTTCTCATTCATTTGAATATGTTCTTCACATATTCCAGATATGAGAGTTTGAGATACATGGATTGCATATTCTTCTCTTACTCTGTAATTTGGCATTTTACTTTACTAATGGTTTCATTTGATGACCAGAAAGTCTTAAGTTGATATAGTCCAATTTATCTAATTGTTTCTTTATATTTAACAGTTTTGTGTACTGTTCAAATTATCTTTGCTACTCCAAGTAGGAAGATGTTCTCCCATGTTGTCTGCTAAGAGATTTATTGTTTTACCTTTCATTTTCAGCTCTGAAATATATCTGTAATTATTGTTGTATACATGTTAAGTAGGATTCTAGATTCATTTTTATTTTCATGCTGAATCTCTAAAATTTGTAGAACCTGTTGGTTCATTTTTACATTCCAAACATTAATGAACTAATTCTATTTGGGGGAATATTGTAAAAAAATGTCCTAAATTTTCCTAGTATTTAATTAATTATTATATTTTAATAATTATTGATTATTGATTTTCAACTCACTAATTTGAAATACCATCTTTGACTAATATACGATATATTTTGGAGATAACATTTTAGAGGTACAAATATTTTTATCTCAGCAGTTTTTGGTTACTTCAGGACCCACTAGTCATTGAGTTGCTAGTATCCCATGTTCCATGGAATCATAACTGAAAGGAAGTCCTTAAGGAATGCAATGCAATGAAAAAAAAAAAAAGCCAGTTTTCAGCTTTAAGATTTCTAAATAGGCTTCTTAAAACTCTGAGAAGGATTTCAAAAGGCAATCTTTGTATTTGCCTGCCTCAAAAATGTTTGTTTTTAAGTTTATAAATCCCGAGTAATAAATAAGTAATATGTCATAAATAAGAGAGAAGAAAGAGAATAGATGGAAAACCAGATTGTCCATACTCAGGGACTATATGAAGTTTGACCATTCTGGCAAGTCGATGTTGAAAAATTCATGTGATGAAGTTCTAACTTCTAGTTCCTTAGAATATGACTATATTTGGAGATAGTGCCTTTGAAGAAGTAATTAAGGTAAAATGAAGTTATATAGGTAGGCCATATTCTGATATGACAGATGCTTTATAAGAAGAGATGAGGACATACCCACAGAGAGGCACAGAGAGGAAAGATCATGTGAAGACAATAGAAGAAGATGGCCATCTACAAGCCAAGGAGACAAGAGAGAGGCCTTAAAAGGAACCAACCCTGCCAACACATTGATCTCAGACATCTAAACTCCATAACTATAAGAAAACAAATTTCTGTTGTTGAAGTCACCCAGTCCGTGGTACTTCTTGTGGCAGCATTAGCAAATTAATATACCTTCTTTCAACTATTAGATTTATTTAAGCCCCTTGGAATTTAAATACTACCATTGAGAGAAGTAAAGAATTTCAGAACTCTGAAATTTAATGCTATTAGAATTTTAAATGATTGAGAAATCAATAACCTACTGAATTTACCGGAAAACAATTAAGTTAAAATTTCTACTTTCAGGTAGAAACGAGGGCTTGTGCTGCTTATTTACCTATATCTCTCAATTTCATATCTGCCTTCTATACTCCATCTGGCCCTAGGTTAGATTAAGTCAAGAGAAGAAATTTGCAGATCCGTAGGCAAAAGAAACAAATGCTGTATGCTTCTGGCTCTTAGAATGAGGAAAGTGCTGGTAGGTTCTGGTAGCTGCGGTGGAGAAGTTAACAGGGTGAAGGTGTTTCTAACTTCAGTATTGCAGAGATAACACTTTTCATCAGCCCAGTCCTGGTCAAGGTGTCACATTTCAGCAAACCAATAAGCACAAGAACTGACAGGGTAGGTAGATATGATCCAGAGGGAGAAGTACAATGAGGGTTAATGAGGACCCAAGACGGGTTTAACAATAAAATGTACATAACAGGACATTGTAGTTGAACATATACCCAAAGCTAGACCAAAAAAAAAAAAAAAAAACAATATATCGGGCAGCTGTAGGTACCTTCCTTGTTCCCCATGGCCTGTTAACTATGGATGACAACTATATGACTTTACTCTGGGGGTGCGCAACCGGTAATGGGCAAAATTAGTTGACTGAGCAGGTTCCTACTCCCAAACTCGACTGGCACACACTGCGCATTCCCTGGGCGGGAGTGGGCGGTTCAGAGGGAGGAGCTGGGAATTCGCGCCATTCAAGATAGGACGGGCTGAAGGAGTACAAAGAAACCTTATTACTAATATAACACCCTCCGCCCAAACTCAGCTCCTCGGGGCACTCAGTCCTCTATCCAATTTCCTGCTTGGACTTCTCCCAAGTGTACTTTACTTTACTTAATAAAATCGTTTCTGCTTGCTACCCTTTGCCTACCCTTTCTTCCTCAAACTATGAACCTCCACGCAAATCTTTCGTGGAGGATTCAAGGACCAACCTCCAGACACACAGCGCAGACATCTAAGCGCCAGTAACAGAACGTCAGGACCAATAGTGCAGCAGCAGGTGGACTTAGAGACTTCTATCCTTAGGGCATTACTAGTATCTCATCTCCGAGTATCATTCTTTTCGTTTTACTCTTTCGAACCCTTCCTTCTCTCTTTTACTGCTCCTTTCAACATCTCTTCCTCCAATTCCCTCTATTAAATGCCTTTGGTTTGACATATGTGGACTGGTTTCTGTGTTTATAACGGAGTCATAAAGGGCTGAGACAAATTAAGTTGCGTAACGGGAAAATGAGATGACATATACCAACATGTTCATGCAGCATTGTTTGTAATAGCACAATATTGGAAACAGCTCAAATGGCCATCATTATGAGAATGAATAACTCATATATTCGCACAATGATGTAATTAAAGCAATGAAAGTTAAGAAAACAGCAGTATACACAATAGGAGAGGTGAATCTTAAATACTACTGAGTAAAGAAAGTCACAAAAAATGACCATTTTTACGAAACAGATACTATTTATATAAAGCTAAAAACAACACATGCAATATATTGTTTGGAGCAATATGTATATGTGGGAAAAGGGAGAGAAAATAAGCACTAAATTTAAAATAACCTTTTACTTCTGTGTGGTAGACAAAGAACACAAAGATAACTTCAAAGATACTCATAATGTTCTAATTCTTAAGTTGGGTGGTATATTCTTGGGTCTAATTTTTATTTAAGTGTGTATGTGTATGTATGTTATTTTTTATATTTCAAATACTACATAAAAGTAATTTTTAGAAAACAAGACATTCACTGTCCACTCAATTTTGGATCCAGAAAACAAAATTCTTATTATATAAATGACTTATAATACATATCTAAGCCTGTTTTCTGGACTTCTTGTTTGTTTCAATTATTTGGTTACCTATTCACTAACCAGTACCTCACTGTTTTAATATCATAAATTTGTAATATTTTAATAGTTAATATTGGCAGATCATCATTTTTAACATTGTGCCTGCTATCAAAAAATCATACTTAATATATTGACTTTCACTATTATGGATGACTTATCTTTTATTCTTAATTAGTAAAATATTGATTTAATTTCTAATACAGTTTTACATGGCCATGTTTTTGTCTTTTAAAGTTGGCTCCATTCTCAGAATTGTAAGTTTTAAATATGGTAAAGTTGAAGATAATTTTTAAAATATATATATTATCATAGACTTTTAATGTGGGCACTTGGCAAACACATGAATAAAATCTGGGAAGTAAAACTTCACTCGACATAGGAAAAGATAATTCTACGTAGGTTGCAAGGAGAAAGAGACTGCAATTTGTTATTAGTATTATAGTATAGTAATTCATTATTATTTTCTAAATTTAAAGTAAAGTTAAAAGTCTTGAACTATTTTATGAATGCTCCTTGCAAATGATAATTATAATGAAAGCATGTATCCGTGCATGATCATTGACCTAGATAAAAGAATAATTTCTGAAAAGATTCCGTTTTAGCTTGTAACTTCGTAAAACAACAGTTCCATGTGTTAAATTGGGCACTTTGGAAAGTTATATTTATTTTTTTCAGATAAGAAAGATACAATTTGTTCTACTTCAGCAGCAACTTGCTAATGTAAAGGTGCAGATTAGAAAATGGCACACTGACCTACTTAATACATAAATAGATCCAGTCAGATGAAAAAAAAAAAATGTATGATTTAAGTTACTTAATTTTAATTTTCTTTGTATGTAAAATAATAATAATGTTACTCATAATAATAGTTATTATAATAGGGTTGGACTAAGGATTTAGCAAACTGGCCTGTTTTAAACTTTTGATATTCACTTAGTTACTAATTATTTAAATCAGTTAAGTAAAAGTCATTTGCTTGATCAGCAGAGGTCATTGACCACTAAACCCATCTGATCTTCATTCTGCTGTTGTTAGGAAAACATGGTGGGCATTTTTTGTGGTTTCATGAAATTAATTATATCTGCAATCATAGAATGTAATACATTTGTTATATCCTAATTTCTAAGAAACTAGGGGGAAAGGAGAGAAAAATATGCACAGAATGAAAATCAGCATTCTCGTAACTGCTTTATTATATATTTTATTTTTTTAAATTAAAAAATAAGCATTATTCACTGTTAAAGAAATAGTAGAGGCACAAATACAGTAGGAAAGGAAATCATGAATTTTCTACTGTTTGTTGAAACTGATGGCTTAAGTCTATCCAAAACAAACCTCACTATTTAGGAAAGAAATTCTATCTAATGCATTTATTTGGAAGATATTTTTATAATATCTGTAAGAATCTGTGGGATATTTAGATAATCTTCTCATTTTTAGGGATACTGATTTCGTTGTGGCTAAGCAGCTGCTTATGACCTTGAACAAAGCAGAAGTCTTGGAATACTTCCTGCTCTCTGCTTGGACCTGCTCTCCAGTTACTACACAAAGGAATAGCTGAATTCCACTTGGAATATAGGTATGCTTGAGTTTCAAGAAATAATAGAATACTGTTGATTAGTTGTGAACTAGAACAAATAAGCCACAAGAGGGCATATTTTTCTTGGTTTCATCACTCTTATACAAATAAGGCTTGCCTCGATTAGGTATCATAGGAATCCTTCTCCTTCTCCCTTTTCTTGGAAGAATACACTGTATCTAAAGTGTGCTCTAAGGGTGGAGTGGTGGTGGTATGAGGTATTTAGAAAAGTAAACTTTAAAATGGCATTTTTTTCTTAAATGATGTATAGAAAAGTTGTTTATTTTTCCTTCAAATACCTCCTTGGGGATTGTTTGTTGATATAAGGACATTGTTTTTTAAAAAGAGTCATTTATTTGACATAAACTCCCCATTCTGCAACAGCTATGTGGACTCATATCAAGCATAGAAAGCCTTTCCACCCTCTAGTAAATGTTCATAGACAAGGAGGTTTTCTTTTCTGAGGTCTCAGGACTTGGGCCAAAGGGGTTGGGTTGTGTTTTTATTTTTATTTTGAAGTGCATTCCTGCTGAATTTAATTATTCACCACACCCCAACCCAGCTAAGTAAATATAACCTTAAGATTCTGACTTGGAAAAGTTTTGAAAAATAGCTGATTTTTTTTTCCAAGAAAAGTTTCTATAGCAGGGTACTGCATTATAGAGGGCACTGAGGCAGGAGTCAGAAGGAGCTGGGTGATCACACCATCTTCTTGACCTTTGCTTCCTCATGTATAACATGAGGGCTAGAAAATGTCTGAAGATTTTTATTCTTTATGATGCTATAAGTTTAAAACTCAAAGACATTAAGCAAAGTTCTGACAGTTTTACAGTTTGATTAACAAACTATTTGTTTTTATTTGATGATGAGAAACAGATACATTTAGTTGTGAGAGCTCTATGCACATGCAATTAATACTGAAATAAAGATAAAAGTCATGTATGTTCTTTTCCACCACTAAACATGATCTAATGACCTTAATATGTGACTACCTAATGATCCAGTGATGAATGTATTGCTTTGATCAAATTAAACTGATGAAAAAAAATATAGTTTAAAAGGGGAAAATACTTGATAAAATATTAGGTGAGCTGTTTTCCACTCATGCCCTCACTTGTTCCAATTAGACATAAACTAACGTATATCCCAGTTTTCTCATACGAGCATAACAATATCTGTCAGCACTGATATGTTAATGTGTGGGAAAACCTAAAATAGTATATATTTCTTTTAATGTATGACCAAGGTGTAACTAGTTTTATAGAAGTGAACATTAAATGGCTTGGGTTTTAGCTCCACTTTCCTTGTCTCTGTGCATAGAACTTTGTGGCCTCTTATCTATTCATGTTTCCCCCTTTGAATTCACCAAATTAACTGCCCTTCCCTTTAATTTGTGAATAGCAGATTGTACAGAGAGACCTAGGATACAAGGACTATAGATTTTGTTGGGAAATCATCTACAGGCTAGATGTACCTTCTGCTGAAAATACAGCCAAATCCTCTGAGAGCCTGCTGGATTTAAATTCTAAGCCCAGTAATTATCTTTTTCCTGTCTGCAGGGCTAAAGTAGCTATATGTATCATTGGAAAAGCATAGAATATACCCATTCTACTCTTACCCATCCCTGCTACTTTCCCTATGACTCTCAATGTAGATTGATGATTCTTGAAATTCTACAATCAGAACTTTATTCTTTGGCTTTTTAAAGTAATAAAATGTAATTCTTTGGGAAATAGAACATTTCACATTATCTAACATATAACTACTATCATACAGTAAGAAAAATTATTCAGATTCTATCCATGAGCCCTAGTGGAGATGGATAAGGGGTGATATGTCACAGAGGAAGAGCCTGGACCCTCAAGACAAGTTTACTTATTCAATTATTTTTCCCAAATACCTGCGAAGTGTTTTCTTTTTCCTTTTCTTACTTTTCTTTTTCTTCTTCCTCTTCTTCTTCTTTCTCTTCCTCTTTCTCTTCTCCTTCTCCTTCTCCTTTTTTCTTCTTCCTCTTCCCCTTTTCCCTCAGACTAAAATAGGCTTATCAGCATTAGGTAGTTCTAATTTCAGTGTAATTGAGGATCACTTGTTGAATTTTTAATAGTCACCCTTGGAGATGAGTTAAACTGTATAATACACCTTACATTTTAACAAAACTTAATGTAAAATAGACTTCTCACTGGATGTTATTGTAAGGACTCAGGATATTAGCCCTACAGACCAGATCACCAAATTGCTTTTGATGACAGTAAATCTCAAATTCTTAGAAAGGGTTGTAAAACCATGCTGATAGATTTCTGTATAGTTAGTAGAAAATCAGAAATAAATTCAGTGACTGATTATCATCATCATATTTACTGTTTTTATTAACTCATTTACTCTCCAACTACTACTTCTTAAATACCTACTACATGCAAAACGCTCAGACAGAGAAGTAGCCTGAGAATTACAAAGCCGTGGACACAGTTGAGGCCATTTATCATAACTTTGTGCTGCATAGTTGAGCCTGTCTGCTGCATGCTCAGAGTAATGAAAAGGAAGAAAAGCACAGAACCCAGTTTCCAGATGTTGCTTTCTCATAGTATGTTCAGGATGCCCTAGAAAAGACAATCTAATTTTGAAGTCAGGGTACTTCAAACTAAATCAGTTCAATACAAATTCAGAGGCATAGTTTTAGGGGCTTGGGGAAACAAAGACACAAAATGGCCAACACTTATCATACACTATGAAAAAGACTTATAATAGTAAAAAAATTCAAATGCTTTGGGAAAATAGGAGGGAGCGATTAATTCTATAGGGTCTTGGTACAAAAGGTTAAAATAGTAGCAAAAGGGAGACACATGGTTTGAGTGTATTGAGCTAGGAGTTAGAGAGGAGGAAAAAAGGGAAAATCCATAGTTAATCACAATTCTAGTTAAACACTGTATTCTGGCCAATAAACTGACAAAATTATTAGAAAAGTAACAGAGAGTTTAAAAAAAAATTTACTTATCATGAAATCACCATGTGCAAAACCCTAAACTAGAGAAAAGAAATATTTTGTCCTCATAATGAGCCTGCAATTTGGATTGAGGTTCAATGGCATAAACAAATAAAAAATATAAAAATATCAAAAATACAATAAACACACTGAGTGTATGGTTGATAACAAAATGAGTAGTATAACACTGAAGACAAAACATTCAGAAAAAGTTGCTATAGGTTGAAACAGTCTACAGGAACTTAAGTTTTCTTGTATCTACAGAGGAAAATTATGGGGTTGGTTGCTTTACAGCCAAAACCACGGTTATAGAGATGGGCAGCATGAGACACGGGAAAGAACCTTGGTCAGAGTTAGTAAAGTTGAGTCCCTCCTAAGCCTGGCTCTGCCACCAACCATCTGTAACTTAAAACCACTGACTTAACTTCTATGGCCCTCTCTGTCTGCTGCTGAGGGAAGGCTGAATGAAGAGTCTCCTCTGTCTTTCCTGTTCTTCCATTGTCGCCATTGTCTGCTCACTACTCCCAAACCAAAACACTCCTTGTCATTCGCTAAGAGAGCTCTGGGACCTTATAGGCTGTGCTCTTACATCAAGTAGACATTTTCTTTTTCCTATGGCTCTACCTCAAGTCAGCTTTATGTCTGGCACTAATAAGTGTAAGGTATGTGACTAAGGGAGTTCCAATCGGAAGGATTTACCACGCAGCTAATAAGGCCCAAGCGTCAGGAGTCATCACTTCCATAGGTCCTTTCCATGTCCCTGAGGGCAGCCTGACAATAAATTCACATGGTCATATGTTTTTTGCAAAATCTGTAGAATTAAGCTATTTCTGCATTATTTTAAAAAAGAAAATCCGACCTCCAAATTGTGTAAGTTTCAGGGTCCTCCAAATGTGTGTCCACCCCAGGTCCTCGTATTCTTGCAAGTTTCCTATTGCATGACCAAGATGTGTACAAATCTACAAAGGAAACCTAAAACAGTAATAAGTCACATATCTCTGTTCACTTGGTATGAGGTAAAGGGGAAAGAAGACTTACATCTTCATGTTTTGTTTTGTTTTTTCCTCGTCTTGGTTTTTCCAGGGCATCAGCCCCCTTAATGGAGGGTTGATCTCCGTCACTCATCCCCATGCCTTCTCTTTCAAGGCCAGAACAGTGGACGGGGGTTTTACGCACTGGAACACAGGTACTCTTTTGAGGTTCAGAGTTTTTCTGACAACTTTTGTCCTATTTCTTCCGCAGGAGGTCCTTGGAGACTTTATGGTATAGTATAAAAAGGTTCTAAGTCACGTCTGAGCACGGGCTCAGAGGTTGCTTTACACAGTGCCCTGTCCGGAAAAACATCCCTCAGCGCATCTGGAGCTACACTTAATCTATGCTGCTGACAGCCTGCACACCGGCAGGGATGGACTTCTGCCGCTGGGGAGGACTAGCGTGCGCAGAGGGAGGGGGAGCGGAGGGCTGGGGTGGAGATCGGAAGGGGAGAGGTAATCCCCGGCGTTTTGAGCATCCCCTTTTTAGAAAGACTGAGTCTCTCCCAGAACAGCTGCTGCGGTCACACCACAAACTTAAAAGCCGTCCTCCCGTTCGGAGCGTGCCTTTCCTCGCCACCCTCGCCTCCCCGAAGCTCCAGCTGGTGCCTGGCTCTCCGCCGGTCCCGGCACTGCGCTCCGGGGCCAGCAGCGCCCCCTGCCTCCCGGCGTGGCCTCTGCGGCCACAGCCTCTGCGCTCCTCCAGGGCGGCCGGCTTCTCCGCAGCTAAGCCAGGACTGCAGCTTAGAGGAGCTAGCGCCTTGGCCCGGGTCGCCGCCTCGCACACCCACAGTCTGCATCCCCCTCCTCTCTTCCTGAAGGGACACCAGGCAAAGGGAGAGGGCAAGAAGAGTTCGCGACAGGTAAGGCTGGTTTCGGGTCACCTGCTACTCCGGTGGTAAGGCGCGCTAGAGATCACACTTTTAAACAGGGGATGACTTTGGAGGGGGGTGGTTGTGGGTCCAAAGTGAGGGTGCGGAGCGGTCGGGAGATGAGGGACCTTCCTGGGACAGAAAATGCGCTCGGAGCAGACGGGGGGTGGGCGACTGGAGAACCGTCGGCGAATCGGTGTGCTGGCGGAGGAGAGGACGGCCTTTGCGCGCCGCGCCAGGCACAGCGTGGCGGCGGGGCGCAGTCCCACCTCCCCGCGGCCGCTGCAGCCCGAGCCTTCTTCGTTGACCAGCACTGCGCAAAGTTTTCCTTCCGAGACGCGCCCAGAAACTTCGCGCGGTCTTCCTCGCTCCCTCACTCCTTCCCCGGCCAAGGAGGCAGGGAGCGCGTTTGAACGTGCCGGGTGGCTTCCGCCGGCTGCAGGTTGATTTGGATACTCGTGGATGGGGAACGCCTGGGGAGAACCAGACTAAGGGCTTCTGCGCCCTCTCTAGCTCTGTTCCTGTTGGGCTAGAGGAAGGGACGGGGTGACGGTGGTGATTGTTTTTGTTCTGGTGCTTTCGGAGAGGGATGGAAGACGCCTTTTTTCTTGCGAGTGAATCGCGACGCTCCGTCTGATGGAAACGTGCATCCTTCTGGACCCAAAGGGGAAAGTTGAAGTCAGACCCCAGCCACAAAGCTGAAAATGAGGTTGCCTCGAACGCACTCTTGCTGGCGCTGGTCAGCCCTGGGTAGCCTTCGGTTGGGCTCACTCGCAAAAGGCCCAGAATCGAGTCCCACTGGGAATTTAACCCAGTAAATTTACCTCTTCGCCCCGGGTGTTCCCTCTCAGGCCCCCTACCAACGCAGCCAGAGTTGATGTGTTAATGCGCTGCCCTGGCAGCGCCGAGGCCGTTTTTGGGGTACTGGCTGATTTCGCCTTAGTTCTTGATTTGCATTCAACCTCGTGGGCAGAATTATTCTGCTTCAGTCCCAGCACATGGAGGGGACTTGACAGGAGGAGTCGCCGCGCTCTCGCTGGCAGGATGGGACTGAACAGGAGACTATCAACAGCTGGGGCCACTGAGGTCTCGGATTCCGTGTTACAAACTGGAGTTAAATGAGCGAACTTTAGCCACTTATCCCAAATAAAGCCGTAATGAAAAGCAAGTGTACCTATGAGGACTCTTTCTTCACCAAACCCCTCCCATTCCATCTTAGCTTCTCAGTGCTTTTTGCACAAGCAAAGGAAGATGTGTGTGTGTGGGGGGGGGGGGGATTTAAAGTCTCAAGTTTATCAAGAAAGGGTTCTCGACTGTGTGTGTGTGTGTTTGAAGGGTGGGGTGGTTCCCAACGGGGAGGAAAGGGTTGAGGGGAAGACAGAGGAGATGGGACCCTCCTGGGTCTGGTGCTGCTATTGTGTAACCATGGCAACCGCCAGGGCAAGAGCGGACACAGCCTTCCGGGTTCTGCACGTGGAAAGAAAAATGTGAAGGGTGGGGAAGGGAGAGAGCCACATGTCATCACTCCAGTGATGCCTTCGCTTCTCTCACTGCTCCGAGGCCAGACAGCAAGGAGGATGAGCAGTAAAGGTCGGGTTTGGAAGTGAGCAGTCCCTATCTTTAACGGGAGTTTCTTTATCTCTGTCCAGCCTTGGAACCGCTGAGGCTGATCCCAGCAGCTGAAGCTGGCCAGAGGAACCATTACTGACAGACTATACAGAATGATAGTTCAGGTCAGGGAGATGGGAAAAGACCTTGGCCCTTGGAAGAGAAAGGCCAGGAAGTACAGGAAGGTGATGTGGGGAGAGATAAGAATAGGGTCAAGAGGTAGCTGAAAGACAATAAAAGGGTACTGATCTGGACTGGCAACATTTCAGATGGAATTTGCTCATTTATGAAATGGAAAATTGGTGGAGAAGGAAAGGGACATTTATCAAACACTTATTGTACATTATCACTATTAATATTCTCAAAAATAGTACAGAAAGTGTCCTTTGTTTTGTTAGATAAAAAAAGTAGAGACAAAGAAATGGGTGGTGTCCCATTTTGGCCTTTGCAATCTTAACAAATAATAATTCTTTAAAATGGCATTGATGGTTAGGAGGATAGACAAAGTAGTTATTCCCATTTTGGAGATGAGAATAATGAGATGTAAAGATGTTAACTGGTGTGTCCAAATATAAGCTAGTAAGGGGCTGAGCTAAGGCTAGAACTGCTTTACGTGAATGTCAGTTGACTTTCAGGAACTTTAGGCAGCTTTCCATGACCCCACTTAAAGGAAAGACCTTTCTAAGTTTGACTCTATGTCTGTAAATTATAATTTACAGGGGAAGAAAACCTAAGAATTTAAATGGATAAATGGTTGAGGGTGGATATAGGCCACATCAAGTCTGAAGGCCAAGAATCACATGTACACGATATTAATAGTCTATATTTATAAATGTCTTATTGCACTTTATAGGAATTATTTGTGGCTTTAATAAAGTTTTTAAAAGAAAATGTGAAAACAAACAAACAAACAAACAAACAAAAAAAACGTATTTTATCAAATAGTAACTACATGTCTGTGTTGAGAGAATTTCCTGAGGTGTTTTCCTTAGTCTACTTATTGCCTTCATAACCAAAATACCTAAAAACTTACTTCATATTTCAGCACCACTGGTTCACCTTTGTAATAGTCTGTTGCCAATTCACTTAGGAGGAGTAATGATTGGACTTCTGTTATTTTCCTGCTGACTTTCTAAGAGGGGGGGTCAAGGAAAAATGTCTGGAAATGCAAAATGTTTTGGAATTATCAGGAAACTATGATCAACACAAGTAGAAACCAAGAGTAAAAGGTATAGAAATTCTTATGTGGCCTTTCTTTTGCCATCTTGCAGAATTGCGTTTATAGGTATGTCTTAGTTAAAGAAATCGCTTTATATTTTTGCATGAGAAAAATGCATGAAGACAAACTGAAATTTTAATTTTTGTGTGTGAATGTGTGTGTATGGCGAGGGAGAGCTTGTAAGGGTGGGAGTGGGAATTATTTTTGGTGGCATGGAAGGTCTAGAATACAAACAATTACAAAAGCAGAGGAAGCTCATATACTGTTTTCAATAATAGGCAAACAGACCAACTATAAGGTTGAACTTGAGTCACTAAGCTGATTTACTGTTTTTTCTTTTTCAAAACCAGGATATATATTGTTTAAGGTTGCAGTTAAATTAAGATAGGAATTTTAATGGTGCTCATTTCTTATTCTTCATACTATACTATCATTTCATTACATGGGCATTTGTTAACTCTCAAAAGGTTTATCATAGACTTCAAAGTGTCTCTGAAGATGTCTTCTGGAATCAGCAGGTATTTCTGTGGCCTGGTGTTTGTTTACTGCTTGACAGAGTTACTGGATTGAGTCATCCCCATTTTTATGAAGTAGTCGGAATATCAACTTCTCAGTCTCAAGGGGAAAACATTCCAGTTGGTGATGGTTTAATGCATATTAGTATTCTTCAGATCATTTGTTATAGCTTCATTATTTTGGGAAAAACAAATGTGACTCTGAGTTTTACTGTGCTGTTTAGTAGACATAATGCTTTGATGACATATGTTCCTTGGGAAGCATTCTTGTTAATTAAGAAGTGATTTATTTAATAAGTAAGAGTAACCATAGCTCTATTTTGAAAAGTTACTATTCTTTCCATAAATACCTAAAGCTATACAGATTACCCAAGTAAAGTAATAAGTATTTTGACACTCGATAACATATTCCTTGACTGGAAAAAGAAATATTTATTTACATTTGTGAAATAAGTAGTAATAACAATAATAATAATGACTGACCATGGGCAAAACTTGTTAATCACATTCCTTTTTACCACAAAACTTGGTTTTAAAAAAATTCCCTTACTCCAGGAATCCTTGGCCCAAATCTCTTTTTATTTTTATATTTTCATTATGCCTTTCCAGCTAATATTCTAATTTTCAATCATTCTTTTTTTCTTTATTTTTCTTGTTTACAATCCCTGACTAGATCATAAGAATCTTGAAGGAAGGAATTTGTTTTCTTTAACTTTTTCTTCCTTCAGGTTAATACAGTGCTAAACATATTCCAGATACTTAACACATATTGAGGTCTAATTATCTAAGCAGTTAATAGAGTTATTTTGAATTTCTTGATTATCTGTAAAAGATCAGATTAAAGATCTTTAATTTCTGGGATTTTAGAAAGGAGAATTTTCCTTTCTATGGGATTTTAGAAAGGAGAATTTTCCTTTCTATCTGGGTTTTACCCTTTCATAGAAAAAAAGTGGGGAGATGCTGAGTATTTCATCATAATGTAGAATGTATGGGGGCTGTGTAATGATCATGCAAAATAAGGTATATAAGAATACTTGCATTCTACAAAAAGTTATTTTATTTTTTAATTTCTTGTAGTTTTGAAGGATCCAATTACCATTAGAATTCACATCATCTGCGTCCACATTAGTTCACCTTGACTAAATAATACTTAACCAACTAATAATTAGGAAGAAGGATATAGCTAAAGCAAACATCTTTATAAATTGAGAATACATTGAATAAAATACACACACACCACCTTTGAAATTATTTTGAAATTTAAATAATAATAATGAGATATACTTACTTTATTAGACATTTATAAATATAAATTATTAAAAACAAATAAATAGTCAAGTGCTTCAAAAAGCTGGACTATATAATGAATACACTGTTTATACCTAGGTTTGAAATGGTTTTGATGACTTTTATCTTCATTAGTATTTGATTACTTATCTCTGTGTTAATAATAATATTTAATAACTTTAAATAGTCATGAACCAGGATATTTTTAACCAGCTTGCTAAATTTTCACTGGTAAATTTAGACAGTTTGTTCATTCTTTTGCAAAGCTCAATAACTTACAAATATTACCCTTCCATAGAAATGTATAAAATAAACTGAGAATTAAATGACCAAGGGTTCATAGAAAAGTCAGCGTCTTTCTGAATCTGAATCTATCATCCTTTAAAGATGTGATGTCTTCTGCTTCAGAAATAAGGACCTTACTTTATGTCCCTTGTTTGTTCCAAAGGTCACTTAACGTGATAACATTAGCATTATTTTTTAAACTAATGGTTAATAGTGTGTTCTATTAGTGAATTTTACTAGCAAAATACAGGCAAAATGGAAACATTTCCTATATTTTTCTAATAAGATAGAATTAATCATCATTAAGTGGGGCTATTACTATTGATTTCAAAATCAATAAAATAAGCAAAAAAGTCTTAATTATTGAGCAACTTAAGAGAAATATAGTACTATTGCTTTTCTAGAAAATAAAATTGTACAGGTATATGAAGGTGATGTTATTAATCTACCATCAGATAAATGTTCCATTTATTTTCAATATTATTTATTTTACTAGGTCTCTTTAACCAAGCTTTTGCATATCTTAAACAGCTTTTAAGGATTGTAGTGTCATATTTAATGAAGAAATGAGCTGTACTGTATAACTGGAGCCTAATAAATGAGTTAAACATATGTAGTTTCAACCATATTATATTATTAGCAGAAGTTAGAGTAAAAGGATTACTCTAGAGATATTGTCTGGAGTTGTCCTGTTGAAGTGAGAGAAATAGTATAATCTATACATTTATTAGTATATATGAACTGCTTAAAAACTATATCTGGAGAAAAAAGTACCCTCTTAAGTGGCTTACATAAGCGCATAGAAGCCTTTTTTTATATATTGTATTGACAGCTAGGCCCATGTCCAATGACATCATCATCTCAAATTATGTAAAAATAATCTGTTTTTCTTTGATGGGATGTATAAAATCAGTGTCAGTTTTTTACATCCCCTTTTTGTTTTTTATCCTCATTGTAAAGATCAGTCCATACATGGGAAATTAAGGCGTTCTTGGATTTTGGTATTCATTATTATTGTTGCCTTCAGATAAATATTTATTCTTCATATCTGAAGTGATTATTCTATGAAAGAAGTGTTTCTAAGGTGAAAAATAAACACTATTTTTATTTGGAGGAACACTTTCAATTTCAAAATATAACATTTCATTTCAAAGATAGATATTTGGAACTCTCAGAATTCTCAGTTTACTTATAATACTAAATACTGTGTCAATAGAAGTTGATACCAATTTGAGTCTTCTTTTTGAAATAGAGTGTATTTTTTTATAGATATTTTATTTTATAGTATTTATTTTCTTATAAATATAGTTCACGATCATTACTGAAAAACTAGAAAATATAGACAAGCATAAAGTAGCAAGTGTTAGTAAAAATGTGTCCATGTCTACCACATACAAAAATATGTTAATTCTTAGCTTAAACATGAAATTTATTTGAAAGATAATTTTTGTATAGGTATTATATGATACCTAGTGCCTAGATCTTGTTTTCTAATACATTTCTCGAATAAAAAGGAACCAGGGATCTTTGTAGAAATGGCTGATTCTAGGACTGGAGTAGGAACTACACAAGGTGAGCCTGGATTGTCATCTCATAGTGCCAAAAAATAAAGGCGTGCTCAACACACACACACACACACCACCACCACCACCACCACCACCACCACCACCATTATCACCATTGCCACCATTACCACGTATACCCAATGATAGAAGTATGTCAGAGAGACACAGGAACCAACTGAAAGAGTTCACTGGCTACAGCTAGAACAATTTGAACAACAACAAAAAATAAAGTAGTATTGATTATGACCCAAAGTATAAAATAAATATTCAAGAGACCATGCTAATATAAATACATGATTGACTATATTAATAATAGGGGAAGCAAGACAACTCTCCTATACTGTAGAATTTAAAATAATATGTGCATACTCTGCCCTCAAGGAGGAGTAGCATAATTCTCTAGTTGATGTGTGAAATGAGTATGGTCACTTCCTCCATAAAATACATCATGGAAAGCAGGAGCAAGAGTACTTTACAATGGATAAACCTGGGAAGCACTATCTCAGCCAGGTGGTCAAGATCAACATCAACAATTGTAAAGCACATTAATAATATGCTCCCTTGATATGATGGATAGAGATGACACTTTACTTCTGCAGTCTCTCTCTCCAAAACCTGTATCCCCAATAACTAAGAAAAAAGCATTAGACAAATTCCAATAGAGGGGCAATCTAACATATCCACGATGATTACTCCTCAAACCTGTTAAGGTTGTCAAACCAAGAAAAAGTCTGAGTAACTGTCAAAGATAAGAGGAAGCCAAAGAGACACAACTAAATGTAATGTGGTATCCTGGATGGGATCCATGAAAAGGAAAAGAACATTAGATAAACACTAAGAACAACAGAATAAAATATGGAGTATAGTTAATAGTGATGTATCAATGTTGGATTCATGAATTATAACAAATGTTCATGCTAGTATAAGATGTAAAAATAAGAGGAGAAACTGGGTGTAGGTTATAAGGGAACTCTGTACTATCTTCTCAGTGTTTTTATAAATCTAAAATGGTTCTAAAAAATAAAAACTTTTTAAAATAATATTTCAAAACATATAGATTAACCATGGTGAGAAACTATATAAAAGGCAAACATTTCTCTGATCAGCAAGGATAATATCATTCAATTAAGTTCTTACTTTATTCTTCTTGTTCAAGTTACCACTATTTTGCCATTTTTTAAATTGTTGATGCTAAATATAATAGATTTTATCATAATAAACACATATTTTAAATTGACTATTTTCATAATTACTTATTTTTTCTAAATATATTATTTGGATTACTCAAAATTTCCAGTTCCCCATTATTATAGGTTCTCATGCAAAGAAAGCTGTGTATTAGTTATGTCCTATAAATCAATCTTAAATATTAAAAGAGAAGGTTAACTTTTTTCTACTTTTTTCTTTGCTATTTTGCTGATATCGACAAGACCTATTATCAGTGCCAGTTGCCTTCAGGTCTAGATGGTGATTATACTTCCACAATTCTTGCCAGAATGGCTCGATGACTATTCTTTTTTCCTCTGTTTGAATCTCAAGGACATTTATTACATTGAGTATGTTAAAGATAATTTTCTATCAAATATTATATGTGTAATACACATATCATTACTATTTTACAAATTAAAAGTATACTAGGAGTCTTCTACCTCCAAAAAAATTTTCTAGAAGCTGAGGCTTACACATGTCCCAGGTAATGTAGGATGGACAGGAAATACAGGTTGCCATTTCCCTTTCTACCTATTATTTATGTTTTCTCAATACTTTCTCTCACTCTGTGTAGCTTGCTTTCTGTGTGTGTGTGTGTGTGTGTGTGTGTGTGTGTGTGTGTGTATGCGTGTGTGTGTACATATGTATATATTAATCACATGTTATTCTTTTCCTGTTTCAAATTGTTGCATATTTTTGAAAATTGAGTTTTACTCTTTTTTTAGGAAGCATTCCTGTTATCTTACCTTATCTAAGTCTTTTTATATGCTGATGTCTTAATTTTAATTGTTATATTTGTAATTATTTAACAATTACTTGATCTGTGCTTTACAGTTAACTGCAGTTTCTGCTGAACTTGTGTTCTACTGTGGCAGTTGTTGAAAAGTTTAGGCATGCGTTTTTTTCTTCTGTTTTTAGTTTATATGAGTCATAGCATAAAAAACACATTTTAAGAACTTGTTTGGGAAAAGTCATGGAACCTGATGCCAGAATGTGTGACTAAAAGGCCTCTTTTTTTAGTGATACCCCACTGAATTTCCTGAAACAAGGAAAACGTCTGAAAAATACTCAGATCGAAATGACTAATATGCTCTGGACTCTCAATGGAATCTTAGATTCAGGGTTTACATTTTTGTTACATCAAATAATTTAATAACTTTTTTTTTTCCAAAAGAGAGATTCTGCCTGCAGTAATTTAACTCAAGCAAAAAGAGGAATGAAGAAATATAATATTCTGACCAAAAACTTTAAAAATGTATACTTAATTGCATAATAGAGATATGTGTAATTCACATTTTTGCATTTTTTTACTTTCTGTCAATATTTTTCAACTAATTGATGGCTAATGAATTTGTAATTATAAGTAGAGTGCTATTTTTTAAAAAAGTCTGTTAATAAAAATAATTCTCAAATGTTATCAATTTTGAGGTTTAGCTTTCCATATCAGAGAAAAAATTATTTAAATAATAGTACGGTTGTATACTTACTAATTTTATCTTGATATATATTCTGATTCAAAATTAACTCTTTTTGTCATAGTAGCTTCTGCCTTATATTTCCATATCATAATCTCGTCAGTGTGTTATAACTTGCTCCTGAGCAGACTGGTAGAAGGTTAAGTAGCCAGCCTATCTTGTCTGTGAAAGTATTTGCATGATGAAATAGTGTAAGGTGAGTTATTTATAATTTAAAAATGGTAAGTTAATACAAATCAAGATTATCATATCAACTTTTGAAGTTAAGACTTTTATCACCTGTGAAGTAGCTATTCAGAAGCATTTTTACTGAATTTATAGATGGGAGAAAAACATTTCCTTTCTCTTTAGCTTGATTCACGTTTCACAGAACCTGGGAGATTGTTGTCTTAGACTGCACTCTGATGAGATTTGGCAGAGAGTGCTCATTGTTCAGGTTTTAAAAAGGGCAAGTTTTTGGCAGGAATAACTTACATAGAGAAGGAATGCTGGCTGTGCTTATACACGTGCACTCAATAAACCCCTCAGAAAGCTTGAGCTAAGATATTATGGATTCCTCACTACATCCTACCCTGTCTCTGGACGTTGATTATTTAGAACCCTTCTTTTGTCATGTCACGATCACATAGGCCTTTTCGTATTCCAGGAAATGATAATTTTGGTTCATATTTCAAAAGTTATTAAAATACAGTGAGTAGCCATATCCCGTTCACTTTTACTTGAGATTTATTGAAAATAGCAATATCATTTAGATCTACTTTCTCTTAATATTTATCAGTCACACAACCATCATGTGCACGACAGCCAACAATCATCCTTTTTATATATTGTAACCCTTGGTTATTTCTGAAAATCAGAAATGAAGACTTATAGGCTCCCTTTTCTTCTTATTGTATACAAGTAGTGTTGAAAGTGTTTTTCTTTAAGTAGATAATGTATTAGGAGGAGCAGAAACAAAAAAAATCTTGTAAATTTCCCAAATAATAATATTTTATTATTTATTAATATTTATACATATTATAAGTATATTATAAATATAATACATACTTATTGAATAATATTTATTATATTATATATAAAATAATAATATTTTATTATGTCAATAAAAAGGACAAACCAGTGTCAACCACATGGGGCAACAATCTCTGTATTCTTTCTTCATAAAGCTTTGGCTGTGCTTATTTCTCCTTTCACTTGGAATAATTTTGTTTTTCATTGCCACCTCCTCACCTCTCCTGGCCCCTAAATGATGCCCACTCCCCTTGCCACCCTCACATATGTTCACTAAATTTTGCATAGAAAAGTGCTTTTATTTCAGACTCTGCTCACCTGCCTTTAAGATCTTTTCAAGTCCCCAATAACTGTTACCCTTTCTCTTCTAGTATCGCAACACTGTTTCTCAACAATAAGGACCTAGTGATTGTTACCTCAACACTTTTCTTCATATTTTCATAGTATATGACTCAATCTTGTACATAAAAGTACACGATCTCTAGTGCTTTAATTGAAATTAATCCGTTTGGAGTCTAATACTCTGCTTTATCCCCTTGTGATTACTTTGAATATGTAATCCATCACAAAGTTTATTTCACACGTATATTTCTTTATCATAGAGGTTATTCACACGTATTCATATTACTCTTGATACCCTTCTATCTTTAATTCCCTTTTATTTTATCTATCTTTCATTTACTTCAAGAAGTATTTATTGAGTGCCTGCTATGTGCTGGGCACTATAAAAGCCACTGATGAAATACAGATGAATAAACGTGGTTGTTATGCTGATGTAGACAATTGCAAAATAATTTATTGTCATCATGGGTCAAGTCAATCTCTTTGTGATATTAAATCTAATAAACACAAGGTTCTATTCATAGTCCTGGGCTTTTTTCCCTACAGCATTTTCTTTCGTTATGTCATCTTCTTCCCTCGCCTCTGCTTTTATCTGTGTGGATATTATGCTCACAGTATTATCTCCAACCTTGACTTCTTTCTCAGGTCCCAGTTATTTTACCACACCTTTACAACACCTGCAAATTCATCTTCATTGCTCAATACTCTACTTGGAAGGAAGTC
This sequence comes from Eidolon dupreanum, assembly GCA_028627145.1. Lineage (NCBI taxonomy): Eukaryota > Metazoa > Chordata > Mammalia > Chiroptera > Pteropodidae > Eidolon > Eidolon dupreanum. Next base: position 31,716,224 of record CM053514.1, read on the forward strand.
ACTCTGGTAATTGAAAGTCTCAGAGTCTGAGATTAATATAACTTTAAACTAGAGCCTTAATGTGTGGTAGAGAATGTGGTGCAATGCTTAAGACTATGCCCTGTAAAAGCAGACACAGCCTGGGTTCAGATTCTAGTCTGTCACCTTATAGCTGTGTGATTTAGACAAATTACTTGACCTTTCTACATCTGTTTCCCATCTGTTAACTGGAGGTTCATGAAAGTACTAACTTCAGGCTTATTGTAAAGAATAAAAGACTTAACATAGGAAACTCAAATGCCGTATGGCACATTACAGTATCTGTGTATGTGTCATCTTTTCTTTATCTTTACACAGATTATGCATATCACACATAGATCAGACTCTCAAGCCATCTGTGCACTGTTCTATGGCCTTCTTGTTCTTCATCTGCTGAGTTCTATTTACCTTCTTCAAAGAACATTCTTTTGTTGACCTCCCTCAGTTATATTCCTGGATAAGAGAATGACATTTTAGAATTGACTATTACCACCTCCTCTTTGCACAAAAATGTGTTTAAAGAGTCATAATAAAGGGATGTGAGGGAGAATCCAGTGCCAAGAAACCCTTTAATATGAGTTATCACAGAGGAAGCAGCTAGCTATAGAGGCTAAACAGCAAGTAATATGGTCCTTAAGTGCTTCATCTAAATTTTCACTTTTATTTCTTGGCATCCCACATTCTCCTTTAGCTAAATACTAAATTTTGCTTAGAAAACATGGCATGTTTTCTTGTTCAAGTGCTCCATTCCCAAATAAGCAATACAGATTTATTCAGCAGTCTCCCCTGTCTTACACTTTTTTTTTTGACCCAATGCATAGAGCTTGCTGTCTTTCTGATACTTTTGCCTTCTTCCACCGTTTGATCACTACCTTCTCCCTGTACCTCTCCCAATCAGTTACTGCTCTTGGAACCTCTCATTAAATGCTCTCATTAGTCTTCAGTTTCAGAATATTCTATTTAGTTTCCTTTTTAAGAAACAAAAAGTAGAGAAATAAAACGATCTAATTCACTGCCCATCACTTGAAGATCTGAAATATGCCTGAAAATATTCCCTTATAGTACAGTCCATGCTCAGGGACCAGCATTTTTCTAGACAATACACCAGTGCTGCGCTTTTCCTACTTGAGCTGTTTAGCCATGGTTTCTTACTCCCCAAATTTTGGGCTTCGGGAGACCTTGAAGAAATTGCAGTACAGCACTTATGGATTCAAGTCGACTAGCCCTCATCTCTCAAGGAGGAAGTTTAGAAAGAGCCCAGAGGTAAGTAACTCCTGCGTCCAGGTGTGAGCAACCTAGTATGCAAAAAGCATGTTTGTTCCATTCTGTCTCAGCTGCTTGGCAGCTCTCTAGAATATAACCAAATAGAAGCAGCAATTACGTTAATCAATATTTTCCAGATATTGAACTTAAAGGTCACTTTAGCTTCTGAGCAAGTGGAAGTGAAACTGAATAATGTTCTAGTTGTTTTATGGGAAAATGCTTTTCTAATGCCTTTCTTGGTATTGCTTCAGATTAGTCTATTCCCATAAATTGTCACTTTTGCTTATGAATGTTCAACAATGTAACAAATATTAATTATATATTTTACACATATCTTATATTGACACCAATTTATAAAACTGTGTTTCTTTTTCACCAAAAGTGAAATTTTTTAGGGAAATGATAAACAAGATTTATTTATAATGTTTTCTAAATAATCATAAAACCTATCACTCTACAATGTTCATTTTAGGAATATTAATTATTTTCTTATGTTTACAAATAAATAGGTATCAAATATTTCATTTTCTTTTCATATGCATGTTTCATGTTACAAAAATTTTAAGGATAATTTTGTTAGAGCAAATCAGTAGAAGAAAACAGTTTTAAAAACTAGAGCCAAGAATCAATTTAGTTTGTTTTGTTTTTGTAAATTCACTCATTCCTGTTGGTTTTTTATTGCTTTAGTGAATAAATATTTATAATCTGCTGGCTTCTCTCTTGCTGGGATTTTATGCAGAGAAGATAATTTACATTACTTTTCTGACTATTTTACTGGGAGGGGGTTCTTTTCCAAATAATTACTTTTAGGTGTTATCATAAGGACCAACCAAGCTTGTAGTGGTTTTTCCAGGTAGTTCCAGGGTCACTAAAATAAGAATTATCTGGGTCAAGGTAATGATTCTTGCTTCAGGTACATAGCCCAGGATTGAAGACAGGTAGGGATGGTGGGAAAACCCTGGGGCTGTCAGTGAAGTTCTCATTTTGGTACGCCATAAACCCTGGGTTGTACCTGACTGCTCCTTGTCTAGCTCTGACACACCTTCCCCTTTCTTTTCCTACTATGAATTGTACTTTGCCCACATTTCTGTTCTTTTCTCTCTAGCTTTTCCTCACTGATCCATTTACTTTCCTTATTTTGGTTTTTATTTAAATGGAAAAGACACACAATCTCTGTGTCTCTCAGACACTGACCTCTCTCCTGGTCTTGATTACTCTGCCCTGCTTTTTCCAGCAGGCCCTAGTATAAAGCAATATATATCCATTTAACAAGCATTTTTAAGTTCTTATTGTGAAGGAGGAAGAATTTTTTCTCAACCTGTCCAGCTTCTTTCAACTGGTCTAATAACATGAGGTAGGTTAACCACAGAAAACAACCAAATTTAGTTACATATATACATATGAGAATTCTACATCCATGAGAGAGTTAACGACCTCAAGTACATGAAAGATTCAGAGATAGAAAGTTGAAATGAGCTTTATATGTCATCCTGGACCAAGGAATAAGGTAAGAGCCCAGAGCTTCATAAAGGAGGAGGGCAATTTGCACAACTATAAGAGCAGATGTTCAGTAATTAGAAGTTTGTCCTGCCATATAAATAGGTCATAAAAGTTATTTCTAGTAATAAATCTTATTACTTATGGGCAAGGCTCCCAATTTAAATTTTTTAAGGGAGAAGTACTGGTTCTGTTAAAGTTCTAGCAAAATACAGTATGTTTGTTTGTTTGCGTCTTTGTTTAGTTTAAGTCCAGCCTCGTAAATAATCAGCGTGTAAGCATAATAAACTCTCTCAGGATATCTATTTGGAAATACGTTTAATTAAGAATTAATAAATAGTAAAATAATTTTTGCCTAATTTGTTTCATAAACTTATAATATTTCAAAATAAAAAACCTGAGAGAATGTCTAGTCCAATTTCTTTATTTTACAGAGGATTGAGGATAAAGTAATGTGAATGCTCTCTCCTCTCACTCTTTACCCTACCCCTCTGTTCTTCTTTCCCTCCCTCTCTCCTTTACTTCCTTCCTTAAACATGAGAGAACATCTTCTATATTGTAAGATGAGTGCTGAATGTTTGGAGAGGAATGGCCCAGATTTGAGTAATTCATGATCCATATCTAGGTGACGACTACTAGTCACATAATGATGACCATTTCTGAAAGAACAAATTAATATTCTTATCTGATAACCAAAGACATTATTCTACTTATGATCACCAAAGCTGTAGAACTACCTCTTGATATGGTGTCTACCTACCTACTTTTTATTATAAAAAAGAAGACATAAATGTGTACCTTTTATTAATGCTATAAAGTTTTCCATTTATATCTATAATCCATTATCTATCTATCTATCTATCTATCTGTCTATCTATCTATCTATCTATGCATATATCCAAAGGGAGCAGAATATGTCATCTCAGAATATGCCTTTTTTTGGCATAGGATTATCTTGACTTGGTTATTTTTAAGAAACAGCAACTACATGAGAGACTCTGAAAACTTAGTAGAAATTACCCTTTTGTGAAAGAAATTTATAAGGGAGATCTTCATTTGTAAAGGTGTCTTCCTTTCTGTATCCAGAAGAGAAGTATGACTCAATCTCTAGAAACTCTCATCAATGAAGAAGGGACTGATTTAAATCTGCATAACAACCATATCTTGTTTACCATAATTTTCCTGATAGCCTCCTATAACTGACTCCCCACCCTCAACATTTTCTTTTGTCTTTAGCTGAAGAAGGTATATAAGGTTATGGCTTGGGCTATTTTGGTGAGTTACTCAGTTTTTCCCTGTGTCTCTCCTCTGTATACAGAAAGTATATATGTTGTAAACTTTATTATTATTATTATTATTATTATTAAGGTTCTCAGCTAAGAACCTAGAAGGGTAAAAGGATAATTTTTTCTCCTCCCATACAGTCTATGTACATGTGTATAGACATATCTATCATACAACATGTTAATTCTTTAGCATGTCTGTCATTATATGTACTATATATTATATATGATTATATATACTATATATGAATACGTATACTTATAGGTATAGTTTTTTATATATGTATGTATATGTATTAGAAGATTAACATGTTAGATGACAGACATAAGGTGATACAATTTTGGAAACTTAATAAAGTTTTGTAACCTTACTAAGAAAGAACCAGTGTACCAGGGCAAAAGAGGAAAATCCTACTGTTTTGTATAAAATAGTTTTATAACAACAGTAAATAATACAAAAGCACATGGAGACTCAAACTTTTCTTTCCCAATGTAACACTTATTCCGTGAAATTGCCTGTTTTCTAGTCTGTGTTCTCCATTATGAAGTAAACTCTATGACAGCTGGAAAATGTCTGTCTTGATCACCATGTTATCAATATGGTGCTAATAAATACCTGGTAAATGGATAGATTATGCGAACAGGGAGTGGGTCTTTTTCTACATTTTTAAAGAAAACTATGGTACAAAATGCTGTCAAATGAACTATAACGTAGACTTTAATCCAAAATAAATGCCCTCATCAAAAATATTCACGTTAACAGTATATAGTGTAGCTATTGACTTATTGCTTTTAACTTTTTGTAGGAGTTATAGATTTATCTAAAATGTTATCACTTTCAATTTATCATCTTAGCATGAACAAAGAAAAAGAGATACCATTTTTTACACAATACCATACTTTATTGATGTTGTCACCTTTAATAATAGAAACCAAAAGAAACATTTTCCAAAGTATTCATCACAATTATACCAGGAAGCAGATGTGCAGTCTTATTTTTCTCTTAATCATGTATTTATTTATTGCATCACATCTTTCAGTTGTGGATATTTTCCTGTACAGGGAAATTCCATCCTTCCTGGAATGATAATTACTCAAGTTTTATATGTATTTTTTTTAGCTGGTTGAATTGGTGTGAAAATACATTTTCCCTTTTTATATCTCTATTGGCCTTTTTATATCTCTTACAGGTAGAATTTGAGTGCTTATAATTCTTCCTGAGGATATTTCTGGGATATTATAAAAACAAATTGAGGGATTTTAGGGGTAAAATAATCATATTTCTACAAAAACATAAACGAATGGATCTCCAACAAGAGAATCAGCTTTATAGAAAATTATATCACCTAATTAATATCATTATATCACTATAAAATAATCTAAAGGTTAATATTTATAATAATTCAACTTCCTATCATTCTAGCTTTTTCACTTATTTTCTTCCCTCTTGCTGAAATGATTTATGTCTCCACCAGAATATCTCCACCCTTGACTGTCCTCCGTATTTCTGGAGACTCTTGATTTCACTTGACCATGTATCCAACCTATATCTCCAGATCAGGTATTTCAAACAAAAATTTTCAGCTGATTATAACATCCCATAGGCTGATGCTTTGATGTAGTTTCCTAAATAATGATGCATAATCCGACTTGAACTCTATTATCTCCATGTGGGTTTCTATTCACCTGTGTCTAATGAAATGCCTGCTAATTCAGTAGCCATGCTTGCTGGTGGATATTTCTCTAGGGCCAATTCATTTGTATTGGTTTCAGATCACTATTCAGCCATCTTTTGATAGATTGGGTAATTTATACTCACATTCACCACACCTATATACTGTCATTCAGACAATGGTATGGTGAGTTGCTTTAGCCATATCTGTTATACCCTCCAGTCCAAAACCTCCAACTCAGGTTTCCTTATTTACCTTTCTATCTTCCTGGCCTTGAAACATAAAATATATAAACTAAAACAGGGTTTTTAAAAGTTTTATCTTTTTACCTACTGAACTTCTTAACCTCTTTTTTTTTTTTTTTTATTTCTGTTATCATAATACAACTAGTAATCTGACTTTCATACAACAGTCATATCTGATGCAATGCAGGGCATGTGTTTTGGGCCTAGTCAACCTAGGTTCCCATCTTGACTCTGACACTTATTGGCTTATAGCTTTGGACACCTTATTTGAATCTCTTTGTTTGAGTTTCCACATCTATAAAATGTGGTAGTAAGAATATTTAATGGGTTGCTGTGGCAATTAAATAAATCAGTCTGAGTTCACAACTTAGAATAGTATCTGTTCCTTAGTTATCCATGTATAAATGCTTGCTTCTATTACTATCACTTTCCTTTGCTGTGTATTTCCAGTTAGTTCAGCAAGTGTTCTTAAAATTTCCCTCCTTTCCATTCTCATTGCCAACACTATGATTCAAACACTCATGATCTTTTGCCTGAATTATTTTAATAGTTTTCTAACTCATATTCATGTTCTCATTTAATTATAAGCCCTGACCAACTTAGGATGTAGCATTTCAAAACCTTTATATTACTTAGGAACACCATTTGCAAGATCAAGGTCTTATAGAAAAATATATAATTTAAGCAAAACTAAAAATTACATTGAGTACTATGTGTATATGGATATGCGTATATATGTAAGTATTTGAAATCATATAGCAAATAAAAGTGAATGCAACCTCTAGATAATCATGGTTATTAAACCTGCTCATGCTAAGCATCTTCTTGGCACCTTCTTCAGTTGATTAAAGAACTACTGAAGCATGTAATATGCTCAGGTATATACTTATATATTAGGGAGGCTATATGTTCTTTTAATATTTGTGAACTAGTTTGCATTTTCCTTTGATACATATGTATACGTATACACACACACTTTATTTTTCTCTACCACATCTCCTCTTCATAACTTGAGATTCTTTATACCACACAGTTGTTCTGTTTTACATGAGAGGGATCACAATTGGTTGATGCTCTTTTTTTATTTAAAGGAGATGACCTGAAGTGAACTTAAATGTTGTACATTTTTAAAAATTGATATACATATGCATCAAGATGTTGAAAAATCATAAGTGATGAAACCATTGTGAGTAAGGCATGATTTTCTCCTGATGATGTGATCCCCTCATTATCAACTGTGCTCGAATGCCACTGTCATCATCTATTCCCTGCCCTAAATGATGTCAGAATCTAGTCGATGTGCCTTAAGTTGGCATGATTTGGCTGTAATCTAACTTTTCAGCTTAGATCAAACTTACCATAGACACATGAAACTATGACATCACCTCTTTTCTCATGTTTATTGTATGTGTCTTTTGAAATATTACCCACTCTTTAATTCCAACTTAAATGACAGTCCTACTATGAAATTTTTATTGATTCCACTTCATTTCCCTTCCATTTCAATCACGAAATAATTTTAAAGTATTTACTTCATATTTTATACAGCACTTACATTCTGCCTAAATTATAGCTGTTTATATATAGTTCTTCTTTAAGTACAGGACATTGAATAAAGGACATTTTATTGACCAGCTACAAACAAAATACAGAGGAGTGGAATCTTATACAGGTTCTAAATTTAAAATCAACATTTAAAATTAAATTCCATACTGTCACTATAATTCTGAAAAGTCACTAAATATATAAAATATATTACAGAATTTATATGCTAAGTTAGAGGCTGACGCTTAGTCTCTCAATAGTATATAACACTGAAAGTTTTTCTTTTGCATTGGATTAAGTCACCATTTCTTTATTTCTGCACAGATGATATAATTGGCTTGTCTTTAAGGCTGTGTTATATGAAAATATCCATGCATCTTTAAACATGAAAATCAAAGACAGCTTGGTGAGATGCTCAGATTATGAAAACTGAGAATGACTAAAGGGCTTTTTTTTCCCCCTTAAAATTATTTTTAAAAAGCTAAGTGGTTCAACAATTCTGTCTTCTCAGTTTTTATGAAATTTGTTTTCCCATATTCACAAGAGTTTGGCTAGATACATAGGTAGGTAGGTAGGTAGGTAGGTAGGTGGATAGAGGATAGATGATAGGTAGGTAGGTAGGTAGGTAGGTAGATAGATAGTTAGATAGATAGATAGATAGATAGATAGATAGATTTTGGTAAAATATATACTAGTTCCTGTGCATCAAAGGAACAACAAAGTGATTAGGCAGTGGGAGAAAATAATTGCAATTCATATGTCTGAGAAGGATTACTATCCAGAATGTGTGAAGAACTCCTATAACCCAATAACAACACTAAAAAAAATTAATTGAAAAATAAGAAAAGGAATTGAATAGACATTTCTTTAGAGAAATATATATGGGGTCAAAAGCATATGAAAAGATGTTTAATATTACTATTCATTAGAGAAAGAGAAATCAAAACCACAGTGAGATATCACTTTACACCTATTAAAATGGATATTGTGTAAAAAGTACAAAATAATAAGGTTTGATGAGGATGTGGAGAAATTGGAACTCTTATACACTGTTAGTGGGAATGTAAAATGATCCAGCCACTTAGGAAGGCAGTATGGAATTTCATTAAAAAATTAAAAATATAATTACCACATGATCCAGCAATCCCACTTTTAGGTATGCAGTAGTTCCCTCTTATCCACATCTTCACTTTCCACGATTTCAGTTACCTGAAGTCAACTGCGGTCTGAAGATATTAAATGGAAAATTCCAGAATTAAACATTTAAGTTTTAAATTACATGCCATTCTGAGTAGTGAGATGAAATCTTCTTCCACCTTGCTCTGTATCACCAGAGAGGTGAATCATTTTGCATATACACGATTCACCCATTAGCCACTTAGTAGCTGTTGGATATCAGATTTATTGTTGAGGTGCTGAAGTTCTTGTGTTTTACATAATAATGACCCCAAAGTGCAAGTGTAGTGATGCTGATGTTTGGATATGCCATAAAGAAACTGTAAACTGCTTCCTTGAAGTGCAAAGTATATATGTGTGGGAAAATACATAGTTTATTTAGGGTTCAGTACTATACATGGTTTTAGGCATGAAGTGGGGGTCTTGGAATGTATCCCCCACGGATAAAGGGAGACTACTGTATATTCAAAAGACTTGAAAACAGGATCTTGAAGAGATATTTCACACCTATGTCCATGTCAACATTATTCATGATAACCAAGAGCTGGGAACAGCCCCACTGTCTATCAATGGATAAATGGACGGAATGTTGTGTGCATATACAACAGAAAATTATTCACCCTTAGAAAAAGAAGGAAATTGTCACATACTACAATAGGATAAACCTTGAAGACATTATGCTAAGTGGAATAATTCAATCACAAAAATATTGTATGATTTCATTTATGTGAAATAACTAAAATAGTCAAATTCATAGAAACAAAAAGCAGAATGGTGGTTTCAGGGGCTGAAGGGAGAGGAAATGTGGAATTGTTCAATGGATATAGAGTTTCAGTTTTGTAAAATGAAAAAGTCCTGGAGATGTTGCACAACAATAAATATACATAACAATACTGAGTTGTACACTTAAAAGTGGCTGAGATGGTAAATCTCATGTTACATATTTATTACCAAAATTTGAAATGATTTTTAAAATACTTAGTTTAAGTCTATTTAAGTCTAGGATGATTGTAATTACATGATGTAGTGGCTCAAATCACGTTATTATTGAAGAAAAGTTTCAATATAGAAGCATTGTTAAAAGAACAGACTTTTGCTCAGATAAAACTTCATTTGAACCCATGCTCTGCCACTGATGCTATAGGACCTGAAATGATAGCATTTCAATCTGTTCATAAATTTTATAAAAAGCTAATTTGGATTAAAAGTAATATATACTTGAGGAGCTTGAAATGACATGTGTTGGGTTTAGCACATGGTAAGCACTCAAAAAAGGTTAGTTATTGTTATTATTGATAGTTCCATTAAAAATATTTATAACTTATAGAGTAAGTTCAAGGCTTCTTTATTAGAACAAGCATCTGTGACTTAATTCACTTCATATTTGGAAAATAGGCCAGAATTCCTTGTCTACTATTTTTGAAAGGGCATTCAGACATGAAATGCTTATTTATTTGAATCAGTTTTGAAACACATGGCTAGTTGAAGGCAATCTGGGAATGAGAAGAAGGGCGCCTCTCAGAATGATTGAATCTGGATTTCTGAATGGGTCTTTCAGAAATAAGGGGCTTCTCTGCCCATTTTCCATGAATTTTCATTTTTCATAATAAATCGTCCTGGGTCAGATACATTTTAAGTAACATCTCTCATTTTTTCATTATTTTAAAAAATGCAGCCTTAGATAATTTTAATCTTTCTCATTCTTCTGATATACTTTCTGTTACACACTTGATTCTTTTTTTCTTTTTATTTTCCTATTGTGTTTAACATTTTTATAGCCTTTGCTCTTTTCAGATTCCATTTCTTATTTTTCAAATGTTATAAATACACTCGAGAATTTTGGGAAATTTAACATTATTTCACAAAGTGTCCTTTGCTTTGCAAAAATCTTCTTACTAAATTATCACTATTCTGTTGTGTGGTGTATGATATTATTTCCTATGTTTTACAGGTAAGGAAACTGAGGCATAGGGAGATTAAATAGCATGTCCAAGTTCCCTTCTATCAAGTGGTGGTGAAGGTGCGATGTGGATGCAGGCAGTTCGATTCCAGAGCTCTCAGTGGCTACACAAATCTTAGCACACTTTCTTGGAGAGGGACTTTCAAAGGCTGCCTTTTCTTTCTTTCTTTTATTTGCTATATGTTTTCCATTTCTTTTAGGAATTTTCCTCTTTAAGAATTTTCCTCTTGTCTTCAAATTGTAAGTTAACATTTTTAAAGCTACTGCTTTTCCCTCTCTTATTCCACTCCTTTTGTCTTTCATAGCACATCCCTGTCCTTTGAGCTCATTAGCTCACTGCTTAGGATGTCCTCAGCCTCTAAACATCTGCCCTGTGACACTCAGTCGCTGACTCAGTTCCTTTACTTCTTCCAAGGAGTCTGCACATTTTAAATGTTATTTTCTTTTTAATCAGTTTCAAGATGATGTTTGCCTCTGCTAAGTGTATTTTCTCTCAGCTACTGGAAACTTCTGTTTTTCAGATTGCTCCATGGTGCATTTAGGAAGAAGTAGCCAAGTTTCTTTTTCTCCATAAGCTTGTTTTTAAGTTCCTGGAAACTTAACAGAGCTTCCACTCTTTTTCTACATTCTACTTCCTCAGGTTTCACCTCATTCCCCTAGTACACCTCTGCCATATTGTTTTTTCTCTACCACAGTCACTTCAGAATATCCTCTTGTTATGAATTCTTAAATCTACCTGAACCTTGCTCTGTCTTTTTACATTGTGGCAAGAGTTGTATTTTAATCAACTATGTATGATATATCATTCTGTGAGAACAAGTGGCTACACTATCTGGAAACTTAAGCAGCTAGGTTTGTTCTTGCTATTTTTTTTTACCTGATCTACTTCATCTGCTTTTTCATTCTTTTTATATAGTAATAGTGCTTTAATGACGTCTAAGAAACTCATGATGAAGATGTGGCTTTACATAAGAATCACTGTTATGGGAACTCTTAAGTGCTTGTTGGTGCTGTGATTGAGGACATGAATCATGTAAGAAATACAGTGTAGTGGAAAAAACACAGGGCGCGCAGTCAGAAAATGTACCTCTTTGCTCTTGGTGGTTTGTCGTGTCAACTTGACTTTGGCTTCTCAGTAAATCCTCTGATTCTCAGCTTTGTTAGTTGTAAAATGGAAGATTAATAACACCTACATGCAAAGGTGTGGTTAAAAGAGATTTTAGGAAAGCACACATGTGTTTTGCAAATTGGAAATAGCTGCATGACAGATACAGATTATTATACATTGACTCTCAAAGCAGAGATGAAAGTTTGTCAGGCACATTAAAATTTAAATGAAAACAAATGATAGATATAACTAGAACAATATAAGAATTTCATTTATTCAGTTTTCAATTGAGCATCAAAAGTTAACTTAAAATACAGAAATCCACACTTTGTCTTTTATTTAATAAAAGAAAATTTCCAGGTAGCTCTGTAAATATTTGAATGTATGAGAAGGGTGGGTAACACCTATTTTGCTAACCTAAATATCATAATTCTAAAATAATACATGTGTGGGTAGCTCACAGTTTCTCTCTGTGATAGGGTGGGTATTTCTGTATGATTCATAGGAGAACACAGATGGCCTATATGAACGTGCATCGGCATGTACTGTAAGGGATCAACTTCTACCTGAGAATCCTTTGCTTCCCTCTGCGTGGAGCCATCTCAGTCCCACAGGAATGGTGATTTCAAGGTTCAATATCCACCTACATGTCTAATTATGTAAGTAATTCAGTTACCTTTTAACTTTAAAAATACTATATTGCAAACCAACACATAGAATCACTGGAAATAATATTAAAAGGACTTATTATCTCATTTTAGTCCCTTCTGGAAACTACTGAATTACTATACTATTTCAAGTCATTAATTAATGAAGACTGTTGTATGAATAAAATATAGAGGGTAAAGCTAAATTTTTCAGTCCTTTTGAAAATTGAGCTTGAACTTTTAATATTCCAATTTTTTACACTTATATATATGTGGTGAATATATATATATATATATATTCACCACACATAGTTAGGTTTCTTTCTGTCACCACATATTTCATTCCCTTTACCCCATCTACCTCTCCCCTCCCCCCTTCCCCCTACCTTCTGGTAATCACTAGTCTATTGTCCATGTCCATGAGTCTCTGTTTGTCCTGTTCATTTGTTGCTTTTAAGTTTATATCCCACATACAAGTGATATCATGTGATTTTCAACTTTTTCTGTCTGGCTTATTTCGCTTAGCATGATCATCTCTAGATCCATAAACATTGCAAATGGCAGTATTTCATCTCTTCTCATGGCTGAGTAATATTCCATTGTATACATGTACCACAGCTTCTTTAGCCAATCATCTATCGTAGGACACTTAGGATGCTTCCATGTCCTGGCTACTGTGAATAATGCTCATACACAGCTGGTGGGGCTGCAAATTGGTACAGCTGCTATGGAACACGTATGGTGGTTCCTCAAAAAATTGATCTACCATATGACCCAGCAATCCCTATACTGGGTACTTACCCCAAAGACTTGAAAACCCATATCCAAAAAGATATTTGCACACCAATGTTCATGGGAGCATCCAATATTTCTTTATTCTGTTGATTGTGCTGTCTTCTAGAATCATGATAATCATGTGCATGGTCAAGCTGCTTATATCTTATATGATATCAGCTTTTTTCCGGGCCTTGCCTCCATAACATGCAAACATTTTTTGCTTGTGTGTTTATAATTCCCTTACTAATTTTAGGGTTGTCTTCTTTTCTACCTTATTACGGTTATTCTTCATAAACTTCACCTCCTGGCACCTGGTTAAATAATAATGTTTTCCCCTAGATTATTTATGTCTTTTGCCTGTTTGTAGATAGCTACTCTGCCCATTAGCTTGTTGCTCAGCCAAGCTGTGATTGTTTAATACTTTAATCTTTCATCACAAATCATTTTCTTTACGTCTTAATCATTCTTCCATCATGTCTCTGAACTCCTTCCAGCTTATCTGAACCTTTTGGATAATGAGATTCCTGGGTTTGAGCACCAAGTACAATCCCACAAATACTGTCTAGGAGGGCCCAAAGGCTCCAGTGCTATGATGCCTTCTTGTTCCTCAGGGTGCTCATTAGAGAGGCAATGCCTGTTTCTGCAGACAGAGACAAGCATGGCTACATCTCCCTCAGTCTCCTGCAACTCCCTCCTGGCTAATCAGTTTTTCGCAGTAAAAATATCAGTTTTTTTTCTCTCTCTCCCTTATTTTCATGTTCTCCAGCTCTTACTATATAAGTCTGTCTCTGCTTTTCACTGTTTTTATTTTACTCTTCCAGCCTGACTCATAATTTAATTCATCTGTTTATTTTCCTGTTTCTTTTTTTTTTCTTTATCTAACCCAACATCTTCCCAGTTCCACAATTTCATACTTGATGTTAATTGCAATCTCTGCCACTCTGAAAGCATGTACATCCATCTCTTAACCATATCAACTTTTTTTTTACACTTCCATAGAAAAAAATACACTTATTCCCTTACATTTGTCTAATGTCCTACCTTTTCCTTTTTTTTTTTTTTTTTATTAAATTGATAAGTAGTTAGGCATTATTCTGTTAGGCTTAAGAATTTAATTTTATCAGAGTTGCTCAAAGAATTGAGCTATAAATTATTTTTAATACTATTAGTTGCAACTTAATGAAAAACATTTAGTTCAATTTTTATTGACAAATTATATATTTTGGAGAAAGATATCGATATCTGAAATAGTTACAATGTGAATTGTAGCTTGTGTTTTTTAAATACTAGTTAGTCATTCTTTCTTTCTTCCTATACACCATTCTTTCCTGTATTTCCTGCTTCCTTCCTCCAATTACATAATGATTACTGAAATTCTACCATCTGCAGGATAGTGTGAGGGAGAGAATACAGCACCTGTATCTAGACTCTCCTCTAAAAATGATTAGCTGTGCAACTACATCAAATCACTTACATTTAATTCCAAATAAAGTTCTGGATGATTTGGGGTAGGATCTTGAACACTTGAAAAGTTGTGTATAAAACAACAAAAAGCTCCCCACTGCCTGTCAAATGAATTTTATCAAAGCACCTTCTGAATATGAATGTGGTTTGTATATGAGTGGAGAACTGAAGTGAGGAGGTCTATAAAAAGAGCTAGAAAAATATAATAGTCCAGGAATTAGATAATGAAGACAGATAAGGCTTAGAGCTTGGAAGAACATAGTCTGATACTATGTTAACATCTTATTTTGTCTACATGTAACATTTCTAAGCTAAAATACATATGTCAGAAATAGATAGAAAAACTACCTATCTTCAAAAGAAAAATCAAAATAACTGAATAAATAAGGATAAATTTGGACTTAAATGCACATCAGGTAAAATAAAGGGACTGGTATAAGTGTGATGAGTCATATTGTTCATTCATATTTTCAACAGCTCAGCATTAAATTGTTAAGTTTTCTAATGGTAAATCAAGGACTATTTACTTGTTCAATGATAGGTGCAAACATCACTCTCATAATATTAGACTCTTTAATTTGCATTCTGTTGAAGAGCTAACCTGAATTATAAATAAATATCTATAATGAAATAGAGCATTCATATCTGTAAATATAATATACCTACAAGGTAAATAGGCTATGATTCTTTTATTATACTTTTCAAATAATACATCTGTTTCATAGGTACTAACTATATAAATGAATCATTCACAAAATAACTTTAACATCATAAGTAGGAGCTGCTCACTGTTTTGCTTATAACTAATGATTTGTGTACTCTTGAAGGTTACTCCCTTGTTGAATATATATTAAGTTTCAGTATTACTAAGTATTATTAGGAGTTTAATATGTACCCATGGAAAAGAAAATTACTAATTGACCCATCAGGGAGATTAAAACGGACCATAGCCTCATAAGCGCTAAGGTCTAATGGACAAGTTAAATAGCTTTCTAATGATTTAATGCACAGTAAGAAATATATTATGTTAATTATTATTATCTTTTAGAAACATATTTTTAAATTACAAGAGAAAAGAGAAATATTTAGATCATGCTAAAGTGTTTAACAGTAAAGTATACTGATATCTTCATTTCATTTTGAAAAACATTAAAAAAAAAACAGATGGATTGGCAGGATACGTAGATATGTGATAAAGTAAATACACACAGAAAAATGTTAATTGTAGAATCCAGGTGTGAGTATATGGGTGTTTGCTGTACACTTTACCTTTTATGTATACTTGAAAATTTTTATAATGAAATTTTGGAAAAACATTTGCAACATAAGAAAGAGTATTACATCATTTATAAAAATAATCAATGTGATAAAACATGAAGGTAGATGCCAGTAATAACATGACACAATTCCTAATAAGAAGGAAGACAAGCTATGCTATATTTTAAAGTGAGAAGTACATATTTTAAGTAAATTTTAACTTTAGCTAAATTCCTTTTAGATTTATGCATTTTTTTGAAGAAAGATTTTACTCTTTTCTCTAGATTATGTATTTAAACCTAATTATTTTTTATGATTGTCTATTATTTAGTGCTAATCTAAAGTTATCACCTTGTGTTACATTTTCGTCAATGGGCTTATTCAGTTTTATGGTTCTCTCTGGTACATTTATAAAGTGCACTTTATGCTGCACTGCTAGTTCCCTATAAACAAGGAAACAATCTCTACTACTGTATTTCAAATCACTACCATCCCCACCATTACTTCATTTGCAATAAAAAGCACACATAAACTGGGCAAGTGTGGTTCATACACGGTTATTTCTACAGTGTTAATAAGTAAATATCTGGTCAGTCTTGGTGTGGAGGAAGTGGCAGACCCCCCACATGATGAGATTTGTCTAAGGTACCAAAAGTGTACCTCCCTAC
Organism: Eidolon dupreanum; assembly: GCA_028627145.1. Lineage (NCBI taxonomy): Eukaryota > Metazoa > Chordata > Mammalia > Chiroptera > Pteropodidae > Eidolon > Eidolon dupreanum. Next base: position 31,732,805 of record CM053514.1, read on the forward strand.
CTATTCCTTTCTCTTCTATTAGTCCTTCCAGGTTTCATTTCATCAAAACAAAAAAAAAAAATTAAAGAGTCTATGAAAAGGTAAATATTATCAGCCACTATGAGTTATTAATATCTGAGCTTTAATCATTGGGACATAGAAAGAGTTTGGAACTTAGAAATTCTCTGATATCTATAACATCTGAACATTTCTCAGTTCAGCAGGAATAGGGGAAATAGCAGCTTGGTGGCTGGGCCATCAGGAGCAAGTGGTAAGGCACAGTGTGATGAAAAAGAGGAAGAAAAGAAGGGTCTTTGGGCTGAGGTGACAGAAGGACAGGAGATAGTCTGCATGATAGTGTGCCAAGGCAAGAAGTCTTTGGATAATCTATGTCCATAACACATGTAAATTCTTTATAGATATAAGTTCAAAAAGATCTTGGATTACAAATGATAATTAGGTTTCTGCTATATAACTTTACTAATATTTTTCATTGAAACAAAAACTGTGTAAAGTCATTATGATGCTTTGGGTTCTACTACTTATATATTTTCTAATGTTGTCATTAAGTTATCATTACCTGTAAATAGTTAGTTAACTCAGAATTAGTAGTCATAGCTTTTTGATAATTGCCCAATATGAACAACTGCAAGTGTCACAATTTCTGAGGCTACTTGACTTTGGTTTGCATGAGCACCAGAGCAAGAGGTGGACAACTCTGCTAGGATTTTCTACTATCTTACTGATTTTACAGAATAATAAAATTTACCATCTGGGTGATCAGCAATTGGTCAGTTTTTCCTCTGAATTGTATTTGTGTTTTCTAAAATATATATTTTTTAATAGAACTTACTTTGATAATAGATTATCAACATATATTTGAAGATATATTTGCATAATCTTAGCAATGTTCTTCTATTATTAAATTACTAGCTGTCACACGCTCTGTTAATATTTTGTTGTTTTACTGTTTTCCATGCATCATCAATAACTCTGTTTCCTTTTAATATAAGATATAATTAACCTTTTACACACTTACTCATCCTGAGATCATTTCCATCTTGGACAAGTTGTCTTACCTCTTCACAAAACCAACATAGGTTTATGTTGTCCTCATATTATTAACTATTCCTTTTTGATCAAGAACAGTGATATCTTTTGGCTACTAAATTGTTTAATTTGTTCATCTCATATCAAATTTTGTTGCAAATATGATACTTCTTTCATTTGCTTATGATTACCAATGATCCTTCCACATGTAAATTTCCTTTTCATGTAACTTTATTTGCCTTTTAATCTCAGTAATGTCAAATAACCTCTCTAAATTCATAGGAATGTGTGTGCGCATGCACACATACTTTGTGTGTGTGGGTGTGTGTGTGTTTCTGTGTTGTGTGTAACAGGGCTATTTAAATATAGAAAGTTCAAGGTGATACTAAGCTTTTAAATATTAGAACAGTTAAATTATTTTTAAAACTTTAGAAATGTTGTTTTGAAATATCATTTTGTTTATCCCACATTTACAATGAAAGAAATTCACAGGAAACACAAAATAACACCATCACCCCAGGGAGAAGTCAGTGTGAAGAAAATCAGCCTTGGACTCTTTCCAGTGGGACTTAATTGTGGTACTACAATAAAGACATTGTTATATTAGGCTTTTCCCTACAGGGTAAACTTAAAAAAATTCAAAAAAATAGCAACATAGAAAAGTTCCAATGAGTATAATTTTCTGGCTATAAATCTATAAAAAAAATGACAAATAAGAAAGATTAAAAGTGATATCAAAATGAAGCTTGAAGATTAAGTGACAAATTGATTAGTATATCGTATACACATATTCTCCTTCAGATGTGATTTGGTAGGTGTTCTTACTTGCAGTCATACATTTTCAAATTTTCTAGAAAAGCACTTAGAACAGAAGTTTCCAAAGTTTTTTGATTCATAGTACCTTAGCAGCTCAGTAATATTTTCTTGGTACCACTTAGGCTAACAAACAGAAAATGAGAACTCTGTTTATTGAATATCTTCAGCCAAATAACTTAATAGTTATGGTCAAACAACTTAATAAGTATTTATATCCTGATAATTGAAATAGAAAAAAATAAAATTAATGTTTTTATTTCGTTCTTAAATAACCACATTTAAATATTAATGGATATGTGTGAGTGTGTGCGTGTGCATGCGTGCATGCACACATGTTGGGTACTATACAATTTCTCTAACCTTGAAAATACATTGAATGCTACCAACTTTATTACCTGTTCCACATGGATTTTTAGCAAGTAATTGCTTTTATCATATCACCTGCTGGAAACCCAGCTTCCCACATCTACGATGCCCTCAAAAGGAATGCTGTGCTTTCTAATGTTGAAACTGTGAAATACCTTGACTAGTAGTTTGTAGTGTCTGACAGATGTTGAATATTGTTGTGTTTGCCTTGATATTTTAAAATACCCCACAGCAGACCCTATGAGTTCACTTAGCATTCCAGTGGGTCTGGTATACAGTTTTGGAATTATGAATTTAAACTATTAGATGCTCACATGAATCATAGCCTCTGAATCTTAAAACTGAGAAGTCAGAAAGCCTCTGCCATAGTGAAAGTGAATGGAAAACACTGTAAAACAACTATAAAAGCTGATATCATATTCTTTAATCTGCATTTTCTAGTTCTCTCAGTCCACTTATGCAAATATTTTCAGTATTCACAGTATAATTTTCCGTGGCTTTAGAAATTTGATGTTAGCAAATAGCTGTATGTGGTACCATCATCATTGCTTGAGGGACATGTTATTTGTATATTTTTTTAAAGAAAAACAGTATTGTCAGTGTCTTTTAGGATGTTTTTAATTTTGACATGGCATTTTAAGAGTTGGACTTAATGTTTTTCAAAGTTTCAAACTAGACTTTTTCACTCAGAAGAGTACTTTTTCAACAGTCCACACGAGTTGTATTATACTGAAAGGAGATGTTCTATCTTCCATGTGTGTATCCTAATTGCAAATAAACCCTGGGGTGTTCTAAGTCAGGGGGTTTGAACTAATTTTCCAGTATCTCATTTTTGCATTTCAGTAACCCAGTTAACTGTATAAACATTATTTTTAAAAAAAATGTCTTATAGAAATGTATATTTACTTTCAGCTGAGGAACTCAGTGGATCTTATCTGGATTATTAAAAAATAAATATGAGAATTTTTAAACTATATATATATATATATATATATATTGCACAATAAACTGTGAGAGTTAGTGTCCCCAAGTGAAATCTCAGTCAGAACAGAAAACTAAAGCAAGTTATGTATAAAGTGAATTGTCAAGGATATAAATCAATATTTAAGTGAAAAGAAAAACAAAACATGATAGCGCAGAGCTCTTCTTACATGTCTCAGGCAGGGCTAATGATGATTATTAATGGAGATACCTGGTTCCTGTCACTGACATTCTTATAATTTTGATTTCTAATTTCAATTCATTTTTCCCACCTGTTCATTTTTAATCTTGATTTTTTTTTACTGCCAACTTTGTTGATAAACTTCCCATATCTTTAAATTGTCATTATAATCTCTGTCTGTGGTAACAAATTAGCTGGCATTAGTAGCAAGGACAATTTGTTTAATTTTTATATTTATCATCTACCAGACAGTAGGTGTTTGAAGGAATGAAACTCAGAACCAGTGCTGGGCGGGCTGGTTTGTCTGGGACCCTGTAAATTCTTTTAGCTGAAAGACTCCTAAAACTCTATAGGAAGACATAGCAGTCATATGAATGAAGGCTGTTGGGAGGTAATGCAATGGGCACTTCACCTGTGATATAGGAACAGGATTGATTTTGGTTATTTCATATCTTATTACAAGAGCAGAAAGCAATAAATTATCTGATATTGTGCTTTGCAATATCTACTCAAAGGAGATATTAAAAGATAAATATGTATAAGTAATAAAGTACTAGAAAAAATAAGTTGATTTATTTCATGAGATCCTCTCACCTAAATGTCAGAAACAAGTATGTGTACCTATGTGTATACGTGTGTGTTACCAGATTTTGTCTCTAAATTGATTGCAGCATGATAGTTTTCATGACTGGTATTGAATTGTTTTCTCGCTAGGTAGCTAGTAGCAGATCTATAGATATAGGTATATTTATAGATAGTTAAAGATAGGGATAATTAGAAAGATGCACAGAAATTCTATTCCTGTGACTAAAACTGTGAGGAAAAGTTAATATTATGGTTTGTAGCATCATGTACCCTTCCCTGCAGGAATGAACAGCATTTTCCTGATCCTAATTGCTATACCAAAGTGCCTTCATTTAGACATTCTGTACCTGAGGCTCTTTCCTTGAATTGTCCTTATAAATTTGCATCTTCTCTGAGCACCCACACAGATTTGCAACTTCATTTTGTAGCCTGCTTCAAATGTTGGCTGCCATGTTATCAGAAGTATCTAGAGATTTTGCTAGGTATTTCTTCATAAATATATATTTGTAAACATATCAGAAAATTCGTTCTTGTGTCCTAGTCCATTTCTTTTATCTATAATAACTGCCAATATGCTAGTTTTTTTTTGAAAATATAACTAATTTCTTTTTACCAATAGAATTACATGCTATCTTAAATTAGGAATTAAGTAAAGGATTTAAAAATAGTACGATATATCAAATGTGATTGTGTGTATACATATATTTATAATGAAACTATAAAGTACTATAAAAATATAAGGTAGATTAAATTATCCATTTACGCCAACCGGTTTTTCCTTATATATGTTTTAAATCTCTCTAAGTTTTGTATTCATGTCATCAAAAATAACTTCTTTTTGCAAATACATTATAATTTTTCCCCAATAAAAACATTTATATTGGGGAATATAAATATTCTCCTTACCAGATATTTTCTGCTTTTTCGTTATTAAACATATTCTATCATCTCGTTCAGTGAGAAGGTGTTCTCCTGATAATTTCCTGTTCCTTTTATGGGAGTTCCTTCCTATGATTTGTATTTTCAGTATCCCAGATTTCCAACCAGGCAGCTTTTAAAATGCCTGGTTTCTTAAGTTGTCATTCAGTTCTTAATACCTTTAGAACTAAAAATAAACAATAAAATAAAAATATATCAGTATATTCTTATTATATTATTGTTTGATTTAAGAGTTGAGCTTTTGTCTATACCCTCCCAAAACAATAAAACCTTAAAGGCAATTCTGTGCTGTTCAGACCATCATATCTGTGTCCATATTTTACAATTATATTTAGCTCCATTCATTCATTATTTACTTCATCCTATATAAAGTATTGAACACATCTTATGTACCAAGTGGTATGACACACTGGGGAGTAAAATAAGGGATAAAAAATAAGTCTCTATCCTCATAATTTTTTTACTGATATGGAACCATTCCAAGAAGATTAAAATTTTGGGAGATAGATTGCTGTGATGCTGTCATTTATATTCAACAATTCAGAGCCTTGAAACACTAGTGATGAGGTTTGGAGGATTATATTTTTCATCCTGACTTTATAAACAAATAAATTAAACCAAACTAAACACTAATAAAGCCAAGCTAGGACTGGATATTTTATCCAGCTGTTCTAGGATTTTCCTTCAAAACTTATTTGTTCTCTTTAGGTAAATTCAGTGGCCACCAAAACCAGGTTGATTTCTAATGACAATTTCTCCCATCTTTGAAATGTTAATCAAATGATTGACATTAAAGTAGGAATCCATGATAAATGTTCAACAAATCTGGTAAGATATTAATATCTGCTTTAAGTTAATCAAATGTTTCAAAGTAGTGGTGAAGTGCACAGGGCAGATAAAAATAAATGCAGCTTTAATTTTGGGCTCTAGACTGACTTAAAGTGTCAGATAATGCAGGCTAGTTCTTTTTTAAAAATTGTATAAATGCTTAGAAACCTTGCTAAAGATCCTCACAGAAATTCTTATGGTTGTGTAAATTGTTACCTTTTCTGTCATGTGAAGTCTAACACAAAAATATATCTCTACACTGAGAATCCTTTCCTCTTCTCTATCTCACATTAAAATATGTTTTCTACCTAAAAAGATAAGAATGAAGGGTGCAGATGTCCACGTTACCTAAGTTTCAAAGCTAGTTTTAGATTCACATTTTATTTTAATTAATTTAAAATTATATGTAAAACATGATACTAGATTCAGTTATTAGAAAACTTTTAAATTGGTTGAAGCAACTATGGTCCATTCAATCTCCTTTTTCATTGTAAATATTACTAAATTTGAATACAGACTATTTCTAATGAAAATTTAGCATTCAAATAGAGAAATGCTGAAAGTAAAAGGCACAGCTAATTTTGAAGACTTAGTTTGAAAAAAAAAAGTATCTGATTAATGCTTTTTCTATTTATTATCTGTTAAAATTATGATATTTTAATATATTTGATTAAATAAAATATGTTATAAATATTTGTTTAATTTGTTACTGTTTACTTTTCTTATGTAGCTACAAAAATTTTTCTTAATTACTTATGTCTTGCATTATATGTGTGTGTGTGTGTGTGTGTGTGTGTATGTGTGTGTGTGTGTGTGTGTGTGTGTGTGTGTGTGTATTATGGTGACATTGGTTAACGAAATCCGATGTTTCAGCTGTACATTTTAACAGTAAAGCATATATATATATTTACATTGTGTGTTCACTGCCCCTAGTCAGATTTCTTTCTGTCACCACATATTTGACCCCTTTTACCCTAACTTCCTTCTCCCCTCCTCCCCTCTGGTAACCACTAGTCTATTGTGCATGTCCACAAGTCTCTATTTGTCCTGTTCATTTATTGCTTTTAGGTTTATATCCCACATATAAGTGACATCATGTGATTTTCAGCTTTTTCTATCTGGCTTATTTCGCTATATTTTAATAGGCAGCATAAGTATGTATTTTAGAACTGAATTAGATTACTTATATATTCTATTTTTATGTTACTTTTTATGTCTAGCCATTTTGAAATAATTGTAATAATAAAATCAATATTCACTTTAGAGCTTATATTTCAGGCATCCTTAATTACTCTGCTCATACAGTCTATCTATATGTATGTGCTCCAAATCATCTCATTTTTATATCTAATTGCATGAAGCATCATGGTAGGTATGTAGTAAGTACTCATTATTTTTGTGAATGATGAATTTTTTTTTTCATGCCTACAGCACCTGGTCTTCCTAGGTGGTCTCCCATCCAAGTACTAACCTGGCCCGACCCTGCTTAGCTTCTGAGATCAGACAGCATTGAGCTTGTTCAGAGTGGCATGGCCGTAGATGAATGATAAATTTTTAAGATGATGTTTTTGGAAATAAATTTTGCCTTATGGCTAAAAGTATGAGAGACAGGGATATTGAAAAGAGGAGAAAACTTTTAGCAAATTATCTGAAGTAGAATTGCTTTTGATTTATTTTTTTTAAATTAAGGTGGCAATGTCTTAGAATTGGGCATATTCCCAGAGAATTCATGATATAGCTCAAGAGAAAAAATATTTAGGAAAAAATATATAGAATGGGTTATATTTATTTTGAGAAACTTACTCAGTCAAAAAGAGAAAAGGTTATATTCACATCATACTGCTTGTCTGGGAATCTTTCTAGTGAGAAAGCAAAAGGAGCCATAAAATTAAAGAAAATATTGACAGGATTTTCAGACGCTAAGAAATGCCGTCCCACTTTCCTTTCTTATGAAGAAACTGCTTTTGGAATCTCTAAAACCAAACAAATATTAAAAACCTTTATTCTCCTTTCTGAAACTTCTTTACATCCTGCTGTCTGAGATCTATGATGAATGTAAATTGGGGAACATGCCTTATTACCATGGAGAACAATTAAATAAAAATAGGACCACCATGAGATAGTTAGATTCCTTATTTCCCTGATGTCATCTATGTCTTCTATAAATAAATTATAATATCTTCAGAAAGTTTTCATTATTGAGTTTTAAATAAGGTTGTAATTTTGTATCTAGGGAAATAAATTTTAACTTTTAAAACAATAAAATTTATATAGAGTTAACTCTAGCTGTTGCTGAAGTTGTAGATAAAACTAAGCATTTTGTCAACATTTAACTAGGTATTTTTTGTTCAAAAATCTGTTAGATTGGTAAAGAAATGACTCCTCACTTCGAAGTAAACAACTGAGTAATTTAAAAATTGAGGGGAAACACCCACCAACTTATCTTTTTAGTACTGTTGCTTAGGAATTCTTATATACCCAAACCAACTAAAATTTGTTGCCAACTTCCATATAATTTATATAAACATATTTTTTCTTTTTAAATTTTTTTGGGGGGGCGTTAAATTTAAATTATATATTAATGTATTAAAGCTGTTTAAATACACATTTTTGAACTTTTTCTGTTCTTTGAGTACAAAGTGCAATGCACACATCGTAAATTAATACCGAAAAATTCACATTTAACCCAATAGAATCTCTCAGTGAAGACTTTATAAACTCGGCCCCTGTTTATTCTGTGTGTGGCCACTTTGGTTATTAGTAGAGGTTACGCTGACTGCCTTTTCTCAGATTTATGAGACTTGGCAAAAACCTTGAGAAAACAGAGCCCAGCTTCTCCTGATAGAGAACATTATTAGATATGAAATAAACATTAATTTAGGTAAACTGGTACTACAATACGCCTTTATTTAGATTTCACACTGCTGAGTGAAAGAATACATGTGAGGGGGGTGCTTTATAGAGACCACAAAGAAGGTACATTTAAGTCATAGCTAAGACTCTCAGGACTAAGGACACTTAGAACACTTTCATGTTAATTCATTAAGGGCAGTGCTCCTCTGCCAGGGAGGCATGCATCATGTTCTTCTACCAGTGGAGAAAGATCAAGAGAACACTCAATCTTTTTAAAATTAGCACAGAATCTCTGAAAGCAAAATGATTAATTTTCTCTGTATTACCAGAGACACTTTGAGAAATCGACATACTGTGCAGTTATTGAACATATGGTTTTCAAATAACTTATAACTCTTGATAACATTGAAATTTATGAAGAGGTTAAAGAATTATTAAAAGGATAACTTAAACATATCTCTTGCCAACAAGTTAGTATCCTGAAAAAGAAAAGAGGGGATAATTTTTGTCACAGATTAAAAATGATAGAGACACAAAAACTCGGTACAGTGTTTCACACTAAATTGGATCCTGAGTTGGACAAACTGGCTATGAAGAATAGTTTGTGGACAATCCTGAAAATTTTAATAGGGACTAGATACTCTAAAAAAATGTAAATTTATTGACAAGCAAAATGGAGATAATTAAGTTATAAATAGGTTACATAATAAATACTTAATCTCAGAATTAAATATATTTATATATATATGCATAGAAAAATATAAAAAGATAAACAAGATTTTAACCGATAATTTCTGAGTGGAGTGTAAATAAGAATGTTTTTTTTTCATTGTTTTTGCTTATCTGTGGTTTAACTGTGTTGAGTACAAACATACTACTTTTATAATAATTACAATCTATTATTAATAAAATAATTAGGAAGCAGAAAATTTACCTTGATGTTGACACTAAGATATTGTGTCTTGTGAAAGAATACAAAGAATGACTAGTCTTTAGTCAGCGCAGTAGATAATGTCTTTGTTTTAGCGTGTAGAATCCCATAGGTTGTTTTAATGGTATAAAATTTGTTTTTCTGGTTACCAAACCAGTTGATACAAAGAACAACCCTAAGACTTTGCTAAGAAATTTCAAGTCTTTTTCTCTACAAAACAAAACAAAACAAGGACAAAAACAACAACAACAACAACAAAAAAAAAACAAAAAAAAACACCACAGATTTTTTTCTTTTTTGGGGAATTCTGAGTGCATTTTGAATTTTTTCATTTTTAGGGTAAAAAACCCAAAAACTTTGCTCTAAATAAGAGTTTTTTAAAGTCCTTTCACTTTCATCCCTAGTCATGTTATACATTCATTCATGCAGCATTAAGCCATTCACTCAAAACTTCTTGAAACTCAGATTAAATATATTTGGTTTGTGATAGGGACCCTGGGTAATCAGAAACTATTAATTATGTGTTCATGTCTTGAAAGTTATAGACTCTTGAATATAGGGAGTAAATGTCATAAAATAGTCAAGAAGTAAGAAGAACTGTGACAGGTTGGACCTAATCATGTGCTGCTGCTGATGTGACTATGATGAAGAATGCCTTCAACATTTTTTTTTAATGTAAATGCACATGTTAGAACAGTAAGATACCTTATAGACCATCTTCCCTAGCGTTTTCATTTAAGGATAAGGAAAATGCAATTCACAAAGAATAATTTGCCAGCAGTCACACTATCTATTTACGAGATTAAACCAGAACATACCTGACATCTAATACTGTGCATTTTCACTCTGGAACACTTTTTTCCATTTTTGAGAGACAGGAGAAAATGCAGAAGCCTTATTTACTAAATCAGTGTGCATTACAGAAAATAATATTGAAGTTATAAGTGAAAGCAGGATGCTAAGTTGATTTCTCTTGAATGACCAAATATCTCACTCTAAAAATTCAAGAACAGGAACCTTAAATACATTAGTTCATTTCCACTGATGCTATAAGTTCACTCTAGCCCATTATGTAATATATAGCATTATATAATACCATTTAATTACTCTTCATAATCAGAGAATATGTAACTTGTCAGAATTATGAGTTCAAGCAGTTATTACTCAATCTCAAGATTGATTATGAGTAGGCTAATTTTTTTTCACTCTAATTGGATTTCAAAAATAACTGTTATGTTCTGCAAAAACTTGTTTTTCATTTCTCTTTTCAATTTTCACATCAACTGGTATATGATGGTTTTTAACCATTGCATGAAAATACATTTGCACTTTTATTATCCTACCTGCTATATCTAGAGAGGAGCAGTGCTAGGTAAAAAGAGAGGTCAGAGGCTAGTCTCACTTTAAAAATAAAATTATTCTCCCAGTTACAGTAGAGGAAACAAGACTTAATTCTCTTACTACATGCCTAAGAAGTACAAAGCTCCAAATGAGAATTGTAATTGCTTTGATTGCAGTTACTCTGTTTAAAAAAGTAGAAATAACTAATGTTCAAAGTGAATCTACTTAATGTAACTTAAATACATTGGCTTGTTTAGATGGCATCTTCTCCATACCACCTTTTTATCTCTCCCATTTTTCTCCATTACACTTACCACATTCTGACATATCATATAATTTCCTTTGTTTTCGTTTGCTTTCTTTTCCTTCTTCTAAAATACAAGCTGCTTGAATAGAGATCCCTTCTGTGTTCACTCAATATCTGCAGTGCCTAGACAGGTGCTTGGCACTTAAAACATGCTCAGTAAATTTTTCTTAAATGAATAAATCAGTTAGTAGTCATTAACAGTAGTGGTTCAATTATTTTAAATCAGATAAAATAGAATATTTTTCTGCTTATGTTAACAAGTATAATATAATAAAAGATGCTATCATCTCTCTTAAAACTTAATTGTGCTAATAGGTTACCAAATATCTTTATATATGTACCTTTAGAATTATGACCCATATTAATACTAGTCCTTAGTAATATGTTAACTGCTCAGGAATTAATTACGGCATACAAAAATTTATTTAATTTGGACCCGTTTCAATAATTCTTAATGTTCTGCTATGCTGATGGTTTAACTCTACAGAGTTTTGACCTTCACCTGGGGAGGGCGGGGAAGGTAGTGATTAAGTATGTTTGTTATTGTTTTGCTTTGGGAATAATTGCTTATTTTGCAAAAGTGCTATAAATTATAGTGTTTATCATTTGTCTTATTTTTTTTATAAAAAAGCATGTACATCTTAGCATAGACCCCAAAATGAGATAATTCTATAGTATTCTATGAATTCTAAGATGAGTACTTTTTTCCCATTTTTAAGACCTCAGAAAACAGGATGCATCTTATACTCAGTGGCATGCAGTTGTTTGATTGACAACACTTTTTTTTTTATAAGATTTAACATAATGATGTATATTATAATAGTTTCTTAGGTTAGATTAAATAAGGTATAACAAATAATATTAGTTGAATTTCTTAAAAATGTTTTCACAATATTTAAAATATTCTTTAAAAAACAATATTCACCTATAGACTCTATGTGAGAAAGGCAGAAATATCTATTAGATAATATTTCTAACTTTTTAAGAAGTAAAACTCCAGTTGTGTAGATCAACAATTTTCTTTCTATTTTTCATTTTACAATTGCTTAATATTCTTTAACAGAAAAATATAACTTGTGTGAACATATGATTTTCTAGCATTTTGAATAACTGATACTGCTGTATTACTAATTTCTTTGTTCATTTCACTTACAAGTTTAGGTTGAAACATGTAATAATATTAAAAAAGTAAATATATTGTCTGTCACAAATAAAGTTATTACAAATTTCTTTAGCATTCTTATTTATATTTATTTGTTATTTTTAACCAATAGCCTAGTTATTTAGATATGCCCCTTCATTTTCTTTGCTACAAATGTCCAACTATTTCAAATATGATTAGAAATTATACTGACAGTAATAATTAAAATCTGAATTACTGTATTTTAACTATATCCTATAGGTATGTTTTTGTGTGTGTGTGAAAAAAGCCAAACTGTTGTCAAAATACAAGCAGTACAGGTATCTTATGTCGATGCTATGTTGTTGTAGCCTTAAGTTTAAAGCATTGACAAAATAAGATGTTTCGAACATGGGTAGTATTAGCCCAGGTTAATTCATAAAACAGTTTCATGGTGTATTTTTCACATGCATTTATCATGTTTGCAGATAAAACATACATTGTCAGCCATGAAATGATGTCATGTCTTATATTTGCCTATTCTTCGTTTTTAAATTTGTAATCAATTTCAAGTTTATTATCATTATCAGACACTTGATCCACATTTTAAAACACTTTATTAACTTCAGCAGTAACATTATCTTTGTACTTACTGTTATAGAACATACGCGTGAAATTCCATAGCGAAAGAAAGAAAGAAAGAAAGAAAGAAAGAAAGAAAGAAAGAAAGAAAGAAAGAAAGAAAGAAAGAAAGAAAGGAAATAGCATTTCTTTGCTGAAAGTAAGACAAAAACACAGTATGCTATTGATTAAGGACTTCCAAAATATGTTAGGCCGAAAGAACTAGAATTTTACAAAAGTGAAAGAAAATCTAATCTGCTAATTCTTATTCTCTGATCACATGAAAGAAATATTAAAATTTGACTTCCTAATAATTTTAGGGCAAACATCATTCTACATTTGTATTGTTTTAAAGCATAATTTTATTATGAACTGTATTATAAGTAATAGAACATACAAAACCTATCAATGGTTTTATATCTATAGGTTGTAAATCTATATTTAAAACCAGTTTTAAGATAATAAATAAAACGAATATTTGTTGTTCTCCTGTTACATGAAGACTCCAAAATACAGTGTTCAAACAAGATAGTGGCATGTTTCTCTGTTTTGTAGAAAGGCTGATGTAGTCAAGGGTTCAGGATAAGTAAGTGACTCTGTTAGGCCCTCAGATACTTTCAGTCTTATTGCCCTTAGTGTCACCACAGCTGACTTACAAGCATGTTGTTTCATTTGAAAGAGAATGGAGGCAAACAATTTATTTTAAAGAAGTGTCAAGTGCATTATACATACCACTTTGAGTTAATGAGAATATATTGACCCTGTCTCACCAGCTGTAAAAGAGGATGAAAAAATGTAGCTTCTACCATGTGCCTAGCTCAGACCCAGGATTGATCCATTTCTATTCCTAATGTGAATTAGGAATGTTAGAACTGGAGGACAGTTAGTATTTCCTGCCAGATCGGCCCATTCCCATTACAAAATAAAAAATTAAAAAAAATACTCTTATTTAAGAAAACATCATTTGTAATGTTAACAGATAATTTTTTCTTTCGTTATTATTTCATCACAAATTTTCAGTCAAACCACACCTTCCTAAAAATCACAGTAGTGTTTTTGTGGCTATACATGTAAATGATAATTGTAACTGTAGATATGTTGTCTGAAATATGAGTTTTCTTGGGCTGAATTATAAATCCATCGAAAGATTTTTGAAAAATCAATTTACATGAGAATTTGTTTTAAAATAAAATTACTCTCTTGATGGCCTAACATATTAAAGAAATGGATACTATCTTAACTAAATTAAAGAATAGTTCCATTGCACCCAGACATCTGATAGTGTGATGTTTCTTTATCCATACCTGAATGTTTTCTTGCATTCATAAAGCATAATCTACTATCTTTCCAATTTCTTATAATAATTATTTTATTTTTTCAGGTTCTTCATCACACAAACATATCATTTTTAGATTATTAAAGAATATCATTTATTTCTTTTACAATGTTTATAAAACCTTGTATCCCCAAAATTCATTTAGTGTTTAATAAGTCAGAACAGATATTTTTATTATTTTCTCTTTATAATTGATTGATTTCTTACTTATCTAATAAACAATTATCAGGCTTCTACTTTGAGCCTATTCAGCTTCTCTGGGCCATTTAAGGTAGATTTAAACGCATATACATTTTCCATGTTTAAGCATCTTTCAGTATTTTTGGAGAGGTAAAAAGTGCATACAATTCAGACCATATACAAGATAATTTGACCGTAAGTGAATGTGGTAAAGAAAAGCATGTCATTGTTATCCTGCTAGAGAGTGACTGTTTTGACCTGGATTTTATCCAGAAACGCTGCGTGGATGAGACTGGGTCTGGGAGGGCTGGCCATTTTGCTCAGGGAGAAGGACTTGGACATGACTTGGATGGCATGTGTTTGTTGATCATCTTGACTGGAACAGGGAGTGCACATTGAAAAACAGAGAAAGTGATTTATGTAAAGAAGGCACTGACAATGCCAAGATAGAGAGTTTATATTTTAAGTCAGAGATGGCATTTTGAAAGTGAACACTTTAAAAAAAAACAAATCTGGAAACATTAGGCACTCGCAGGATTGGAGTCTACAGGCAGAGTCCAGAATACTAACTGTAGTAACCCAGCCAAACAGCCATAGCAACTTGGGCTGCATTAGTGGCCTTGATTTTGGAGTAGAAAAAAATTAATAGATAAAATAACATTTACATTATTAAAAGGCATCACTGTCACTAATGACAACCTTGTTTGATAGTTAGAGAACAGATAATCCCTCATTTTTCCCTTTGGTATACATGTTACTTCCCAATTTGCTAAAGAGAAATTAAAATATATCTGAAAGTAGGCTTTCTGTTATCTGACTGCACTAGATAAGATCCAATAACATTGCTCCTTGAGAAAGCAAAATTGAATTAAATCAAAAAAATTAATCTCTTGCAAGAAACAGGTTCATGTACATTGTCTGTTAATCATTTAAAAAATATTTATATGCACGTTACTAGAACTATATAATATCCCTGTTAGCTTAATGACATAGCAACATACTAAATTTACGTAACAGAACTCTAACACTGGGTGATTAACTAAATCCCTGAAGTTAAGATGCCCTGTATGAGACAAAGCAGAATGTTAGGTCGTTAGGTTTTTAAAACAATGCTCTTTCTGCTATAACATGATTCATCCTTGCTCATGATCTCTGCATTCTTTATAAAATAATGACTGGAGAAGCTGACATATCCTTAAAAAGTTAGACCTTAATAGTTTGAATTGTGTGACAAATTGCTGTAAATAGAAAAATTGAAAATGTCATCTTCCAGTTGATGCAAATTTGTTTTTAGCAGTAATAAGGCACAATTTGCTTTCTGATGTTAATGATTTTACCTTTTCTATAGTATTTCAAGTGAAAAAACATATTGTAGACAATTGTATAATTTGATCACTATAAATTTAAATAATCTTTAAATACTATTTAATGGATTATAATTATTTTCCTAAAATATATAAATTTACAAATTTACACTACATGGATTGTGTATACTCTTGTTTTAGATGAAACAAATGCAATATTTGAAAAATCAAAGTTGCATGAGTACTTAATACTGATGCTTATCACAGTTCCTGGCAGTCAGCCCTTTCTGAGTGAACAAGTAAAATAGTACACAAGGTAATTTTTAAAAAGAAAACTCTTGATTTTATTAGAGTAATGTAATATGACAGTTTTATTGAAGAGATGTCTGAAAAAACTATTTTTTTAGATAAAATAATTTATTTTCTCATTGTTTTATAATCAATAATTTTTTTCCAGTTTTATTGTGAGATATACATATATCTCACAATAATTGATGTACATCAGGGTATAAGTTTAAGTTGTACAATAGTCATTCTTTGCTCTTCTTTGACATTCCAGAAGATGCATGCATGCACTATTACAATTCACCTTCACATTCTTTCTTGCTAAATACAGCAATAATCTTTACAGCTCTATTTTTTTCTCTAAGTGGCTTGCATGTTTTACCACTTAGACACTGCTCTTCTATCCTTTTTTTTAATCTGGATGTGCATTTACTTAGGAAAAGTTTCGTGTATAATTCCCACATTCTTGGTATGTGGGAATTATAAAGACAAGAGAAATATTTAATGAATTCTTAAATATGTGCTTAATTTCTGTTAATGTTCAGTTTTGTGCTTCGTCTTCTGGATAAAATTCAACAATTGACAGAAGAAGAGAAAGGGGAAGTATAAAGAGACAGTGAGAATCACATTAAAATATTATTTTTAAAAAAATTTTTCAACTGAGACATGGGGCTATGATGTGGAAAAACAACAGAGTTTCCTAACTTGCTAACGAGCATTTACTCACTTCCAAATTGTAGTTACCAACAGGATTTTTTGGCAGACCACATCCAGTTGAGAGAATGGAACTATCCTAGTTTGTAATGAGGGATAATCATCACAATGGCCAATGTTTATTTTACAGATATTATGTGGACAGATTTTAACGTATATTATTTCAAACTGAATAACATAATAAAGTTGAAATTATATTCTAAATTTTGAAGAAATGCTTGTCCAGAAAATGATAAAACTGGAATTATGCTCAGGGTCACCTGACTCCAAATTTCAAATTCTTCATGGTTTCATGGCCCCTCTCTACTTAGAGGGGGTTTCTGTAACATTCTCAAGTGAAGTTAGAGAAAATTGTGATTCTGAAAACTCTTGAAAAAAGATAGCTAGCGATACCAAAAATCTCCCTGACCCACTCAGTTACTTCTTATATTTTTGGGGGGTATGAATCTTTGTAGTAGCCATGGGTCATTCCAGTTTGATCCCAAAGTTCCTTTATGTTTCTGGTAGTCTTGCGGCTACAAAAGTTTTTCCTGTCTTCATGATATCACACACAGGGATAAAAAATAGAGATTTTGGCTACTTCATCACCATATACCAACAGATGGGCCAGTCATGGAAAGAGGAGGAGGAGACTGACTACTACTTTTATTCAACAAATATATGCTCATCTCCTATTCTGTACCAGGCACCATGTTAGGCTTTAGAGATACAATAGTGAATGTGATCAATTCATCTTGCCTTCCTGTGGCTTAAAAGAAGTACATATGTCCACAGATGGAGATCACCTTTGTTCGGGAAGGTACAAATGTAAATCTTGTAAGATGTAGGCAATGATCTAAATATTATTTGGAGCATTTTTTTTTTACTGTGATTTTACTATACTATAGAAGATTAATGTTTTGAATACTCTGAAAAAGTACAGCAATTATAATTAAAGCTAAAGTTCTTCATTTGTATAAACTCTTTTAGCTCTTATAATATCCAAATAAGCTTTTAGAAGTAACTTTCAGTTGGCTTACTGTCTAAATTGTTTCTAAATATTAATTTGGTTCTAAGATCTCCTTCATACACTTTTTGTTCAAATATATTTAGTAACCCAAGTTGAATATTCTAAAATAAAAAAAAAAAAACATTTCCTTTTTACTCTTTCAAAGTTTTTATTTTCTAACAATTTTCATATCCAATAAAGGGATTAAATGTGTTCTTTTGTTTAGGGTTTCATTTTAGCAGTACATATGGCCTCAACAAATTGGAATTTGAGAGAAAATAATGTATTATTATTATTGTAGTAGGGATCTTATCTAATAGTGCATTAAGGAAAAAATAAATTATAGAATGAAGGTTGGTAACTTTAATGCCAAATTACACAAACACGTTTGCAAGCATGATAAGAAAATATGGGAGTTTCCAGGTTTTCTTTCAAGTTTCATATTCACTTCATCTTTGGAAAAATAATTGCTGTTGAAGTCCATGCAAAAATGGAGGACCTGTAAGCTAACATTTTTTGAGAGTTAGGTATGTATTAAACAAGGTACTAAGTGTTTTCCATGAATTATTTTATTCTTATAGCAATCACATTAGATAAGAACTAATAATCCTATTTTATAGATGAGAAAACTAGATTTAATGAAATTAAGTGAATTCTCTCAGGGCATAAAGCTGATAATTGTAAAACAGACATTACAACCCTAACTATTTCTTAGCCAGGGCTTTTATCCCTGGGAAATTTAATACTTTTATCCTGGTTGCTGTAACACATGGTAAAAGTAAATGAATTCAATTATTGAGGATTTTGAGAGACTATCTAAGGTAAATTCTGTATTTTAAAATCCAGACTACAGTGTTTGATTCACTCTTGAGTCCACTTCAGAGGTCATATAGATTGTGATAAGTATGACATTTTCTCTAAGAGAGAAATACATTTAAAAAAGAATGGAGAAATGTGCACCTATAACTTTGTGCTCAACTCAGGAATCTCCTGCTTATCTTAAGTGAGACAGCAAGATTTGGGATGGTCATTTAAATTCAGTTTTTCAGATATAGCTGAGGCTATAAGGATGGGATTAAACACAGTTCAGAAACTGATTAAATTTACACAATGTTATAGGTCAATTATATCTAAAAAAGACAAAAAAAAATACCCACCAACAACCCATACTATTAGATGGGAACTAGATAAGGATGATGAAGATGAGAGTGGAAAGGGATATTGAATAGCTAAATAAATATTCAGCACATGGTTTCAACAGAGCAATCGGGTACCACCCCTCCCCCTCCAAAAAAAAAAGGCAAAATATGTATACATAGGGAAGACCAGACGGTATTTAGAAATGAGGCTGCGTGAAGTAAAGAAGTCAAAATTTCTGCTATATCCTTTTTCAGTTACATTTCATAAGACAGCACCCCAGTCCACAGGCATATTTACACAGACATATTGCTCATGCGCTGTGTGATTGCAAATTCCTTTTTAAATACAAATGTAAGAGTCCAAAACCTACTCTCTTATATGTTTTAAGAGGGTATAAGTAAGAAGGATTAATTCAGCTTTACCCATAAGTGCTGTAACACAGTCTACACTGTGCTTCTGTATTGCATATCTAATGTATCTAATAGTGTTTCTGAAAGTGTTAGTGTCATACTTTAAAATATATTTTCATATGATGATATGTATAAAGTTTAAAACTTGTATTAATTATAAAACTAATCATTTTACAATAATGCTATTTGGCATTATACAATATATTTTCATATTTATTTTTAGTTTTATTGGTTTCTAATAAATATGAATTGAAATATTCATTTTTAATTCAGTAAAGCTCATGTTATATGAACATTAAATACTTATGCGACTAAGTATTTGAGTAATTATCAAATATAGAAGGAATTTTTAATATGTGCTTTTGATATTCTACCTTAAGGCTAGCAAATATTTAAGATGTTCTACGAGGTTACAATAGCTCTTTGGATCTGTGGGAGAGACAATCTCAAATCTTTGGTATGCTATAAATATAGACATTTTGAAAACTATTATAAGTAATCTTGGCATGTTTACAGATCTGAAGTGGTTTAAATGTAAATGAAAGTTGTTTTCTTCTTTTAACTTACCTAAACCTAATGAATATTAATATAATACCTAATTTCACATGCTTTCAGTCATTAGATATTGCTTCCTTGTTTTCTGGCTTATCATAAACAATAAACTAAAAATTATTTTGAGCTCCTACTATATATCAAAGTTTTGCTATGTCATGATATATAATTATAAGGTATTAATGAAGTTAAATCGACCATGTTTTGTAAGTTGGTATGAAATTAAATATATACTTTATAATAAAATGTTAATTTTAATATAAGTAAAATTACTTGTAAAAATTGATCTTGGATAAAATATAACTGTTTTTAAATGTGATTATTTGTTTCATGCAGGAAAATTATTTTAACTATTTAAGTAATCTTATACATATGTCAAAATATAAAACATAGGTCAGCAACGTATAAAAGTATGTAAACTTCTTAAAGTGGCTTTATGTTTAGCACTGTTATTTGTTTAAAGGAAGTAAAAAACAAAGAACTTTAAGAAGAGTTCATGAAAGATCTTAATACCCATTCTAAAATAAAGGCAAGAGGTGGGAATGGAAACTGCTACTACACTGAAATAAATAGAATAGATGGATAAAGGAATCATAATTTTAAAAAGTATATATATAATGTATTAAGATCCAATACAAAAGATATATTGAATTATAGACTTTTGACATTGCTGTATTTTGAATATACCATTGAATATACTGTATTCTTCAATTCCACATAGCTCAGAGGTCATATAAATTCCCTATTTTCCTCCTTTAAGGTTAATTTTCTATCTGGAAAAAAAAAGAGAAATCTAATTCTTTTAATTTTTTTATACAAGTAAAAATCTCAAATCAAGTATTATACATATTCATCAAAGTTTATCTATTTTTACTTTAAGGATTTCCATGAAGCCGTTATTTTATTGGGTGTTTAGTTATTTCCCTTTCTTGAAAAATTACATGATTCAATTTAAATGAGAAGCATTGGAAGCATTCTAGATACAATTATGTCACTTCCTTCATAACAATAATAAAATAAGAATTAACTAAGTGTTTATTATTGAGAAGCCCCTCTCTCTTTTATTCCTTTTACCTCTTAAGAATGTCATTATTATCAAAAGTGAGTGAAGTTTTGGTAAAGAGCCAAGATTTTAACTTTCTTTCCTGAAATACACATTTAGTTATTAATTTAAGTTACATTAAGTTATATGTCTAATAAAGGTTTTCCCAGATTTTATAATATGTATCTAACATTTCTGCTGATGTGGGCAACAAATGGATTTAATGTTTTTTTTAAAAATTGACTCTTCAATGATAAAATGTATGAGTCTAAATGCAAACTAACTTAGTGGCCCCATGGTTTCTGTAATAGCAGAAATAACGGTGCACTTGGAAACTTTATGGGACTATGAATGAGGGAATGCATCATATCCTCTAGAATAATGTGTGGGAATTATGAGTTGTCAATTTATAAAACTGATATTAACCTATTATACAAAACCACTTATGTATAGGAAATAGTATTTAAATAAGTTCTTATATGAAATCTAAATTATAACATGTGTCCACATTATTTAATTTAGAACCTTAGAGTTGTAACTATTTAAAACTAATAAATAATCATAAATTAAGAAAAACATGTTTTTAAGACAGAATATAGACCGATTATAAGGATTGTCTTTAAAACTCCTAATAATTTTAAAATAAACCAAGAAATCTGATCAAATCTACCAGCAACGCTAATATTTAACAGCAAACTTCTTCATCTAAAAAACAGCACATAGGAAAAATGTGACCTTGAACTTCATATTCACATAAATTCTCCAAGAATGCATGTACTTTTGAGATCAAAACACATGATAAGTTAAATGGCTCTTATGTAGCTTTATTTTTTATTAAAGGAAAAAGTTGTGCTAAACATTTTAACATTATTTGTTTATTTCTTCACTGTTTAATGAAACATCTTAGGAAAATAAACATTTCTAGCAAGGTGAGGCATCTATTTGCATATGAAGAAGAGTTTAAATAATTCACTTCATAAATATAAGTAAACAATGTGTGAATGGAACCTAGTGCCATATGTAAAATTTAAGAACTGTGTCTTCATATCAGAGATGAATTTCATGATATTTGACTCAATCCAGCTACTAAAAATTAAATAGACAAAATAACAATTTAATATGATTAAATATAAAAGTAATTAATGTTATTTTATTTATTTATGGCATATGAATTCAATAACTGATGACTCTGAACAAGGCTGCTTTTATCAACAAATAAAATGTCCAGCACTTTTAGCAGTAATAGTTTTTTAATGATTGTTGTTTATATTTCTAGTGATAATGACGTATAGTAATGGTTTTCGTCTTGGTTCAAAATGCTTCATAGGCAATTATTCTAATCCATTAGCATTTCTTTTATTTTTCCTTTTTTTTTTTTTTTTTTTTTTTTTTTTTTTGCACTCAACAGTTTTGATCTTGGCAGATGAGAAACTGAGGCAAAGAGAAAGTACATCACTTGCTAAGGTTCCTTTGCCAGGATCAAACTCAAGGTCAGGTGACCATAAGCACAGAACTCTTTCTGCAATGCAATATAGGTGAGATGTGTTCCATGGGGGGACAGACAGGTGAAATGCATGCTCTAGGGTTCATATTGTCCAGGGAAAGTGGCCAAGACTATGGGCTCTTCCCAGTCTCCCTCTGGCACTAGTAAAACATTTGCAGTGAGGACAGTGCTCTGTATCTCATTGTCCAATAGGGGGACAATGAGCCACATGTAGCAACTAAACACTTACAAGGCATGCATCCCAGAAACTGGGTTTTAAATTTTAACTTTTGACAAATTTAACTTTGTTTTTTCTTCTTAACTGCAGTAATTTCTAATCCAAGCAAACAAACAAAAAACAACTCTTTAAATAGTAGGGACACATGTCAGAATATTTGAGGTGGAGGGTGTTACATTTCAAAAAGCAATCACCTTAATATGCATTTCTATTTTGAATGCAAAAGGCAGATCTTAAAATTTGGCAAATTTCTATAATTCTATAAATGTTTCTATATAATCTCTAAAAATATTCTATAATTCTCAAAAAGCATATAAGGATGCCAAAGGGTGAAGAATAAGATTTATCTTGGTCACAAAAAGGTGCATGGGTTAAAATGCTTTCTAGAATGTGAGAATTTGAAAAGAAAAATATTGAATCTTTGAATTGTGCATTAATTAAATTTAGAGAGAAACTGACTATAATTATATTGTTGGTTCTTTCTCTGATCTACAAATTGGTAGCTATCGGTGCTCTGCTTTGAGTAGCAAATTGATATGATATTTAAGATAAAGAGGCTGAGTAGCAATAAAATTATTTACAGTGATTTTTTATTATTATTATTTTGTAAATGTCAACTATTTGAGCAGTTTGGCCCTTGGAGATTTGGTTTCTTTAGGTCCGCTTTACAACATTAAGTATTGTTTTGTTGTTACTCTTATGTTCATGAAAAAATGCGATCCATAATACTAAATCTAATAGATTACACATGTGTCTTCTGAAATCTCACTATTACATTATTTTCTATTGATATAGATTCATTAGAGATCCTGCAGAATTTTATCTGGTTATAAGTACAAGGCTATAAGGCATGCAAACTCAAGCAATATGTAACAGTAATGTTTTGCTGAGCAGGTATTTACACAACGATATACTTTCTTTGTATTTTAGGAATGTAAATGTTGTGTTTAAATCACTGCAAAATAAAAATGTAACTAGTGTGATTTATTTTTACTGACAAAGAGTTGCTGACAACTGATTACTGATGATGTTCATATTTAGTTTGGGATGTAGTGAAATATCACTGGCTATTATTTTAAAGATGTTAGGAAATAGATTAACATTTAATTAAATATGTCTTCCTTATGATATCTGAAAAATGATATGATATTCCACACTTCATGGGAATATACCAATTGATGAGGAATTCGTGACATCTAAAAGCAATGAAGTCCATTAATGGACAGTTAAAATATTTCAATCCAAAATTGCTGCCCTATAAATCCTACTCATTGGTAATTGTACTGTACACTTGAGCAGTGATCATGTACCCCTGACAGTACAAGGTAGTAAGATATTAGGTATATTAGAACACACATAAAGAAATATTTAGAAAGAATAAGATAAATGTACATGAAAGTTTTAGCATTCCATGCTCTATCCTACTGGACCTTCATACATACCACTTGCATTCTGCTTTGATATCACTGCAGTCGATCAGTGGGACATAAAGCTCCTCTTTGTTTGCCTATATTTTCTCTTTGGCTCTCAAGTTTCTTCTATAATTTTTATTTGGTTTCTTGTCCATATTTATGTCATGAAGTAATGTTACTGATAATTGTCTTGTGTATCCAATACGAAAACCATCTAATCAAACAATAATTCAAAACTATAAGCTATAATTAGGCCAAAATGAGTTTATACAGATATTAGTATTTTTAATTTGAGTATGGTCATATCTTCTCGAATCTTGAGCTTAGAAAAATTCTCAGGTGAATCTATGTGCACCACAAAGTATGAAGAACAAGTAGCTCTTTATGAATTTAAAAAAACAAGGGTTATTTTCATCCTTTCCCCACCTCCCCCACATACGCACACACACATGCACGCACGCATGCATGCACGCACGTGCACACACACACACACCCTAGAAAGAATCCTAAATCTAAATGTTCAAGATTTTATGTGTGAAGACTTATTGTGTATTTTAATTCTTGTTCTACGTAGAGAATCTACTTTTTCACTATGATTATACATTATCTTGCCTTAATGCCTTTTGAAACAAATGGTTATAAATAAATAGGTTTGCCAATGAAGTTCACATATAAAATTTTATATCCCTTCCTCTTCAAGTAATATTTTTGATGAGTTACCATCCATCTAGTAAGTTCTGGACTCTGTATTCCTTTGGGAAATGGCACAAGACCTTCTTGAGTGTTAGATTATGCATTTAGATTTCTGATTTAATGGAACAGTATAAAAATCTCTCATAATCAGAACACTCCCTATTGGCTCCACATCTGAAGATTCCCAAGAGTGCTGTTTGTCCCAGTGAACATCTGGAATAGATTACACGCAGTTAATTGGCTCCAGGTCGAGCTTGTTACAGACAGTAGCATGCAGTATAACCTATGCAATTCACTAAATCCACCCACTTTAGGTTAAATCACACACACCTACTTCTCTCTATAATTCCTCCCAGATGCAGGACACACACATGTGTGCATACACAAAACACACAGACACACACACGCACAAACATGCACAGGAAGATAGCAAAAAATCAATAGATTAGTGGAGAGGTTGTTGGCAATACATTGAACCCATAAATTATCTCAATTAAAAGATTATTGAATTCAAAGGATTGTTGAGAAGAAAACAAAGAAACAGGAGCAGGAGGTTTTAAAGAGTGACTGTTTTATAGTAGAAAAATATTTAAAGTTAAAAAAAAAATTCCAGCAGATTTGAGATTTTTGTTCCATTTTGTCCCTCACCCTTAGTATATGTTTCAGCACGTGTAGGTACTTATCAGAATGTCATAGTAGCAAGGAAAGCAATGCTTTGATTTTTAACTTATTTAACAATATTAAGGACTTGGGTTACAAGGAACAGTATGACTACTGTTCATTGAAAACCAAAACATCAATCTTCTTAACTTATAGTGTTAGAGGCACAGGGCATGTCGTAGCGATTAATGACCAGTTGGAGGAGTAGATATCTCAATACATAGCCAAGGGTCATTAACCCCAACTGGTCATTAATTTCCAGGAAATGCCCTGTACTGAGGTCATTATTGCTAACAAAATGAACACATGGAAAATTTCTTCTCTTTTTCCTCTGAGCATAACATACATTCACATTACATGCATTGTTACAGATCATGAAAAAAAGTAGAACTTCACATGTCCAGAGAGGTTCAGGAAAAAATAAGCCTGAGAAATTTAATATATACTTAATCTCTACATTCAGCTTGCCAATTTGCCTTTCACTTTCTTTCAGAGGGTATGAGTAAGTGGAAAAATACATGTTTATATGGCAAGGCTGTGGATCTGCTACAGTCAGATACCAATGCTCTGCTAATGTGTGGATATAGAGAAAAATGAAAGGAATAGGCAAACAGGATTAGAGAAATCTGGTGAATATGGATGGAAGCAACACACATGATCTGATATCAAAGGCAATGTGGAGTAACAGCATGGTTTGTGTCAATATATTAGGTACCAGAACAGACGTGAGGCACATCTAAGAGTTAAGTCATTTTTCTTTGGTATCTTCTCTTTTCTACCCTATTGGATTATGCCACACTCTCTGCTTTCACCTCATAGCAAGCTAACCAAGTCTATCATGCTTCTAGCTTTTCAGGAACCCTCAACTTAGGATTCATTGTTTTCTTGAACTATGTCTTTTTGCTTTATATAATTCTTTATCTGTTCTCTATGAAACTATTTTTGTCCTGCTTAAAACCTATGTGATACTCCTCTGAGCTGTTTTCCATAACATCCCTTAAATATCTCGATTTTAGGAATTATTTTATGGTACTTTAATCATTTGCATATAATCAACCACTTCTTTCAGAAGAGAACCTTATCTTTCTTCTCACCTTAATAAATGATTGGGGTTTAGCTATGGTATTAATGACTATATATATATATATATATATATATATATATATACATATATATATATATATATACATATATATATGGTATTAATGACTATATATATATATTTATATATATTCATTCTTATTTACATACAAGCAGTATGTTTTTAAGGAGAATCCAGAAGTCAAAGAATGCATTTATTTTACTAGTGTAAATGTTAAATTGAAAAGTTACAATGATACATGTTTTAAGAGATTAATTCACAACTCACATAATTTAAAGTTAATCCTGTTAAACTTTCCTGTAGACCAGATGAAGTGACTCTGTTTTCATAAACATGTTGTCCTACTAGGCTAATTAAAATAAATGCAATTTATTTTTTAAGAGTTTGTTTTAAATATGTTATTTAAATAAAGACTTTATTAGTGTTTTATATTAAAATACGTAGTATTGAAATTTTAAAAACAAATTTTCATAAAGGGATTCTAAAGATAAAAATCTTTTTGATTAGAAATACATTTCTGTTTCCTCCCAAATATATAGATTTAGGTGAAATTATTAAGAAATGTCATTTAATATGAATAAAATATGTGATATGTGGCACATTTAATAAATATTCTTAAATTAACATCTAAATCAACTTGATATTTGTATTTATAATAATCTTGTAAATCAAAGAATTAAATATACATAGATTACACACAAGACAATGGTTTGGTATTTCCTACAGGTATCTTTGAAGATAATTAAAATAATTGAGAGAATATAATGTATTAAGCATTCATGTTCAACATTTCATGAAAAAGCAACATAAAATTTGTAGTCTATCTTTAAAATGTTTGTCATATATAAAAATAAATTAATACATCCCTACATTTTATTTTATTTCACTTTCCCAGATTGATTTTAACTTCTGAAATTTAAGGCACATGGAACCTTGATATTCAGCCTGTGAGACGTTTTAGTAAAGAGTTGATCTTCCAAAAGAAAAATTAACTTATAGACTGTCTCATAAAACTCAACTACATAAACATAAAGTATTTATTTTGATATTAAATAGAAAATTACTTAAAGCATAATCTTTTTTTTTTTTTTTAATATGGCTAAAGCTATCACGATGGAAGTACAGAAATTATTGGGACAAAAGTTGAAGTAGATTCTACATCTGGAATTTTTTCTGAAAGTAGGCATAACAGAGCCTTTCTGTAGTTATTTCTTAGAAAAACAACAGCAACTTTGTGGAGAGGGCAGGGAAGTTGAAGGACTGCATCAAGAGTTAAAGATCACTTGATTTCACCATAATGAAGAGCACCCAAAGACGGGTTTAGAAGGCTGACTCTGGCTAAAGTCCAGAACGAATGTTTTAATCCATCTCTTATTTGCCATGTAACACTCAGAAAACTATTTAATTCCTATCTCAGTTTCCTCATTTGTGAAATAATTACCTGTCTTTCTTGGCTGTCACTGGCATTGATTAAAAATGAAAGGAGGCATTTAAAAATGTTTGAGTTTATTTGAGCAAAAGTCAATTTGAATTGGGTGTTGCCAAACTGAAGGTAGTTAGGAGCACTCCACCATCAAGAGTCAGGGAAAAGACTTATATAAAAAAAGTGCAGAAGCAAAGAAAAGAACTTATTTGATTGGGTATAGCTTAAAACATAGATAGCTTTTTGTGGTTGGTTGTCTTTAATGTTTTGAGTTTATAACTTTGAGGCATTTACAGGCTTAGATTTAGGTTTGCTAATATAGGCCACCATGCATTAGAGCTATATTAGCCTAATGGCCTCCTTATTTAATTAATTTGATAACGTTTAGTCATTAAATTTATATAAGAACTTTTAAATAAGTATCTTGTATATATAAATCTTCAACAAAGGTATTTGTAATTATTATTATCAGGATTAGTTTAAAATATGAGTTTTGATTTATTCTATGTCTTAGCAAAGACAACCAAGGCAGCTTATTTATGGTGACCTGATAACCACCTTCTCCCTCTTATAATATTTTTATTTTACAGGCTTTTTCTTTTTTCTTTTCTTTTTTTCTTTTTGTCTTTCCTTTTCTTTTCTTTTCTTTTTCTTTTCTTTTCTTTTCTTTCTTTTCTTTTCTTTTCTTTTCTTTTCTTTTCTTTTCTTTTCTTTTCTTTTCTTTTCTCTTTTCTTTTCTTTTTTTTAAATTCAGTGCTGCCCTGTGTAGATTAGCATGGGATAAGATTGTATTTGTCCCAGGCCTAAAATTTGTACTGGTAGCCCTGACCTAATCATGTCCAAATTTTCCAATTTTAAGTAGACTTTTAAATATCTTTTAAGTCAGAAGCAAGAGCTCCCACAAAATGACAGCTTTATTTTGTTTTTGCTTGGGGATCTTTTCCTTTGGGGAGGATACAGGGAAAAGGAAGGATTCTATCAGTATTTTTATCAGATCAAAGAATTCATCAAGTTACAGAAAGAATCGGTTTCTTCACATTTGCATTAAAAAAACTTTATTAGAGAAAGATGCTAGTTAACATCAATTGTTGGTTTTAATTTTTTCACTGATCTCCACAATTGAGTAAAGCCAGACCTGAATTTTATTACTCAATTCTGATTCACTTTCCTTGCAAAAATTTGTAAGAGCAAAGCAAGAGAGAAGGAGCAATTATTTTTTAAAATCTATATATATGCATAAATTTATAATTTAGTTAAGAAAATATGTAAGCTGCTTGTTATATTAATTGGTCTTTTCTTATTTTTAGATTGTTACTAGTGTTTCAAAGAGAACATTGTTTTCATCATGAATGCTAATAAAGATGAGAGAATAAAGTCCAGAAGCTACTATTTTTACCTTTTTCATGCCTTGACGGTGCTAAGCATGCCCGTGTTCTTTCTTCCGGTCATTGGAACTTCTAAGCAAAATATTCCACGACTCAAGCTAACCTACAAAGGTAAATGTATAAATGTTTTTTAAAATGTTCTTTTGATTACTGTATTTCTTTTATTTAGAAAGGCATGCTGACTTCACTGAAATGTTTATAGTATTGGTGTCAATTAATAAAAATATTATTATAGAACACAAAGCCCAATCAATTATTTATTATTTTTGTGAGGAAAATTGATGCCAAAGCTGTTCATGTACATACACTTTTCACCCTATTATTTACAATGATCAACTACTGATTAGTAAAATTAGGAAATTATGGTCTTCAAGTTTAAATCAGTATAGCTATAAAACAAATCAATCACTAAATAATGAAAAACACATTAAATCCATATAGTTGTTTCTAATTAGTTTATCCCTAGAGGGGATTTTTTTTTTTTAAACAGTAAGTTATCTTCAAAAAATTAACACCCTAAAATCCCTTTAACATCTCAAGCATATATGTGTTTTATTATTTTAAAAGGGCAATGTGAAACATTTAAAATATAGAGACGAAAAAACTAAGAAAGGAAATCCTTAGTTGCTAAGATGATTGTTTTTAAATGTTTAAATTGATATAATGGCAAAGTTAATGAGTTATATTTAATCATCTTGTGTACATGTATGTATAATACATATATATGTATGCGTAATATGTATATATGTGAAAAAGAGAGAAAGTAAACAGAGAGTGCCAAATTTCATGCTCAATGATTTATTTCTTTTGTTTTCTTTTCTATTATATACCCTTGACTTCTTTCATACTTAAATAATGTGAAGAATGCAGGGGACTCAGACTCCTTTATTCTTAACATACCAGATAAAAATTATACTGGCAGTTTTGATATTCTCTGATCTTTGAGACAGCTTATTTTTGATTCAAATCAAATATCAATAATAAAAGTTAATTTGATGTCAAATGTGAGAGTGGAATTAGCATATTATATACACCCATTACACATTTCATATGTTTGTATTCGTTTGGAATTTACATCTCATGAATTAAACATACTATTTTTGAGTTTTTATATTCTTCTATAGTTTCTAGAGCAGATAAAACTATGGTTTAAAAAAAGAATCAGAAAATTGTCTTTGTGCTGTTTAGGGAAGGATTGACTAGAAAAGGATGAGAGAGAAAACTTTCTGGGATTATGGAAATGCTCTCTGTCCTGATAGAGATGTGGATGACCCAAGTATATGAATTTTTCGCAGCCCATCGTATTTCATATATCATATTTGTTTATTTGCTGGTATTTAAAATTATATCTAGAACAGAACAGAAAACAAATATTAAAAACAAATAAAAATATAAAGAAAGTTTGAAAATAAAGAAATTAAAGGGAGGAGAAAAAGGAACTCTATTGGTTTCTATGATATAGTGAATAACAAGAATATTGAATCGATACGGGTGAACAATGCAAAATAAATCAGACTTTAATAAGAAACTTTAATAATAGTTAATAATCAGTAATTGTGTATTCATTATTAGCAAAACATTAGTATAAGAATTATGTATGAATCATGTCATTTTATCCTCACCACCACCCTTTTTATTATCATTCCCTTTCTATATATGAAGATACTGAGGTGCTGAGAAATTGAGAAATTTACCAACATCTCAAATTAGTTCATGGCTCAGCTCCTGAGTAAGTTCTGTGCTGCACAGAACCTGGGTGCCTAATGCTTTTTCTCAGATCCTTGACTTAAGTAGTTCTCTCCTGGGTCATTTACCAATCAGGGTGAACTTTAAAGTTTACAGAAGCATTATGCTGATTGATATTTGACTAACTGATTCTATGATTTTCAATTGTCAAATTTAAATGGAGTTGAAAGACCACATGATCTGTTTAAAATCACTGGGTAGCTAAAAGAGGTTTACAGATTTATGAGGTTTTATGTCCCTTGATAAATTTATGAGAAAAAAGAGTAAATCGTCACTGTGATAAATTGTGTTCATAATCAAAATTTCATTCCAGTGATTGTAAAATGTTAAATCAAATGTGGTAAGCTGATCATTTGAAAACAACAAATTATCCTTAAAATAGAAAAACATTAATTCCATATAGCTGCTACTAGTTTATCCTTAGTTAGAAGGTTTTTTTGTTGAATATATTTTTTAAATTTGGAATTAACCCTGCAGGAGTTCAAAATCATTTTAGTTATCTCTCTATACATTCTTACTCTTCTCAGCATTTAGTGCTTATATAAAAAAAAAAACTGGTATAAGTGTTGGATTAAATACAAAAATAAATATTCTTTTGATGGCTTTTTATACTCAGTATACTTTTGAAATGTTATATCATTTTAGGTTTTTAATCTACATGTAAGCTATCTACATATCAAAGGCTGAGAAGCAGTAACAAAGATTCAATGCAGAGTAAGATTTATGGAAATCTCCTCCCAACCCACCCTCAACAAACACAGGCAGCCTCACACTCTTAGGGATCACTCCTTTTTCCACTTTAAAGAATGTGGAGTCCTCTCTTTGAAAATCATCAGTTCAGCACTGTGAACTCTACATTTCCCATCTACTTTCAAGAGTTTGAACAGTTTTCCCATCTACTTCTTCTGTTCCACATCTGAGAATTTAGAAGAGAAGTAGTTCAAATTCTGACTTTCTACTTTTTAAAAGTGGCCTATTCCTGAATAAACAAAGTTATGACAAGAATTACTGCTAATTTTGAGTTTGGTGAGGAAATTTTTTGTATACCACTGTCCTAATTTTGGAGTAATAATCACAACTCTTCCTTGGCATTTTCTTTCTTTTTCGTAGGACTCTAATGAATTGAGGTCAGCTAGAACTACCTATTACTTGGGTAGTTTTGAGGGAGTCTAAAATTTTGTCCTTGGGCACTAAAACACTGAAAGAATGTGAAGTTAGAAAAATCAGCCAAATGAAAAATTAATTTTGTTTGCAATAAAACTAATTTTATGGGCACAAAATCAGCTTTGTTTTCTTTGCTTTCCACAATTCATGCTTCCTTAGGTGCTCACCAGAGACTCAGCCAGCTACTTTGAACAGCTGCAAGATTATTTTGAGGGATTTCTTAAAGGCCAACAGAAATGTAATAACAATTTTATCCAAAGAATGCTCTTTGATAAAGACTTAGTTTTGAACCTCTAAATCCACAGGAGCTTGTTTTGTTCTATTGTTGTATAAAGAGATTTCTCTTCAGTTGCATATTTTGAATTCTTGCACATTTGTTCATATTAAATCTGTTTCTTGAGTAACAAGTAAGGAACCTTGGAGATTGGATGTTCTATATTTTTGGATTTTGTGATTATATATATCCCTATAAGTTGGGCTTCTCACGGCAACTTGTACAATTATACTACAGCTGGAGTAAAAATTAATTTTTTAGAGATGAACTGCTTCAATATTGTAATAGTGTAAATATTTTCTATCTCACAGTTATTCCTAAAGAACTTACATAGGTTGAAGATATTTATACCTAAGAATCATTAGTATCTGCAATATTATTTGTTTGGAAAACTCCAGAAGATGAGATAGGTAATACACCTAGAGAGGAAATGGACAAAAACTTTGAAAAGGGAAGAGAAAATGAAAGTTAACTGATATACAAAGATTTATCTCTTAGATGAATTGTTTATTTTTTCATTTTTTAACCTTTCTTTTCCTTTTCTATTTTAGATTTTAGTATTAACTTACATTTGAATGGCTTATAACAGATATAGATAAAGGTACATATCTATCATATGATCATTTTTTTTTTCTCTCTATTCTTTTGAGCCCGGCATGAGGACAATTTGACTGTCAATTCTATTTGAATATTTATCCCCCAAAACTCTTGTTATCTCTAAGAATCACAGTAAACATACACAGCACCAGCTAGTCGACACTGAACCCATACATATAAGACATCAGGAAGGAAACTAAGCCACTTAATAGTTACCAGATATTCACCCATTTTACAAATAATGTATTGAGCAACCACTGTGTACCTGACACTGTTTTAGTTCAGAGAAAAATAACTGTCCTCTTTGAATTTCTTTTCCAGATAAGGAGACAGACAATGAACAGGTAAACAAACAAAACAATATAATTTTAAATAGTGGGAGGTGCTATGAAGAAAATACAGCAGGAGAGTGGGATCTAGTTACCCTATTTAGACTTCACCATGTCTCAGTTTTATTTCAGACACCTTGAAAACCTGAGGTTCAGAGCCTTAAGGCCTTGCCACAAACCAAGAAATTATTAAGTGGCAGAACTATGTTGTGTGTTTTCATCTCTCAAGTTCAAGGCTCATGCTCTTGCCACCTTTGTGTCCTTGAAGGAAACATTGTATATTCAGGAATGCAAATGTCAAGATATAAAGTATACAAGGTTTCACCATTATTTATTTGGCTGCATAATCTTTTCAATAACTATCAATACTACTAATTAATTTTTGCTCCTCCAAAACTTATATGTATTTTCATAGAAAGGAAAAATATGAAATCACCTTTAAATTTTTTATCTGTTATTGTATAACTAAGCATTGATGTATTTGACAGAATGGTATTTTGGTTGGAAATTTCTGAGTGAATAAGTCTGTATATTTTTTCTTTATTTACAAATAAATAAAGATGTGAAATGCGGCATGTGTCACATGTAGAGTCATGGCTCTTTGAGTCATCTAACTCATTTGATTTGAATAGTCTAATATTAGTTCAATTATCTCAATTTGGAATGATGTTGCAGTGGAAGAAAGCAGGTTCTGAAGCCAAACTGTTAGTTATTAACTGCTCTTAACTAATTGTGAACTATTTAGATGTTAATTTTATGTGCTGCAGTTTTCTTAACCATAACAGGCTAAATCGAACAGTAAATCTAAATGCATTTATTTAATTCTAATAAGGTTGTTGTGAGGGTGTGTTCATCCATCTAAAGCACCTAAAACAGGTTTTGACATAATGAGCATTTCATATTTTATCAATTATTGTGTGTGTGTATGTGTGTGTGTGTGCAATATTATTTTACTAGATGTTAATGGTTGTTCCAAGACCAAAGGTTTCCCAAACTAGGTAAACAACTTTGAAAAATATTATATAATTTCCTCTTGGGGTTTTACAGTATATATATTAAAATTTCTTCTCATTACTCCCAATGCATTTTCTACTACAGTTAGTTTCCCTCAATCAAGTACTGCCCACTGATTGTGAATTTATTGAAGGTACTTTCTAGTGTTTTTATCTTTGTGGTCTTCTAGTAGTTAACAAGCTCTTACAGTTAAAAAGGTTGTTTTTGACCTTGATTAGAGTGGTTGGCAGACTTCAGAGTGGTTTAAAATGAATCATAAAATCATTCAGGAGTTCAGACTACAGTATGCTATTTAAAGTTGGCATCTTTGTTGTCAAATTAATGGCACAGGAGATGGCTTGCTCTGAAAACCTCCCTTTAAAGTACTTGGCAAAGAAGTATTATCAATTTTATAGTAAGAATTCCCATATATTATATTATATTATATATTGTATATGGTTTAATTTTGGTGAATATACTGTTAGAATAGACCCACTTGATTTCTCCCAGATGTATTTTCTTTAAACTAAGTCTGTGCAGTTGGGCTTCCATAAGTTTAAGGGTTTGAGGATAATTTTATTTTTCATGTGACATTCAACTGTCAAACGTTCATAACAATAGTTTTTCAATGTCCACTATGCTTCCGGTCTCATTCTGTCAACAAGGGGGTATACCAGCAAATAGAAGAGGCAAAATTTTCTGTCATCACGTAGTTTATATTCTGATATGGAAAGGAAGACCATACATAAGTACATTACATAGCAAGATTGAAGATAAGCACTATTGAGAAAACTGAATCAGGAAAATAAGCTAGAGAGTAGGAGATATAGCAGTCAAATATGGTGGTCAGGGAAGACTTCACTGAGAGGATGATATTTTTACCAATACTTGAAGAACAGTTGAAAGTCTCTTCTCTCTCTCTCTCTCTCTCTCTCTCTCTCTCTCTCTCCATATATGCATGAGTGTGTGTATGTGTGTGTGTGTGTTTGTGTGTGTGTGTGTGTGTGTGTGTGTGTATTCCCACTCACCCACCCAAACAAAGCAGCAGGTACAAAGATCCTAAGATAAAAGGATGTCTGGCATGTTTAAGGATCCTAAAAAAGACAGTGTAGCTTAGCTAAACAACAATGACTGATGGAGAGGAGAAGAGTGATTCAATCAGAGAATTAATAGGAAGGAAGAAGGATTAGTCCTTCCACTGTTACCATTGTTAAAACATTGGCTTTATTCTGAGTGTTATGGGAATTCACTGGAGAATTTTGAGCACAGAGGTGACATGATCTGACTTTTGTTATAGAATCCCTCTGGTTTCTGTGTTGTGAATAAACTGAAAAAGAAATATCAGGGAAATAAAGAACCAAGTTTAAGGCTATTGTAATAGTCCAGATAAGAAATGATAGTTTATGGACCAGACTGGTGGCAGTGGAGGGAGGAGAAGAGGTAGATCCAATGTAATTTGTTGATGGACTGGATAGAAAATAAGAGATAAAGAAGATAAAGAAGTAAAAAGAGATGAAGTCAAAACTGATCCATGATTGTGTGTGTGTGTGTGTGTGTGTGTGTGTGTGTGTGTGTGTGTGTGTGTATGGATGGAGTTTCCATTAATCAAGATAGCAAAGACTATAAAAAAAGACAGTTTTGGAAGATCAAGTGAACATATTTGTTTGAGAAGGCTATTAGATGTCTGAGATATCAAGAAGGCATTTGAATATATAACTTCTGGAGATTATGGGAGATATCAATTGGAGATTATGGGAGATATCAGTTAGCCTTTAGACATTTTTAAATCCATGACTAAGGGATGTAGAAGAATTCAAAAGATTGAGTTCTAGGATACTATCAAGTCAGTAAATTAGAAAAAGGAGGAATGGGCATCAAAGTGAACTGAAAAGAAGTGCCCAGGTTTATAGGAGAAAAATCAAGAGTTGTAGCATAGAGGAAGTTAAGTGAAAAAAGTAAAGGAAAAGGGTTTATCAGTAGTGTCATATTCAGCTAATGTGTTATGAAACATGACAAGTAAAAATTAACATAAGATTTAACAACAAAAGTTTATTGTTGTTGACGGAAGCTCTAGCAGTACCCCTGAATGTGGGAGTCATAGCACAATTAGAATTGATTCTCATGAGCATGGGCTAAGGGACTGGAGACAATTATAGATAATTTTTCAAGGACTTTTCCTGTAATGGAGCCATGGGCAGTAGTAGCTGGAATGACAATGTGTTCAAGAGATTTGTTTTTTCATCTGCTAAATTACAACATATTTATATGCTAATTGAAATAATCTAGGAGAGGAATAATTGATGATTCAAAAGAGATGTGGGATAATCCATAATCTATTGAAGAAAATAGTAAGATCCACTTTTTCCCTAAAAATGGGCTACTTTTAGAACATATGATAATAAAAGTGGCTTATTTTACATAATGAAACATTTTCTGGTTCATTATCAATGTCAACTATTTTCTAGATAGAAAGAGAGGGTAAACAGATGTAAAATATGTTCAAGGAAGAATGTGTTCAGTTTGATATAGTGAAATAGGTTGTAAATACTATATATGTTTTGAAAATTGATATTTAAAGATTTGGAAATAAAACTCAAGAAAAGTTAAATAATAACCCCAAGATTGCATAAGTAGATAGTTAAAAACATGATAAAAGTCACTTGCTTTTTAGTTCAATAATGTTTGTACTACAACTTGCCTATATCCAACCCTATTATTTAATAATTAAAATTTATTTAAGCGTATGAAGAGCATTATTCTAAACATTGATCTGGAAGGTTCATGGAGTGTATGAAGTTACACAATAATATGAAGTAATATTTGGTGTCATATTGCCATATAAATATCACACAAAGAGCATTCCTGAAATTATGAAGATATATAAAAATCACTGAAGTCTACAGTGGTCAGTGATGTCACCTGGGCAGGGTAAAAGAGAGCTAAGTCATCAGACACTTTGGTTGTAACTTTAGTTATGCATAAATGTGGAAGGGACTTTAGAAGAGCCATTTCTTAAGTAAAGTCACTTTTTTCTGGGATTAAACTCAGTCTACTATATTTTGATTTAAAAAATTCTCCTTAAACAGATCTTATGTGTGGTTGGTCTACTATTCTATAAATTATTGAGGAGATAAAAAATTTTATATGCAACTGCTTGTTTTATGACTTCGCTTACCTAAAATTTGGCTCTAATTCCTTGGGTCTTATTAAAGGAATTTTTACAGTATGTTTATTTCAATACATGTGTAAAAATATAAACTTATGGACATTTTAAAAATGAATGTTATTGTTTTTTTAACAA
Source organism: Eidolon dupreanum (assembly GCA_028627145.1). NCBI lineage: Eukaryota > Metazoa > Chordata > Mammalia > Chiroptera > Pteropodidae > Eidolon > Eidolon dupreanum. The sequence continues at coordinate 31,770,454 of CM053514.1, forward strand.
AAAAAATTGACAAATAGCTCTCTGTTTCTTAAGAACTAGTAATATACATTTTTCATTTTTGTGAGAGTCCTTTATACATGTTGATTTAATCCTTTTAATTTAAAAGAGGCGTAAATTAGAACTAAAGTGCTTTTTACTTGTAAAAAAAGATACTCGTAAAGAGGTTTATTTGACTAAAGCCACAATAAGCCAGACACAGTAGAGAAAATAAGATAAATATTTCAGTAATCCCAATGAAATGAAGTAGAAGAAGCAGTAGAAGTGAACTTGTCTGTGGGTATATTCTGTAAACGTAAGTGGAGTTGTTATGAAAAAGAATCTTGTTTTTCTAAGTAATGCTAAATCTTAAAAATATAAATTATAGCTGTAGTGGCTGATGGAGATTAGAGTTAGAAGTCCTTTATAGGTTTTAGCTCTTTCCCTGGCATACTCCTTCAGAATGATTATTTGCTGCTTCTGAGTCTAGGTTTTCTCATCTGGAAATTAGTGATAATCATGGTTCTCCTTGAGGATCAAATTAAATAATATAAGGAAGGTTCCTTGGATGTTATAAAGCACAAAATGAATGTTATGACAGGCTTCAAAGAGAGACAAACAAAAATTGAAATAATTGAAGTGATATAAGAAGAAAATAGAAGGTCTTTAAAAATATAATTTTAGTTAGGCATCATGAGTGGACTTTCTACTCTACTGCCAGGTAACAAGAAATTTAGTCAGGAATAAGTAACAACTTGTCATCTTTGCATTGTCTTCCAGGTTAATGCATATCAAATGAATATACTTCCCTTCTTTGTATGTGAAAACTAAGGGAAGTTTACATACCATTGGTTTAAACTAAGCAGGTCATTTATCACTTATAGCAATTAAGTTAGTTGTACCTTAATTAAATTAGGGATGTACAGGTTTGAGCAATATAAACTTATAAAAGAAAAAATAATAATTTGGCTCTCTTGCATAAATTAATGCATGCCATTATTTAAAGGTTTGAGAGAGACTCTAGTGTGAAGGAAAGAGTTCAGCTCTTCAGTGCATTAAGCCACACAGTTCTGTAGCCTTTCTATTCCAACTGTGGTTCAAGGAACAGTAGGATCAGCATAATCTAGGCACTTGTTAGAAATGCAGAACCCTCAACCTTTTCCCAGACTTCTAAATGAGAATCATATTTTAACAAGAATCCCAGTTGATTTGAATGCATGTTAAATCCTGAGAAGCACTCCTCTAGAGTGTTTTGTTTCAGACCACCTGCACCCCACCCAACAAACAGGAGGAGCATTTGGAGATCAGGACAGGAATCTTTTATAAATGCCAAGCAGAAGAGCCACAGCTGGGTTTCCAACTGGCACATTAACCTCTCTAAATTGTTAATAAGGCTTTAAGGAATTCTGATTTAGATGGAAGGAAGATAAATCAATGCAAACGAGAATCACTAGTTTGAAAAATCATTAGTTAAATGTTTATTAGACATGTGTAAGAAGTGGTGATGAATTAAAGCATGGATTTCGACATTATTCTTATCTGCAAGAACTTCTAGTCTTCTTAAGGCACAAAATAACTGCAAAAAGATGAATGTCACCAAATAAGAGTAAATAAAAACAAACATTTGAAAGAATTTCAGAATCAATTGGATATGAAATTGAACTTTGAACATTGAAGGAAACTTAGGGTTTACTGAATGGAATATATAGCGGCATTGGAGGATTTTGATCATGAAATTGACCTAATTGTTATTTAGGGGGAAAAACAGAATAGGCATTATTATGTGGTAGGAATTGGCGAGGAAAGGGCACATAGAACAAGGTTGCGTATGAGCCTGTTACAGTAATTAGAGAAGTAGTAATATGCATCTTAGCCTGACTGACAATAGAAATAAATATTTGAAGAGAAGAATAGGAAATTTGCATGATAGAATCTATAAGGCTTTAAATTTAGCTGGATGTTTGTGTGAGGGAAGTGAAATACACTTAGTGGTACCGATTATTTAAATAGGGAGAAAAAGAATAAGGAAATATGAAAGAGAAACTAAAAAGGATTGTGATATTTTGAGTCTGGGGACTAGGTCATGTCATTAAAGTCAGTAGGATGAGATGGTTGTGGGGAAAAAAGGCACTATCAAACTGGCTGTTGGAAATTCTGAACTGCGACTTGGGAGAGGCAGTGGGATTTAGGTTTGTTTATTTTGAAGTCATCAGTACAATTCATGAGAGAAAAACAACTTATGGGAAATGTTATTTCATTGCTTATGCCCTATAAATATGATCTAAATTTCAAGAAAACATTATTTTATGATGTATTTTTAATCTCTCTCTTGGAAGTCTATGTGCATATTCTGATGCAGATTCTTGAACACTTATATCAGGATTACTCTCCTTGGGCAATTGATCAGGGGACCCTTTCTGGAGAAAACCTAGAGAAAAGTTGTACAGATAATTGACATCTGTTTGTTTTAAATGAAAAGATGAACTGAAATTTTCCTGAATCAATGGAAATTAAATTTTGGATCAGATATTACACTGAGTACCCAACATGATAAGTGGGGGGAAAAAACCAAAACAAACAAACAAACAAACAAAAAACACAACAAAATCAATACATATTCAGGCCAATTATTTTAAATCTCATAGTAGTAAGAGTGAAGAGGTGATTCAGATAAATATCAGGAAAAATAGACATATTCAAAGTCTTGGGATGTAGATAGCATCATACTTCTCACCTGTGACTTTGGAAGCTGGAAGTGTTTACATGCCTAAGAGTTCTGGGACGAATGCTATTCAACTCAGAATTCTGTTGGCCTATCAATAAAAGTAATTTTAAATATTTTCACATATAGAAAGTTTCAAAAATTAAAATCTCAGTCAAACTTTCTTAGGAAACTTCTGGAGTTGTGCTCATCAAAATAGGAAAATAAATCAAGGAAGAAGACATAGGATCCAGGAAAGATGGAATTCATAATAGAAGAGAGGTAGATGTTTGAGATAGCCATTCTCAGAGAACAAGCAGTCCAGGCTGTAGTAAGAGGAAGAAAATCCCTGAAAGGGATTTCTCCAGGAGAAAAACAAAAAATGCTCTCACAGAATTTCATTTGAAAATGTTATAGAGGCATTTTTCAAAAAAGTGTGGAAAGATTTGATCATGATCTTAGAGAAAACTAAGCAAATGTAATAATTGGGAAATTATTAATAAAAGCAACTTTTTTCAAGGAAGAAAGTATGCCAAGAACTCTCCTCTTCTAAATAGGGAAGAATATTTACCTTACAGTAGTCATGGAATCATTGAATACAAGTTTTATAAAAATGGACACATTATAATGTTAGGAACTGGGTGAAGGCAAACTTGGTATAAGAAACCTAAATTCTCAACTTCTATAAACAAGAATTTAATGGAAATTTCTAAAAATGATGTTTTAAAAGATAGTAGTATATACATATTATTTATAAATATGAAACTGAATAGAAAATAAACTACTAAATATGTTAATATGAGGGTTAGATTGGGAGTAGACAGAAGAGCAGAGAGATGGGCTTATACATAAGCCTTTTAACTACTTTTGTACACATATGCTTAACTTTGATTACTATAATTAGTTTTTAAAGTAATTTTAAAGTACTATTATCTTTTAAATTATTCTCATAACTCTTTTCTCTATATATTAATTTGTGGTGATCTTAGCTTGAAGAATAATATACTCCTGTCACATTTGTTCTGCTTCTTAGAATCAGTAGTAGATGGTATATTAAGGTATGACTTTCTAAGTTTATAAAAATTAAATTCACATACTTGATTGAAAACAAATCCACATTCATTTGTGACATGGTGTTTCAATACTAAACATGCCCAGAATTTTGAAAAGGGGAATTTCTCAATACTTCTAAGGAAGTTAAGAAAACAATTATCAAAGTAGAATCAATCTTCTCCTGAATTATCCTCTCAGTTATTTCTGAGGAAGTTTATTCTATTATGGCATTGTTCTTCTGAAAATGTACTAGATATTTAAAATGCTAACACTTTTTTATAGTTCAATAGGAAAAATTACCATAGCAAATCTTTTGAGAATTTAAAAGGTCTCATAATCATAAATTATGAATCTCATACATGATGGGTTATATAAAGCATCTACCATTGAAAGCTAGCCAAATAAGAATAAACTTGTGATTTAAAAGCATGGATGTAGATGGAAATGTGACAGTGTAAAATTGTCACACTCCTACTCTACATCCTGTCCTGGCAAGAACATAGTTCTGATGATATAATAATAGATTTTATTTGTTTCTAATTTATGTTTCTCTATGTGATTTATTATTGACATAGATAATGATCTGTCTAAGACCTAACAGGCCGATTGGTCTCCAACATTCCATTGCAGAAGAGTAAATGAGAATTTGATTTATGTATTTTTTTTTTCTGATTGGAACTTTCATTGTAGGAAGGAAGAAGAGTTGGACTTCTCATCTAGGAATGTATAATAATAATGTAATATACACCTATAATTTTGAAGGAGTCTTTTGTAGGGATTTTAGGTTTAATTAATATTTTTTAATTTATATACTTGATAATGTTTGATTAGTTAGCTCTGGAAAGTAAACATATAAAAATAAATAGATATTAATTGGTATTTTTGATATATGGAGCTAACCCAAATCTTTTCATGTGATCTTAAGCCTCAGAAAACAATTGGAAGTCAGGTGGGGCCAATTTAAGATGAATTAATTTTCCAAAGGTTGAATCCAAGAGAGAATCCAAGCTTTGCCTTGTACCAAAAGCTGGAGAAGCAAATATAAGTTTACAGAGAGCCAAAGGGGCTGAGTAAGCCACAACATTAGGGACTAATTTTCGTTTTGGAACAAACTGTTTGCTCCTTTGACTCAATTTTTGATCCAAACTGACAAAAGACTTTTTTTTTTTGGTTGGGGGGATACTTTGGTAGCCAAAACGTCTCTGGAAACTATGGGAAGAAACATATCCATAGAAGGAATCTTTGGATACTACCAGGCAGCATGAAAGCCCTGGGAATTCAAAGATCAAGGCTGGAAAAGCTGAATTTATGGTAAAGGCAATAATAGGAATTCCTTTACTTCTTTACTTAGACAGCTTTGCAGAGAACGCACTGGCAATGTGACTGTGTTCAAGAAGCCTTGGAACTGCCCAACCAACATAAAGGCTATTCCCTTGAGAAAAAAAAAAAAAAAAGATGTAGGTGGGGCAATAATTTGTGCTGAGTATCCTGAGATGGTAGGGAAAGGAGACTGGGTTTTGATCTGGATCAATTTTTGGTTGTAAGCTTTCTCTGCTAAGGAATTCTGCTCCTTAGATTGGAATAGATCAGAAATTGACTTTCCCCAAAGGTGATTTTTTTTTAACTCCATGAAGTTTTGCCATTAATAATCTTATTTTCTTAAAAAAAAAAGAAAAGAAAAGAAAAAACAAAGAAATAAAAAAGAAAAGTCTTCCCATTAAATGTTTTTTAAAGGCTATTGGAAGCCATTTTTAGCTATGTAGTCTTCTCATGAGAGAAACTGTCAACTCCACCCAGTTCAGGATTTCTGGCAATAAATGCAGGGTTTCAAGGGTATGGGGCCTCATTCATTTTAGAGTCAAACATTGAGGAAGTCTTTGTTGCTTAATCCTAAATTTATTAGATTCACTGTTACTAACCACTCCCTTCCTTTCCGGGGGTGAAAAGGAAGAAATGTAGACCATTAGGTCAAATGTTTCTTTAGGCCAAATGAACAATTACATTGAAGGACACTAAAAGGGAGATACAAAAAATTCTTTTTGGAACAAATGTTCATTTCAAATAGGACCAGGGATCGTGGGATCCTTAGCCTTCCCCTTGCATAGATAGGCATCTGGCCGTGAGTAAGGAGCTTGACTGTCACTGTGTTCTTCCACTAAGAGCAGGATGGTTTTATGAAGCCCACTTAATTGTTCTGGACTTCACTGAATTGTTAACATGTCAGTCAAATAGGATTATTGATAAGATCTTCCTTTAGTTATAGTTGCTTTAAGTATATTTCTGTTGTTCCCAAAGATTAGAGACTACCTGCTCCAAGAAACAGAGCAATGGCCCAGGAATAGATAGGTGAATGACAATTTGTTTCTTGATGCATCCTCCATTTTAACAAAGTGAAACATAAGATTCTAATGCCCTAGAACTCCAGCACTGGAGGAAGCCTAGCGTTCATTTGGTTTTTCTATCCACACATATTGATGTGAAAACTGAAGTAGCATTATTTGTCTTGCTACGGATAGGAAGTTCTTTCTATCTTTCACTTAAAGGTATTTAACAGTCTACTGCTTTAAGTACTGTTTTCCTTTGTCACAAGTATATTTTAATTTTTGTGGGGATGAGCATTTCCTCTCCACTTGACTATAAGATCCATGAGAGTGGCATTTATCAGTCTTTGCAGCACATGCAGAATACCTGTTGGTAATCTTAGATGAGTCAGTTGTTTGCCTTCAAAAGTCAAGTTTTATGAAGGTAGTGACTCACTTTCTTGTGCTAGAAATGAGAAATTATTCTAAATAAGGATATTAACAATAGGTGGGAAACATACAATTTTCCCTGTGACTTTTGGTAAGATATTAGGAATTGTTGAAGACTGAACATACTCTTCAAAAAAAAATGCACATATATTTACAAAGGTATGAAAGTGTCATGTTGTTTATAGGCTTTTCAATCCCCAGAACTATCCCGTTGCTCTGTAGTGGTTTCTTAACCATGGGTCATGAACACTATGTCTGTGTCATTGTTCAGTAAAAATCCATTCCATCTATGATTCCCACATTTAAACTAGTGGAATAAATGAATGATCATATCTTTGATTCGTTTATTTCAGAAGGAATCAGCTTATAGATTTTCCAAGAATGTATTGCTAGAACAAGAGTAAGCTTTTGAGAGTCTGGGTAATTGAATTAGAACAAGGTGATAGGACTACAAATTGCTAACAGAAGAGTTAGAAGCAGTGCTTATGGTGGATTAGGTCAAAGAATACATTTAGGACCTAGAGGTAAATGTTATCATCTAGGAAAGTTGGGGCTGGTTAAGGAAGTACAGAGCAGGCCTCCTCTGAAAGGCATGTGAGAAGCAACATACTCACCCCACCATCCAAGGGAGGAAAAAAATAAGAATTCCTGTTCAAAAGAATTATAAACTGTGAACAATCTTTAAAATCACATGCCTGAGGGTTGCCAGTTTAGGAGAAGAAAAACAGTGAAGTTCTGAATTATGTTGCCAAATTATTAGTGTTTAACTTTCATCAGTTTGCAGCCTGCAGAGCTAGCATCCATTTCTGATTCTGAAATCTTGAGAGTGTATTAGTTTTAGGTGTTAAGATGCAGGCTCTGGACCTAATCTCCATCCTCCTGCCCCCTTGGCTTTAGTTGATGCTCCCGTGGAAACAAAAATGACTTTGCTTAGTTTGGCAGAAATGCAAGAAAGATAAGTTGTTTGGGGGAAGAGGGAACCTGTTCCAATCCCTGTCCCAAGGTCTTTACAAAATGTGTGCGTCAGCCTGAGAAATTTTCATGTGTAATGCCTAAGTCTAATTATTTAGTTTGGCTACAAAGGATTGGCGAAGCATTACTTTAATCGTTTTTGATGCTAACGTTGTTACAAGGCAACATTAAGTCATTTCTAAATGATAATACTTCAGGTTAGTCACTATTTTTGCAGCTGTTTTTCCTTGTCACATTTGTTTGAAACTAAACTCAACAGAATTGGTATGGTAAAAGAAAATAAAGCAAAAGCCTACGTCAACTTTATATTTCTTTACTGCATAAGTAAAAACAAAAAAAAATGAGATGCAAGGTTCTTAAATGTCTTCCTCCTCTCACTGACATTGCCTTAATTCAGGACTCACCATCTTTCAGAATTTTCTGGGTACTTTTTCTGCCCGCACCTTTCCTGATTCTTATTCATCCTGAACACTGCAGCTAGGCTTATTCTTCTAACATTCAGCTATAGTCTTTGTCACCTTTCTGCATAAAATATCTTAGTGGCTTCCAATTACATAGATAGCCAAACTCCCCAGTCTGCTGTCTTAGGTCCTGATTATCCAGAGGCTGTCTTTCTGTACAGCCTATGTCTCACTGCCCTCACACATTCTGTGTGTGCCAGCATACTGAACTACTTCAATTCTACAAATATTTATGGAGTAATTAATTTGTTTCAGATGTTGAGCTAGGTGTTGGGGATTCAAAGATGAGTATGACACGGTGTTTGCTGTGAAGAAGCTCACACTCCAGAGTAAGAGAAATATTAAAAATACACTGTGTGAGTGCAACATACAGTGAGTGATATGTGCTCTTGCACATTCTAGCATTCCTCTGCCTGGAATAAACTTTATTTATATAGTTCCTACAGTGTCCTTCAGTCCTTTAAGACTATTTTCAAACTTTTTGTAAGGTGATGTGTTACTATTTCTTGGAAAAATTTGTTAATGTTTTGTGTATACTTCTATTAGAATTTATTTCACTTATGTTGTATTTTATGTACATATATATTTGTATATTGATCTGTAAGACCCTTGAAGGCAGGACTCAGTCATCCCACAACTTTAACTAGATACTCAATACCTGACATGTACTAGATGCTTATAAATACTTGTGGGCTGAATAGCTTTTTAATATTATTCTAATATTATAAAAAGTAAAGATGTTCTAATTTCTATAAGCCAGGTTTAATGGAAAATGATAATATTTTTCTTCCATAGAACTAATTTGGCCCAAACTGGAGTTTAATAATTATGTTAAAAATAACAGCTAAAATTTATTGAACTATTCCTGTCTCCAAGGCATTGTTCTAAGAACTGTATATAAATTACTCACTTTACATCATGAGAATTATACGAGTTGGGAATGACTTCCTTTTTATAGATTTTGTATAGAGTTTAAAAAATATATCATCATTATTATAATAGCTGATAGTTATAAAGCACTTACTGTGTGCCAGGCAGTATTCTAATTCTTCATATATTAACTCATTTATTTTTCACATCTACTCAATTTATTATGTAGTTTCTAGTATTATCCCCATTTTATTGATGAGAAAACTAAGGCATAGAGAAGTTAAATTTCTTGTCCTAGATCACACAGCCAGTGGTTCCAGACCACCTGGATAGGATATGATCCAGGTGATCTGGACCCAAAGCTCCCACTCTTACTCATTAGGCTAAGCCACATTTCATTTTGTAATTAATATTGAAATGCATGGTTCAAAATAGTTGATTATTATCCATGGACTTTGAAATAATAAGGATTTATATTATATAACCGACTTTCCTCTATGAACTGGGTCAACATATACTCTTGGAAATTCCCTTACATTCTTTCCATTGTGCTCATCTCATTCTTTGTTAAACAAGGGGAAATCCAAAGGCAGATACAGAACTGCTTCATTGAATAAAGTCTTGTGTGAAGTGTTTTCTCTTGTTAAGGCTTTGGATCATATCTGTCTTATCTATTCTCTCAGTTCCATTCTTCTCTCCTCAGTTCTACTCACAATCAGTATGGATTGTTTTTTGGATATTAGCCCACAAAAATAGGCTTTTGAATTTAGTGATGCTAAAATACAATATTCCATTATGTCTCTGGTCTGAAAACCTATTAAAGTTACATTTAGCTTAATAGAAAAATAATTAGTATAGAGTTCAGTCTTCAGCCATTATACACAAAACATGATTCATAAATATTAATAAGACATTTATGTTTGGTAAAGCTATATTCACTTGAGAATTCAGATAGTATCATATCTTCTTCAGCATACAGCCTTTAGGTTTATCAAAACTAAGACAAAATCTATCTTAGTGACTAAGGAAAATAACATTTAACCATTGTAAGTTGGAAAAAAAGAGTGAAGGGAATTCTCAAAAATATGAAATAATAATAAAACCCACAGTTGATGGATGGAATGTATAGGCTTTAAATTTAAGGGACTGAAATATTTATTTTACAAAGGCTGAAACTCTAATGATACATTTTAGAAGTATCTCGATGCCTGTTTCTGAGACATTATCTATTTTATCTTTCTCATCAGTTTACAGTGAATTACTTGAGAATAATTATTTAGTTTTTTTTTTTTAATATTATTATTTATGCCTACATCACCTGGTCCTCCTAGGTGGTCTCCCATCCAAGTACTAACCAGGCCCAACCCTGCTTAGCTTCCAAGATCAGGCATCGGGCTTGATCAGAGTGGATAGCCATAGACCATGGACCATGGCTCCACTGGGACAGGAACTCAGGATCTTCTGCATGTAAAGCAGACGTGCTAACTGCTACACTATGGAACCACATCCAATTATTTAGTTTTAATGTCCAGTAACATATAATAGACATTAATAGTGATGAACAACATTATTATCTTATTAGTATTTATTACTCTAAAGTTGTAAAAATAAGAGATTATAAGTACTTGAGGTAAAATTTGTTGAAAAGATTTGAGTTCCTGTAAACCCAGACCTAAACTTAAACAAGAGTCTGTTTATATCACATTTATAAATAAAATAAAGAATTAAGACCTACAGACAAGTATCAAAGAGAGGTGGAGTCTGGAACTGAAGTTATATTATCAGCTTTGCCATCACATAATTTTGTGACTTTAGAACATGTGGTTCACATTACTGAAATTAAATACTTTCATTTGTAAAATTGTAAATTTGCATTAATTGATTTTCAAGGTCACTTCTTGCTTTACAATTCTGATTCCATTACTGGTTCAGGATCATGTCTCTTTCAGGATCCATTTTTTGGGGGATTTGGCTTTTGTTTACATCTTCCTCAATATATTAAATAGGTACAGTGTAATTCTCTAAAATAGGCATCAATCCTAACACTACGAAAAGTAGGAGGAAAAGGAATGCTATGAGATTTACCGTACACTTAATTTTAGGCTTGTTTTCATGTATTTAATCAGTTTGCAAATATTACTGTAGTTATTTTATAATTTAACTGGTTAATTTGTAACTTAAGGGGGTGAACATAGGGCTGTAAAATATTTTGCATTTAATTTATCTATATTAACATGTGGTATATATGTCATACTCATTTTAATGTTATGCATTTTTCATACATTAAAATAAATATTGTATCAATAAAATACAAATACAGTAAATTCCATCGATTTCTAAATGGGTATGTGCTAAAACTGTATTTTGTTTGCATATATCTAAATCAGAGCTTTTATGTTATATATATGCATTTACAAAGTGAGAAGATACATGCTTTGCAATAAATAAATGTTTTTCTTATTAAGATTTTTTTCACTCTATTCTTCTTTTACTTCCTCATAGACTTACTGCTTTCAAATAGCTGCATTCCCTTTTCGGGTTCATCGGAAGGACTGGATTTCCAAACCATTCTGTTAGATGAAGAGAGGGGCAGACTGCTCCTGGGAGCCAAGGATAACATCTTCCTCCTCAGTCTGCTTGACTTAAACAAAAATTTTAAGAAGGTCAGTTTATTTATATGTAGTTGACTGGATCCATTTATTTTTATGTATGCCCTTCTCCTTCTCTGTTTTGTTTTTAGTTACTCAGTGTCAAAAACAAGAGGTCATTTATGTATAAAAAAAGAACATATTACCTCAGATATATGTATTAGATTTTTACAAATTTAAGTTCATATACATGTTCTTTGTTAAGAGTAAGTGAGTATAGTATTATAACCTTTGAAAGTATGCATGAAAGTCATGAAAAATTAATAAATAGGTAGTACTACATGATACAGTAGGGATAAAAACCTCTGGATTGAAAAGCTGGCAAATGAGCTATTCATCAAGTATTAACATTTATGGTATACATAGCAATTATTATAAAAATTAATTTTTATTAACTTTCAATTAATTAATAAGTATACTTTAAATTGATAGTATGACTATGGTAGCATTTTAACACCACATTGTTTTCTCTGCATTCTCATTTTATATCTGAACAGGTTTCTTCTATGGCTCAATCAGGCTCACATAGTGAATATTAAAACTATAGACTCATTAAGAACAATCTTACCACTAAAAGACAATACATACTAGATATTCAAAACATAGAAGGCAATTGCTGTTGTATTCCACATTTTCATCTAGGACCATGATACCCAGTGGAAAGGATGCCACAGTTTAGGTCTTATAATTATTATTGGTTAGTAGTTTAGCAAATGTCAATATCTATGAGAGCAAAAATAGATTCTAAGACTAGAAGGGATTGAATGACTGATGAGAAGCCATACTATATGAACTAGTCTGCATCTATGAGACATCTTTGATTGTGTTTTTCTTCTTTTTCATTAGTATTCTAAAGAAATACTGGAAGTCATTGCAAAGTTTCAGGTCAATGGTTCCCTCTATTGAGTTAATAGACAATTCCTCCCATTCAAAAACAATTGTTTATAGGTCATCTTAGGACTGTGAAACTTCATATACCATTCACCTATAATAACCACTTTAACTTGACTCTAATTTTCCAATGCTTTTAATAACAATATCAATTATTCAGTTATTTGATTATCAGCACTCAGGGCTTTAGTCTACATAGGGAAAATATTTATCTTCATATGTATTAATATTGCTTAATTAATATCTGCATTAGAAAAAATATTTTGCTGTTAAATCATTTTAATTTTTAACTTTTCACATTTTTATCTGAGGTCCAGCAAAGGCAAAGGTGCTATTTCTTATAAATGCTCAGTCTTGATAAAGAAATAGTCTTTTAATGCATATGCGTTTCATGTAATCTGTGTTTCTAGAAGAAAAATAGGAGCTAAAATATTGCAGTAGTTGTTCTTGACTTGTTTTAATCCAAACACACTTACAAACACGTTTAATTATCTTATTTTTAAAAAGTTATTATTCTATAGCCTGGATGTTGTTTATAATAAAGTGAAATAGTTGATTATGTGTTAGAATTTAAAAGCTCATCCCATTCTGCCATTATTACTCCATTCCATTTATTTTTAAGGGTGTATTTTTTTCTTTAGGATTTTTTTCAAGGACATATTTCTAGGAGAGCCTATTGATGGTATCAACTACATTTCAGTTATCAGTAAATATCCTAGCAGGGGAAGAATCTTTTTATTAAAGAGTCCAAAGAAAAACTTAGTCAGTTTTGTTGTATTGCTTTAAGAAATACTACATAACTAACAACATTTCCCCAAAATATGTCCTATTTTAGTATAATAGCAAACAGCAATTCATACTTTTAAGGGAATTTGTTCTTGTGCTGTTCTCTGCTTTCAGAGATTGGAAGAAAAAGTCCATTTATCTGAACTGAGTGAATTAGATCATTGCTTAAAATAAGTTCTGATAGCACAACTTCCTTCTGTAACTATTTTAAGCAAATCTCTCTTTGGCTGTATTCCATGTTTGAAATGTGCTAGTATTTAATAAAATAAATATTTACGAAATATTGATTTCCCTTATGATGTTACTGAAATAATGGTTATTTGAACACATTATAAAATTAGTGTCTGTACTAGAGATTTTCTGCCTAACTGATATTTCTTTATATCTTTATAACATAATTCATAAAGGGGTTGTGTATGTAAAGGTATGAATTTATGTTTATGTAGGTACCCACCTTTAAAATTTATATAAATTACTCCAATGTTAAAAGGCACTCCACAGCAGCAAGTAAGTGTTAGATGTAGTACTTTAGCAGTGTTTAGACCTTCGTGGTTTTCATTGGCTCAATGCCCCTCGGCAAAAATCCAGACTCCTCTGTGGAAGAAACCACACATGTTGGGATTCTGTGGGCCTGAAGGATGTCTTTTGTACCCCTAAGAGTGAAAGCAATACACAACACATAATTGAGTTATGAGTGACTGGTTGGGAATTTTTTCCTTTGGGAAATTAAAAAAAAAATTCGATAGAATATATTCAATTGAAGTATCAAAATTTAAGATATATGTTTACTTTAAGTTTTTGTACAGACAAAACTGTGCCTATGGAAAAATAGCCATTATCATTTCATATTGGCCACAGGCCCTTAGTAGGGACTAACCAGAAATTATAGCAAAATCATGTATAAAACTAATTCAATGATAAATGTTTAATAATCTTACTATCTTTATTCTGTTCAGAATAGATTTTGAGACTTCTAAAGTGAATGCTACAGGTATATGCTCAATAAACTTGAATGAGTAAATGACTATAGGGAAAGAAAATCAAAAGGAGAGCTTTGGGCATTTTCACAAGCTAGGAAGTAAATATTAAGTAGACTGAGTTGTTTTGTTTTGTTTATTTGTTTTAACTCTGACATTTAGATAAGAGGGATGAGATTCTGATCTTTTCTTTTTCTTTTCTTTTTTTTTTTTTTTTTTGGAGGGGATGGACTATTTCAATGGAGACTTAATAGATTTAATGGAAAGTATAAGGGCTCATCATGGGGAATGTGATACCTTGCAATTTAAGAGGCTTTTTAAAATTTGCTCCTAAGACCTCTTTTTAGTTAAAAAAATACCCTGTGTATTTCTCTCTGGAACAAGTTTGGGATAAATATGCACATTGATTCAACATTTCCTTCCACCAACACTAGACCAAAACAGAGCCATCAGAATCAACTAGAAATGATCCCATTCCAAGGGAAGTACATGTCTATGGAACTGTATTTACCAATCCCAACTGTTTTTTGGTAGGTTGAGTTCCCCCAGAAGCCAATTATGAGATGAAGATTAGTTTATAGGATATTTGTAAGGTAGTATTCTTGGGATCAACATGTGTAAGAGGGTCACTAAGGAAGTAGTATTAGACAAAGGGAGAACTGAGCTGTGATGCAATTCCAACAAAAACCTCAGCTGACAGGACAAGCTGATAAAGTGGCAAACATTTCAATATTTTTCTCTAGTGTAAGTGATAATACTATTATTTAGTTGGGTTTATCTTATAAAAGGGAATCTCCATTTTCTTTCTATCTAATCCATTCACCAAGACCATCAACATTATCTCCTAAAAAAATAAAAATCTTATATTTCTTTAGGTTTATACACTTCTGGCAGTTCTTGATTTCTAAGGAACTTGAATGAACTCCAGATTTCTATTAACTTCTAAAGCTCTTCTCAACACATTTTTACCCTATGTTTTTATCCACTGTTCATTGCTCCCTCACTTGTAGTTTATGGAGATGGTAATATCACCTGCTTAATGATGTTGTCAAAGACTCAGTTCTTTCTGTGTCTTTTGTCTGCCACTATTGGTGTTGGCACTATTCTTAGGTTGATAGCAGGATGGCAGCAACACTTTCATGGATTACATACAGCAAGGAAATGTAGAGGGACAAAAGACCATTACTTTTTACGCCTCTTAGGAGCAAGAAAACCTTTTGCAGAATGCTCCCTCACATCTAATTGGCCAGAAACATGTCAATTCCAATTCTTAAACTTGAAAGAGGGATAGAGTAACTACAATTTTCTTGCATCCATTAATTACTATAGGTGGAAGAAACATTCAGGAATCAATCACATTAATTACTACACTTACAGAGAAGACATAGAAACAAACTTTCTGAAAGATAAAATTTACTTAGGAAACTGATATATATATATACATATTTCGTTTCCATTAACATAGGTTACCTGATGCAAACATAAAAGTTTTCTCTGTCAAAAAAATAAGAGTGCACACTGTCTATTAGAAGAGAATTACCAAGATAGCTAATTTTGTAAGAAAATTATCTGTAAGGATCTATTTTTTTTTTCAGGAGATAGCCTTGGAAAGTATTCATTACAAGTAAAAGTCCTTGAAATAATTTATTTTTCTCCATTCTACATGGTAAAAATAAAAATAAAAATCTGCTGACATTTACAAATACTTCTCTTGCTTATGTAAGAATTTATTTGCCTCTATAAAAGCTCTCTGTGATTTTTTATTTAATATGCTTTATGAAATCTAGTCTGCTGCAGATTTCTTCAAATTTACTGCTACCCTTTAAATTCTCTCCATTTGATACTGTAACTGTTGCTGGCTAGTGACATTCTCTGTAGGGAGTAGGATTACAATTTGACTCAAAGAATTAAAGACTACATCGTTATTTTATTAGTAGTATCTAGCAACTATCTATTAAATATTTAATATACAGAGAACATATCTTTAAACAATCAAATAAATAAATATTTATTTAGTTATTGACTTAAGCATTATTGATTATATTTCCTAGCAGAATTCTATCTAAAATAATGCTGCTTTGATTGATTTGAATCTGTGTGTGTGTGGTTGAAACCAATTATATGCATTCATAGAATTAAAACTTAGGATACTTTTTTAGCAACTGAACTTTGAATATTTTTTTCTTTTGTTCTTTTACTTTAGTCAGTGTTTCTTTTTCATTTTTTTATTTAAAAATCATTTAAGTGTCTACTGTTAACACAAAGAACATTGTAATAGAATATGTAAAACTCATTGTTCACACCCTAGTTAGGGAGAGAAGGCATAACACAGTTAAATGAGTTAAGAAGCAAGTCAGAAAAACCTTTCAATATCCAAAATAATGAGACAGACAGATCACATATCATAGGAGTTCAGGGATGGGGGAACATCTTGTGCATGGAATTTGAACTAGTTTAGAATGGATGAATAAAATTTGGATTGTTGTTAATTACCCGATTAAGTGTTTTAATTAACTAGTTTATTAAAAATAGCTTGTATTCACATTTGGAACTTGAGGTTTATTAGAGTCATTTTCCCCCTCTATATGTATATGTCTCACAGTTTAAGTTAAAAAAAAAAAAAAAAAAAAAAAACCAAAAAACTAGATTTCCCTGCTCTCACTTTAACATACTACCCTACTCTATCTCTAGAGTCAGAGAGAGTATATATAAAAATAATTTTAATCACCCTTGAGAAAGGTGTTCAGTTGTCAATAGACATTTATATTCATTTATCGTTAATTTATAAGTGATACATTAAAAACCTATTCCAGGTAGACATCATAATAATGATATGGTTTAAGGATCTAAGATTTTTGAAAAAATGTTTCCAAACTACATGCTGTCACTGTGACTACAAGTGAACATTCTCCACCTCAGCTACCCTTAAGTAGTTCTAGCAATCATTCACATAAAATCCAGAGTCCTCTCTATGTAAACTTCGGAAGTAAAATATACAAGCTGAAAATCTCTCTCTCTCTTTCTTTCTTTCTTTCTTTCTTTCTTTCTTTCTTTCTTTCTTTCTTTCTTTCTTTCTTTCTTTCTTTCTTTTTTCAAAGGAGTCATAGATGACATAAAAAATGTCCAGTATTCTCTATTTGGTTATGTTAGTTAGTTGAACTTCTGAGTTAATGAATAGTTGGGCCCCTTCCATCTGAAAATGTTACTCAGTTTGGAAGCAGTTCAAGCTGTGCATGGGCAGAGTGAGTTTCTAAATCAGCATGTAAGCTGACAGGTCACAAAGGGAATAATTTGTTAAACTAAGCACTGCTTTTGTATCTATTTTATTAAAGCATTCATTTCTTCTTTTCTTCTCTCTTTATTTTCAAGTGGTCTATAGAAGCAGAAGAGTAGATGGACCAATGAGAAATAAACTTACTCGGAGACTATGATTATTATTTATTTCACCTACTAATCTAATAACAATTGGTATGCCAACTCACAGAGTATAATAATAAACAACTTTATTTTACCTCCTGCACTCCCTTTCAATCTACTTTGTGGGACTGGTTTTTCTCCCGGACATGTTCAATAATGTCAGCAGGCCACAAGGCTTTTGAGTTTTACTTTTAGGTACAAACCATTGTTATCTAGCAATTAAAATGTCCAATCTAATGTAATAAAATTCTCAACTTCATTTAAAATCGAACCTCTTTCCCTCTACCTGTTCCCACTTGGGTATGCCATGTAAGGGAAGGTCTTGGAGTTGGGGGACATCCAGAGGCTTCTTCTCTCTTGTCCCTACCTAATACTCGTCCTGTCCCTAAGATGGTTAAACACAGTATATGACCCTTTTTGAGTCAAATCAAGAAAAGTGAGGAAGAGAGAGGTTTGGAGAAGCATCTACTCTACTCTCATTGTTAGAGGGACTTTTTAACTTTCTGGCCTTGTCAGATGTTTGAGTGACTTTTTTTCATAGGCACCATTGTGAGCTTTTGGAATTTCCTCTTTCCGGAGTTCTTTCTCTTACTGTTCTCTGGATGAACATAACTGCATTTCTCCTCTGACTGGTATATTTTTATTCTTTATCCTGTGACAGATTGCGGTTCCTCCAGATGTTAACTTCTGCAGTCTTTTCTCAACACTCTTGAACAGGACCTAAGGTGACCTCATGCCATTCCATTTTTGAGTGACTGTAGCTCCCATCTGTTTCATGAGAAGCCATCATGTGCATTTTTGTGGACATGCTCTGTGCAGGTTGATACCAGTATAGCCACTGAGCCTATTCTCTCTATTCATTGCAGCTTGTTGGTCTCTCTCTCAGCCATTACACATTAGTCCACAATGTCCCACAAATGGCATGTTCAACAGCAAGTGCTTCTCAAGGTCCCTGAAACCCCTCTCTCTGACACCTGCTCTTTACACTTGGGGTTGTAGGACACATGATGGAACTGTCTCAGACTAAATATTCTCCTCAAGGAAAAGGAAAAAAAAACTTTCTAATCTCCAGTTTCCAACTATCTTATACTTTAAACAAGGGTGAAATCATCTAAATGAATCTTAGCTATCTACTTTGAAAATTTTTGCATCTTGAGCTCGCATCTCATTTTGAATATTTTCTCAGCTAAAACTTCTCTTTTGACATCTTGTTATACTATCAAAGCCATAAGTTCACAAAAGAATGTTTGCTGTACCTCCAAATGTAATGGGCGAGCTCATTGTATATCATTCCTGAGGTATACGCACTAGAATTATAGGAGTAACCAAATGGAGAATGTTAATATTTTTATTACTATTATTTACCTTCTGGATATTAATAGCCTCAATTAAAACATTTGCTGTTTTATATCTTTTCCTGTGATTTTCAGTAGTATTTCTGTTGGATTCCAGCAGAAAATCTATTTGAAAGTGTAGGATATGTATTGATCCATTTTTAAATAATCTTCAGAATTTATCTTTAAATAGTTTACTGTCATTTTGAGATAATACTTAGTCTTTTATATTCCTTTTTATTTTATTAATAAAAGTATTTTCTCTTAAAACCAATATTTGTCAGAATTAAATATTGCACATAAAATGCTCAAAGAATTACTGTGATAACTAAGTAAAAGTGAAAACCTTTAACTACGTCCCAACAAAAGCCAATTAGCTAACCTTATGGTATTGAAGGCAAAGGCAGTATAATGCTTAAAATTTTTTCTGTTTAAAGTAATTTACATTTGTTTTCAATGTGAAATATAATACATATGTTTCTAGAGGGAGAAAAAAGGAAAGTTTCCTGTGGTTTTTAAAAATGAGAAACCAATGCCCCAAAGCAATATATACACTAGATAGCCTACTTAACTTCATATTTTAATAGAATAACCTGAGATAATTTTATTTCACTTTGCTAAAATTTAATTCCCCATATTTGCTTAAGAACTTTATTCTAAGAAGGTAAGATTGGGGATCTAATGTACAGTATGGTGACTATAGCTAATGATATTGTATTATATACTTGAAAGTTGCTGAGAGAGTTCAACTTTAATGTTATCACACACAGGGACACACAAACACACACACAGGTAATTATGTGAGACGATAGGTGTGTTAGCTAAACTTTATTGTGGTCATCATTTTACAACATATATGTGTATCAAATCATCACAGAGTACACTTTAAACTTACACAATGTTATACATTGATTATATCTCAGTAAAGTTGGGAAAATGAAACATTAAAGTATTTTTACTTATAGCTCTTCTCTTATACTGAAAATCTTGGTTCTTACTAATGTTAATATAATTATTTATGGTTTTGAAACAATTGTACTGATATTACTACTAATAAACTATAGAATTAAGTTTAAAAAAAGAAGTTAACTCTGTTGGTTATTTAATCAAAAAATAATAAAATTATTTAAAAGGAAACATTGGATAAACTTAAAGATGAAATACTTAAGCTAGAAATAAGACATTTTAAGAGAACTTTTTTTTAGTGGAATATTAATAAAGTAATTCTGCGTTTACAAATGAGATGGATTTTTTTCTTCTGCCTAGCAATCATAATGTAATTTTTATTTTTCTTCTTATTAAACATGAACACTAGATATTTAAGTACAACAATTGGTCAGATTACTTAAAATTCATGAAGCTATGTTCCTATTTTTAAACACTTTTATTAGGAAAATAAGCTAAACTAGTTTATAATTTTAAATATAATAATTTTAAGTAGAATATTTAAACTCCCTTCTTTTTGTAGTATGAAAAGGACTTTGTTATTTTTCTTTCCTTAAGGAAATCTAAAACAAGAGGGTTTTCATACATGATCCTGTACTTGCTTGCTTTATATGAGTATAAGCAGAGATGCTTTTATAAATCAGAATGACCTTCTGACTCTAGCATTAACTCACTTCATAGCTGAATAAGACCTTCAGATCTACTGCTTTACCCTGTAAGCTTATTATTTGGGGGAAAGACTCAGAATAAATAATTTCTCATTTAAAATCAAGTTATTGATAAAAGAAAATTGCTACCCATTTTATTATTAGTTAATACTTGAAATTAAGAAAATATGAACACTTAGAAACCATGTAGACATCGCAATAAATTAACTTTTTGTGTAAGGCCCCCTGCTTAGTTTCATGGTGATTAATCTGTTCCTACTGCCTGTGGAACACATGCTGTCTAGTAATCACAGAGGTAAAACAATCGCCTCGTTCATGGATGTGCTGGCTCCCCAGCCCAGGCGCTGATGTGCAGGTCCCATCTGGTCACTGTAACGGACTGTCAGAATGTTGTCACACTGCTCACACTCCCTCCAGAACTCTGACAGGAAATCTTTCTCTATCTCTATTTTAAGGGATACTCTGCAGATCACTTTGTAATAATTACTGAATGCTTATTATTTATGTGATATGTGCCAGGTGCTAAAGAGGGTAGGAAGAAGAAGCAATGTCCCTTGTCACTCAAGAACAGTGGCCACTAAACTTTAATGAGTCATATACTACTTTAACGAGATAATGGACACTGCAACCTGTGTTCTGTACAAAATTCTGAAATCTAGATGCGATCATAATTACACTACAAATTCAAAACTACTAAGCCATTTGTGGATTTCTAAAAATTTCTTTTAATTTTTATGATTCAATAGCATGTCTCTCACTTTCTTACAATACATATTTATTGAATCGCTACTGTGTTCCTAGCACTCTTCTAGATGCTGTGAATATAGTAGAGAATATCTTTAAATTGGAGGGGAGTGGTGTGATAGAGAAGAAAAAAAGGAAACAAATAAGAAAATATCACTTATTGAAAGTATTATTTTTAAAAATGTGATATTCTTGGAAAACTACTTTTAGATTGGGCTTCAGAGAAGGCTTTTCTGGGGCGGTGATAGAAACATGGACACTTACTTATAAGACCATCCAGAGAAGGCCAGATGTATTCCAGGAAGAATAAGCTCAATCTGAGAATAAAGCCAAGATAATATTTGAAAGCTCAACATTAACAAATGTTACATTAGGACCTTGATTCACACCCTCTAATTCCACTGCATGTCTTTTTTTCTTTACTCCTAGGAAAAGATCCCAAAACAAATGTACTTGCAAAAAGAAGGGCAAATGGAAGTGATAAACACAAGTATATTAGAATTCTAAGATAGTTGCAAGAAGAAAGCTAAATGCAAAAGAGGCTTTGAGCCGTCATAAAAAAAGAAAAGGAGATACTGTTCTCTCCCAAGACTTCATGAAGGAAGCTACAAGGGCAGATCAGACATAGAACTTAAGAATTTAACTTCCCATCTGTCCTAAAATTTCTATCCTAGCCAATTTTATTATGCAAACATTTCCTTTGGCGCCTTTGTCCTTATTTTTCAGTACTTCACTCTTTGAGCTCAGATCACCTACCTCTCTCTGTCCATGGAACCCACTGCTCCCTTGGTTGTTCAAATGCTTGTACCATGTGGCATTTAGTGCTACGTTTTTCCAACTTCTTTGCAGCCATTCAAAAATTTGAATCCTATTCTTTGATAGAAATAATGACTTAACATTTTTAGGGCTCTGAATTTTTGTCTTTAATTAGGTTTTATGAACAAGTTACTAACTTCCATTCAGTTATTTTGGTATCTCTGAATTAGGCCAAAGGGATTTGACTGACCTTGCGCTTGCTAACTTGAATCAATTAAATTGCTTCTCCAAAGATGAAAAAAGGAGAAGATATAATTAGAATTTCCTTAGGATGTTGTTTTAAGGCCTTATCACTATTTGAATGTTTCTGTAACTTGACTAAAATTAAATAATTAAAAATAAATTGCCTGACATCTTCACCTTACCAAATGATAACTGTTAATTAATTATATAAATTATGAATGAAAATAATTGGTAAGGACATTACAGTATTTTACTTGTGAGTTCCTCCTGCCTGTTTGTATGCAAAGCGATATAAAAATGCTTCAATAAACTGACAAAAAATATATTTTGGATTTTGGATAAAGATAACCAAATAAAATCAACATAAGATAACTAGATCAAAGATTGTATTTTTAAATGCATGCAGCTCTCTCTATATTTTCATTAGAATATTCATATTAAATCTCTTTTGAAAAAGTGTTTAAAATATAACTATAGCAAATGAATATATGTAAAGTGACTAAAAATAATTTTTATTAGAATTATCTCTTTTCATGCTAGTTATATATATTCTATAACTCTAAAAGAAAAATATATATACATGTTTTTACTCTTTTTCTTTTTAAAAAAAACATGGAACACTTCGTGAATTTGTGTGTCATCTTTGCTCAATGGCCATGCTATTTTTTTTTTGTATGGTTCCAATTTTAGTATATGTGCTGCTGAAGAGAACAATACACATATATTTTTAGATGTCAATATTTGTTTCTTCCAAGTATAATGTACAAAAATCAATCCTTCTGAGATAATACATTTTTATTGTGAAATATTTTGAAATATTATGAACATAAACATACTAACATGGTTAAGTCAGTAAAATATAGGACATGGGGACCTACTTATCAGACATACTTGTTTTAAAACACTAATCCCATAAATTATCACTTACAAATGGAGAAATCTTATAAATGTATTTACTTTTATTTCCCACAGTAGTTTTCTATTATCAACTTGACTA
Organism: Eidolon dupreanum; assembly: GCA_028627145.1. Taxonomy (NCBI): domain Eukaryota; kingdom Metazoa; phylum Chordata; class Mammalia; order Chiroptera; family Pteropodidae; genus Eidolon; species Eidolon dupreanum. Next base: position 31,793,643 of record CM053514.1, read on the forward strand.
GCACTCACATTAAAACCAATTTGCAACCCCTTAAGTATTTAGTAGTGGTAAAATTAGTGTTTACACCCTGGATAATTATATTGAGAGGGATTCTTGGGTTCATCTGGATCCACAGAGATCTGTTTGATCTCTGATGTTGTCCTGCATGTGGGAGGAGAGAGCAGCAGTTAGCTTTCTGCATGTTTGAGATCTTTGGTATCTAAGCTCCAAGGTCCCAACAACTAATCCTCACAAAATGATAGCTTTAAAACCTGTATCTCGTACATCATATGTTAGTTAAGAACTAATGTTCTGTAGAAATATTTCAGGACAATTAAAATATGGCAGTTATGCAAGCAGCATCTCTGATTATGGTATGTCTTTCTTTGATAAGTGAAAGAAAAGTATCTGTGGGTAAGTATCTAAGTGAGTGGTGAAGCTGCATCAACTTTTAGGAAGGGGGTATGTGTCTTGTCCTGCCTAATGTCATTTTTAATATGGCATGATACTACATGTGCAAGACACTAAAGTGCAAGAAAATGGATATGCAATTTTATTGCTGATGAATTCAGAATGAGGATATTGATAATCATTGCCTCAAAACTGTTCACATTACCTAATGATCAAGAAAGCTTCTTACAGATATTGTGGACACTGTATTTTTAAGTGTGAGGTGATTTCCGTCTGGTAGTGAGGCAATCTCAAAGTATGTTGACTGGATTTTAGATGCTCCTTGGGCTTTTGTGTAAACCATGCTGAAACTTGAGGCTGTGTAAGAAATATGTTATTTTACACGCAATCAGAATTAACATCTCTGTATCTTCCTCTATGTACCCATGTGTCTCTGTCTCTATTTCTCTCTCTATTACTGTTTCCCCCCTCTCTAATTATGTACACACATTCACACACCCACATGCACTCACACACACACCCACGCACACACACACTCAACACACACACACACACGCGCGCGCGCGACTAGAAGAATATGGAAGTAGTAGAATGCTTGTATATAGATAGATATAGAGACACGTCACATATAATCACTTCAAATGATTGAAGAACAAAACTTATGCATATTTCTACAAACTCTATGTAAATATGAATGTATTTTTTTTGTTTTGCTTTCTTTTGCTTTTAGATCAAATCAAGGAAAATTCTGTTCCTTTACTTTCTTTACTAACAAAGAATCAAAAGGAATATTTAAAAAAATAAACCCTTTATTCTAATGACTAGGTGGCAAGTAAAAGAAAATTTCACCATAAATCATAATTAAAATGATATTGGCACAACTAAAATGAGTTTTCTTTTTTAAATAAATGTTTAGAGTCTGGAAGACAATCAGATATCTCCTAGGTTGTTATTGTTAAGGTAATTCTATTTGTGATTTCTAGATTCTTGACAGCATTGTGTCAAAAGAAGCCAATGTGTAATTCTAACTAGTCTTTATTTTTAAGGCTTGAATGTTACCTTAAGTAAATTATCTTCATGATTCTATATTAGAATTTCTGTGCAATAATAATAATGATTCAAGGATAATTTATATTTTTAACAAGCTCTAGAATTTATAGGATTGAAAATTTTAAAAGTCTGCTTTATAAACAGAAAATAGATTTACCAAAATTGGTTTCTGGAGTCCAACTCATTCTCTTTATATAACATTTACTCACTTTTCAAATCCTGATTCTCTGAAGCTTGTAATTTTAGTTTTACTGCTTCATTAACTAGGATGACACTATTGAATGTACAATTTCATGACTTAGAATCAATCATTGAAAATGTCCAATAAAACCATTAAAACATCTTTTAGAGATTTGTATTCTTTTTCAAAGAGAAAAAAATCTATGATTACTATTTTATTGTCAAGTTCTTGATTTAAAAAATAGAATTGAAGCTATTTAAACTAAGCTATTACATTAGATTTGAAACTATTAAGAGCAAGTAATTTAAAACAATGGCTCAGAAGTTGGGACTGGAAAAGACTTCATTTACTGCTTGCTGTTCCTCAGTGTTCTGTGAGCATGGTGGCTTCATCTTCAATGCTCTCTTCTTACTTTGTATCTCCTGTGGAAATGCAGTTTCTCTATTTATCTACGGAGCTGTCTTCCTGACTCAAATCTTAGCGCATCAATGCCACACCTTGCCGGGCATACAGAAGACCTTTCATAATATGTGCCTAATGAACAAATGATTAATGAACAGCAATGACTCTGTGCTAACTTTAGAACTTTTATTTAGATTTTAAAAATGATATAAATATTGCTTCACAGTTTGTCAGTCTTTAAATAACTCCTTTTTTGAAGCCTCTCTCTCTCTATATATATTCATAATAAATTTTAGAAACATCACTTATCTCACAACTTACTTTAACTCAATCACATAATACACTAGTTTAAGGTAAAAAATAGAATACTATGATGACATTATCTTTTTTAAGTATCATTTACTCAATATGAAAGCATTTTTTCTTTCTTTTTTTTTTTTTTTTTGCTATACAATTAATACCAATAAGATATTCACGTTTGAACAAATCTATAAATATTTATTCTAAATTTATTTCTTAAGTCTGACCACACTAAAAACAGAAAAGAACAGAATGTGACATATCAAAAGGACTCAAAGAAATATTTATCTAGATTAGAGACCAAGGAAAATGAGCTAAAGATTAAACCAATTGACAGATCGTGGACATGCATTCTATGTATTATTTAATTTCATTCCAATGATACGAAGTTGTCATTTTTAAAAATTACTATAATATTCAAGAATCAACAAACATAGAGTTGCAGTTTTGCAAAATGAAAGAATTCTGGAGATTGGTTGCACAAAGTGAATATACTTAACAATAATGAATTGTATGCTTTTCATTGTAGTGCATTCATATTTTACTGCTGGCTACTATTTAAAATTGTATGAAAGTATAATTGCAGTGATTTAAACCATGTTTGAATAAATAGCATCTTTAGGTCCTAATATTGAACCACGTAAAGTTTAGCTCATCATTTGAGCCTACTGCTGGCTCAACCACCCTGCTTATTTACTACACCTTTGGATTGTAAATTCTTAAAAAGTCCTCTAAACGAACAACCTTACTTCATTTAAAGGTCTCAATAATTTCATTGTATTTGTCTATTAAGACAGTTTGAGTGCCAGTCTTTGTTCTTTATTCAGACATAAAACCCTAAAATTTTGCTATGAAGATAATATCATATAAACATTAGTGACTTCTAAATCATTTGTTAATTCCAGGTTTAACAAGTCTTTTTCAACGTATTCCCTCAGGATATTTCCCTTTTCCTCGCCTATTAAAACATTTTTTGTTAACATTGGTGAGAAACATAATAAAAGTTTGTCGGGAACTCTTGGAACATTATAAGCAACTCAGAGCTTGCTTTTTTTGTTTCTTCTTGCCTATAGCTTAACAGAGCATTTCTTTCTGTAAGCTAATGGAGGAATGTAACTGTTTGAACCCTATTTTGCAAAAACTTCTATACAGAATTCTTAGTTTGCTAAAAATGAACAAACAAAAAACCCTAATGGAAACTTTGTGACAAATTAAAGACTGTTCAAGTTTTAAAAGCTACCAACCAAGGAGTCTGCTACCCTTGTTCTTAATTATTTGCCAAAATAATGTTTATTGTATCGTGGTTGAGACCCCTCCCACCCACCACCCTGAATCTCAGGAGACAAACATTGATTCATATTTTGGCTCTGCTGTGAACCAGCTTTGTAGCCCTTGGCATGTTATTTAATGGTTATATGAATAAGTTTTCTGACTTGAAAATGGGGAAAGTAAGTACAGCTATCTTATAGGGTCATTGTGAGATTTAAATAAGATAATACATACAAAATGATTAAGTGACAGATGCATATGAGCTCCACATGTGTTAAATGTTGTCAAAAAATTCACACTGGTCTTTGAGTGGGAGTGATAATTTATACTTATGACAGAGAGCTATTTGCTACACTTCATTGCATATGTTTATAATGCATTACCAGTCTAAGTAAACACACAAAAAAACAGGGTAAAAATAGAATCTCTTGCTTAAGCAGATGCTAATCTGAAATTCTATTGACATCAACATAAGAACTTATGCCTTTCTCAACTTAGTTTACCTATTATTAAATATATTTAAAATATGAAGATTAACAATTAAGAATTAATGGTTCAGCACAGTTTTTCTTAGAAAAAATTTTAGGGTAACTTTGGAAGATATTTAAATCTCGAAATGTTTAAATCCTACTTAACATACTTTTGGCTTGATATCCATTTTTTGATTTCACATACTCACTTTCCTAATTAGAATTGGAAGATATTTTAGATATTCAGATTATAACACACCTTAAAATGTTTTACAGATTTATTGGCCTGCTGCAAAGGAACGGGTGGAATTATGTAAATTAGCTGGGAAAGATGCCAATGTAAGTATGAGACTCTTAAAAATATCTTTGTTAAACTGGTACTGATATGATAGTAAATATTTATATTGGGTTTTATTGAATTAATGGCATTAATTATTTTGTTAAAGACTACATTAACTTATTCTGTGTGAACACTATGATACAAAATATTTCTACTCTGCCAAAAAGAATGTTGTTATTCTCAAAAATTTAGAGTTACTATACTTTGTATAATGTTAATTCTGAATATTATTTTTTTCACAAGAAAACCTCAGAAATATATTTAAAATATTCAAAAATAAACCAGAAACTATTGTATTTCTATGATTGTGTCTTTTTTATTTGCATGCATGAAAATGTACACAAAATTGTAGTTTTAGCATTACAAACATATAATTGGTATTTAATTTAATTTGGGTCAAAATTAAACTTACAACATCTTAGAAAGATTCTTTCAAAAGTTGACATTATAAAGCTGTTAAGAAGGATTGGTTGAAAATGAATGACACACATTCTGGAATAAGAACTAGAAATAATTTACTCTAAAATTTACTTAAGCATAATTATATGAAATAATTAATAAAGGATAAATAATGGGGACTTACTTTTATTTTCTAGTTTAAGCTTCCTTAAGAACCAGAGAAAATCCTTAAATAGGTGTGGCTAACCTAATCATCTGGGGTGTTTTGTTTGGATTGCTTTTGCATTGTACAAGTTGTCCTGCATGCTCCCCCAAATTGTGTTGTCTATTTTATTTCCAGGGATGAATGTGGAGTGCTGTGGCTCTGACTGCCTCTTCTTTTCTGAGTCCTCTGATTCAGACCAGATGCTCTGTGTTCTGCCCTGACTTCTTGCACTGTGGTGATAGGGAGAATTGTGCCATTTTTTTTTTTTTTTTTTGCCAAATAAATCACTTCCTGAATGTAACTCAAGACGATAAGAGATTCTAACTTTGGGCAGAAACACAGACTTCTTAAGGCTTCTTTTGCAGCATCCTCTAATGTTTCCTCTAACCACAATAACCCAGGATTACTAAGCAGAGCAATATTTTGATATTTAATAACAACAAATAGTGTGTGTTCTATGAAAGAATAATTGGATTTAGTAATTCTCATTTTATTAATGTGATAAAAGTAAAAAAAAACATGATACATGATGTTTAATGAATTAGGGGAAGGTTAAAAGACTAAGAATCTGAGACAACAGATTTGTTCACTCATTTGTTCAGTCACTTATTCACCTAATATTTATTAAGAGCCTAAATATGTGCATAAACATGGGTATAAAACTGATATAGTATCTACTTTAACTGAACTTTCAATCTAATGAAGGATACATACATTACTCAAATGATGACTTATATGTAATCAAGTACTGCAAAACAAAGTAATGAAAACAAAGAAACTTGATTATACCTCACACACACACACACACACACACACACACACACACACATTGTATTCAGTTAGTGTTAAGTGTGATCTTTTCAAGTACATTTATGTTAGCAGAACTATATAAGGAGTGTTAACATCAAATGCAGTAGGAAAAATGTTTTACTTTTATTTTACTAGAAATGAAAGTTGAAGGATAAACACTCAAGGTCAGTCACCGAAGATTTTAATTGTGATAGTGTTCCCATTTCAGTAAGTTTACTAATTCTAGTTATTTAGTGACTCAGTTGCCCCAATTATTAAGTTAAAGAAAAAGGCAATTAACCTTTCTGGAGGTGACATCCTAGAGCATGTAGGACCCAGTAAATGGAATCTATTCTTCCAATTCAGTTGTACTTGGTAATAGTAATAACCCCTAACAGAATACCTGCTGCTAAACCAGGATTAGAGATTTGGGGAGCTTTTTTCTTTTTACTGAATTCTGTAATGTCTGACACTGAATCATGTAGAGATAATACAAGTCTTTGTCTCCTTTTTAATTTGTCCCTTTAAGATAATATTGTATTTTAGAGTTACTAAGAATAGCTTATACTTTTATAGCATTTAACCATGTTCCAGGAACTATTTTTAATGTTTTATATTTATAACCTCCTTTAATCTTTATGATAATACTATATGATAGAGTTTATTATAATTTCTTATTTTCCAGATGAGAAGACTGAGGCCAGGAAAATTAAATGACTTGTCTAGTATCACATATCTAGTAAATAGTGAAGCCAGGAATTGAGTCCAGAAGTGTTGTCCCCACAATCTGTTCTCTTACACAACACTATAATCTACACATAAAGGTCTAAACTTTATACATAAGGCCTGAAATCTGTATTCCTCAAAGCATTTTTCTCTTCAGTGTCACCATAATATAGATCCTCATTATTCAGCACTGCAAGATTCTGGCCAACAGAAAACCGAGACAAGTGTGATTTTATTGATGTCTTTTACTACCCTTGGCATCACGCTCTCTTTTCCCTTCTCTCTAGTAATCTTTACCTACTTCCCAAGAGTGTGTTTAGGATTAACAAATGTTTGGAAAGACTGTCCCTTTACACAAAGGTACTATATAACTGAAAAATAGTGAATTATTTACCATAATGAAAGTTAGCTAATTGGGGTGGGGAGGGAGTGGAATATGAGGAAACAAAAGAGAACTATTCCTCTTTCTCGAATACAGTGTCCTGTTTAATCTAAGGCAAGAAAGAGATGACAGGAAGCTATTTGGATACTCCTTTGTTTCTGCTTAGAATATTTTTCTAAAGAAATGTCTTTAGTTCTGACTATAAAGAGCAGGGTAAACAGGTCACTCAAAGCAAAAAGAATGCACAGAGTGTGGAGGCTGTTTGTCAGCTTAACCACGGAGATGCACAACCTGTCACTAGAGGCATTTCATAGAATTAAAGGATCTTGCTTCTCCAAAGTTCAGTGATTAGACTTTTTTTCTTTTTTTTAGAATGTCTAAAAATAAAACAAAGTGTTCATTGTAGAAAATTTGCAAACTATATAGAAATCATCTGTAAATATTTTCTCCTCCATAAACATTACCCAGAGATAGCTGGTGACATTTTGATGTTTATTCTTCTATCTTATCTATTTACTGTTTTTCAGAATGAAATCATTGTATACATAGTCCTTTAAAACACTTTTCTTTCCACTTCACAGACTGCCATGAGCATTTTCCCATGTCATTAAATTCCTTTTTATAACACTACTTTTAATAGCTACACCGCATTCCTCTATATATTTCATCAATCCCCTATTGTTAGAAGTTTGCTATAAATCCAGTTTTTACTATTGTAAATGATGCTGCACACGAAAAACCTTGCATATAAATATAAATATTGTGAACATCTTTGACTATCGAGTAGAATTACTGGTCAAAGGATATAATTTTATATATATATATATATATATATATATATATATATATATATACACATTGCAAAATGGCGCTCCAGAAAGTTTATGCCTCTTTTGCTTTAACCAGCAGTGATGCTCATAAGAAGGTATATTTCCCTATACCCTAGCTAACATAGGATACAACATATAGTTAATATATAATACTAAAACATAAAGAAGTAAAATAAATATATTAAGTGTTTGCCAACAAAAATAAAATTATTTTTGTTGTTTCTGCTTGGAAAGATTTTCATTACTCTTCAAACTAAATATTTTATGTAGTTGTAAAGTTAGGATTTATTTTTTGGAATGGTATATCCTTACAATTTGTTCATTTTTAAATTTAATGTGTTCCTTTTCCTTACTGATGGTTTACAGATTTTCAAGATTTATAGATTATATATAATTATATATAGAGAGATAGTATAAAGTATGTTATTACTTTTTGACTACTCATGGACAAAAACATTCTTTCCCAGTTATCTTATGTGATATATACTTTAAAATATTTAAATAAGCAAATATCTCAATTTTTTTCTTTAAAATGTTTTTCTTTGTCCTCTACTACAACTGGGTTTAGCTCTGTAGAACTGTCCACAGTTAAATCTTCCATTTTTATGAGAGAAATGTGATATTTGGATTTTCATGTATTTATTTTGAAGTGTTAAAATTTTTTCAGCACTATAAGACCCAAATAGATATTTCTGCAAATCTGAAATCTGAGGTCTGCCAGGCAAACCTAATGTGTCGCACAATGATGGGCATGTGATATATGATCAAAAATATTTTATGATCACAATATTCTGAAATATTTACTAAAAATAAAAACAGACTGAATTTCTAATAAATGAGTGTTTTTCCATATATGTATAACCTAAATTAAATTAAAATTAGCATTTATAAGTCAGAAATGTATCACAAATACATATAATGCTGTATTGGATTTAATTGGACTATGTGTAAGTTCAGAGAATTACAAGTACTTCTGTTTTGATAATATTTTTCCAGATAGCTAGGGAGAAGATAAAATTTCAAGTATTAATTCATAGACTAATAGATATTTGTCTTTTTTCCAACAACTAATCAGTTTTATATTTGTTTTATTTAGTTAGTTATACATACATATAAAGATGTATGTGAAAGGTAAAATATTGAAACAAATAATATACCCGAGAGAATTTTTAAAAATTGATTCTTGTTTTTATTCTCTCTTCTCTCCCTACCTTCCTCCTTCCCTCCTCTCTTTCTCCCTCTCTCTGTTTCTCCCTCCCTCTCTTTCTCTCCCTCCTTCCCTCTTTCTTTCTCTCTCTCCTCCCTCCCTCTCTCCCTTCCTTCCACCCTCTCTCTTTCAGTGTGGATGGGAGAAGGTGGGAAAGAGAGTAAGTAAGAGGAATAAGAGAAGGAAGGAGAAATTCAATGCTTTTCCGAAGTTGAGTATATTTCACTGAATTGAATTGTTTGGTCATATGAAACAACCCTTGTCATTGTGGGCAATAGCTGACAAATTAGCCAGTTTTCAGGGAAAGTTATAAAAGCTGCTTCTCAAAGTTATCTTTCTTCATGCCTCATGGAATTACACCACCATTAACAGCCATGCAAGTAGCTAAGAGAATTAAATCAAGTTAATTATTGCTCCTGCTATTTAAACAAAACTTGGAAACTTTGTGCATGAAAAGAAAACAACACAGAATCCTTGAGACAAAAAAAAAAAAAAAAAAAGATCAAATTAAAAGGGAAATCATTGTAAAGTTTTTCCTTCACATTACTGATTAGCTGAAATGCCCACCCTAGACAAATTTAAAGTAAGAAGCCTTGTCTTTTAGGATCCCTGTTTCTTTCCTCCAGGCAACCAATATCTTTTCAATGCCTCCAGGCTGCTTAGAGAACTATATCCTTTATCAAATTCACTACAGAAAAATTTGAGCAGAACTGACTTTTTTTGTAAACTGTGTCAGATAATTCAGGATTTATCCATACATTGTTACATTCCATGTTAGCCCAATCTGAGAGAAGAGAGGGATTTTATAAATAAATCCTTGGTAACATTTTACCAAGTCAGAAACTAGCATATGTGCTGGCTACATTTTAATATGTACTCCTAGAAAAGTTAAAGGATATGAAATGGTTTAGGTGTGATTCAGAGCTTTTTCTTTATAATCACTAAAATTCTATCTCCTATGTGTATAAAACTTCACCCTGGGTCTTATTTGCCTTTTTAAACAGTGTTGTGTCTCTGAGTCCTTAATCTTTCTGACTCCACAATTTATAATCTAGAAAGGGAATTGTTTTGTTTCTTTATACAAATATTTAGTTCAGATTCTTGTAAAATTAATGTCTTATTTGGGTTGTGCTGCTCTAACAAAATACTGTAAACTAGGTGGCTTATACAGAAGACGTATTTCTCGCAGTTCTGGAGTCTGGGAAGGCCAAGATGCCAGCTGATTTGGTTCTTGGTGAAAACTCTCTTCTTAGCTTACAGGTGGCCATCTTCCTGTTGTACCTTCACATGAAGAATGAGAGAGCAAAGCTCTGCAGGCTCTTCTTAGTCCCATCACGAGGATCCCACTCTTAGTACCAGTACACTGGGGAGTAAGAGTTTCAACCTATAAATTTTGGGAGAATAAAAATATTCAGTCCATAACAATTACCCTTAAATTATATGACTATTTGGTAAGACTGAGCTTTTGAAAAAAATGATGAAATAACTGGCAGTGAGTCAATCCCACCTCATTCCAAACATGTAAAGTCTTTCTCTCCCTGTGTATTGTTCCTTGTGTAGATCTCACGCTTGCATAAATCCCTTCATGGAGGAAAGAACAAGAAATAAAAGTCCCTTCAGTGAGCAGGAGTGAGTAAAATAAAGGAGAATATTAAACCTTTCAGTGTAGCAATGAAGCCATCATTACAGTTTATCACATACAGTTTTACACTTTTTGCTCTGACGTTTCTCATATTACTGTGTTTCTATTGTTTGCTCAAAACCATTAGTATGGCATGTTTACCCTCAGAATTAGATTTTCTTTTGAGATTGCCTAATATGATGTTAAAGAATGCAAAGCTAGTTCCCTGGGTGCCTTTGTTCTAACAGAAAATAAGCATAAAGGCAAAAAACTGGCATAATATGGTTTGGTTGAGTAAGGCTATCTGTCAGAAAATTGTCCTAATGAATATAAAATGTTCCTTTTTTAGGAGCCTACTTATAATAAATATATGTAAACTTATGTAAACATTCAGGACATTAAAGCCGTTTGTAGTGTGATTTGCATATCCTTAGGTAAGACTTTATTTGCAGCATACCACCTAAGTAACCACATGCAGTGGCCACGCTCTTGTTGAAGAAACTGAATCTTCCTACCTGATAAAGAAACATCTTTTATCTGTGTGGCTGCGGGACTGATGTTTTCCTTTCATATAGTCTTAAGCAGCTGCGTCGTTCATAAGGAAGCAGAGAGCAGAGGACTCAATGAGTTCACTGTAACATTCTTCTGTGATAAAATGTGCAGATTTTATTTTATTTTAATTTTTTAATTTGTTTTGCCTTCTTTGCTAAGTCAGATGTTAAAACATTTCTCATAAATATTTTTTTTTTTTGCTCTTATTTTTGATGATTTATCTGCTTGGAAAACAGTTGACATGAATGATAATCTTTCAAAAACTTGATTGTGTGTTAATGCTTTTATTTTTCTTTTTATACCCAATAGACAGAATGTGCAAATTTCATTCGAGTACTCCAACCCTATAACAAAACTCACATTTATGTGTGTGGAACTGGAGCTTTTCATCCAATATGTGGCTATATTGATCTTGGAGTCTACAAGGAGGTAAAATAATGAAATTGAATGAAAACGATTTATTTCAATACCTTGTTATGTAATGCCTATGACATTAAACAGGCAGATTTGAATATAAAGATGAGATCATATAGTGTATGAACTATATAAGAACTCATGGTCACAACTGCTTTGTGGAGTGCCATTTTGATTACATACTTTGTCTAATAAAATTTTTTCTATTATAAGTTTTTTTTTTTAATTAGATGATCACAATAGTGCAAAACGTTGAAAGGGCTTATTTTCTATGGGATCTATGTATGTCTTTATTTTCTCTTGAATTTTTTTTTTTTTATAACTAGATCTGTTCAGCATCTGTTGATAAAATTTCATTTCCCATAAGACCTTGCAAAAGAATGGTATCTTATGAGTAATGTCATTTTTTTCCCTATGTAACAAATTTAGCCTGTTACTTACATTTACAATAGTGGACACTAAGTACAGAATTTTAATGATTTTCATAAAATTGTATAGATAGGTTAGCACACTGAACTCATTATTTCTGCTGGACAAAATTGACATAGTAGAAATAAAGGATGTATTATTTAGGAGTAATGCATTCCATTTATCAATGAGCATTTCAAAAAATGAGAAACATGCAGATTTCAGTAATTTAACTAATAACTAATAGAGTGCTTTCTTTGTGTCATGGACTATGCCAGACAGTTTACGTGGAGTGTTTCCTTGGAATTTCACAGCACTCTTAATGAAGTTAGTAGCTCTATAACCCCCAATTTACAAGTTAGTAAAAATTGAGTCTCAGTGGAATTAAATAACATGCCTAAGATCACTCAACTAATAAATGGTCTAACAAGAAATTGAACCAAGGCAATCTGTCTCTAGAGCAAGCATGCACAACTGAGCTTTAGAACATGGACTCTAAAGTATATCTTTGCAGTGGTTGATGGGTTGCACTATCATTCTAATGTTTATGTATATACTTCTTGTGAATAATCACATATATTTGCAGGATAATTGGCTGTGTGTTTGAACTTAAAGTTTGGGTTTATGAAACAAGTTTCTTTGTATGGATTTAACTGATTCTTACAGAAATCAAACCCACAACTGTGGCTGGATAAATTTTCCTTTCTAACTAACTTGTCTAACCAGCCCAGACGCAACTGTTTGAAAATAAAGCAACCCTGATAGTTAAATCTCTGAACCACTAGGAGATTTGGCAACTTGAATCCTTCATTCTTTGTTGCTTGTGTAATATTCTCTTGCCTAGCTTTGATGAAGGGTAATATATAATAGTAGCCCACAACATAGGGTGTAATTATATGAGATAGCCTTACAGCTTGGATGTGTTTTGAGGCCTGAGGCTAAAGGCCAAACTAACAACCTGCTGAGGGATGCAAATAGTGTTCTTTAGCTCCTAAAAGTCACAAGTGCTAAAAAGGAATTTAGGCAGAGCTAATTACTTAGGTTGGGACTGTCAAGAAGCCTGTGGCAGTCAGATTTACAAGTTCTGTAAATAAGAGACTTATGAGTGAACAGAGGTATTGAGCCTTGTGAGTTTGCTGCTGGTCAAGAGTACAGGTAATTGCAATCAGCCCTACTTGAAGATTGTTAACTTTTTAAATGAATTATTAGTTTTAGGAATTCATTGTCCTTCCAGAGAGAATTTAGAAGGCCCTCCATTTTCAAATACATAAGGTTGCTCCAGAGGTGACTGGGAAGGAAGAACAGCAATATATAAAAGGAATGGAGAAGTGTGGGAAGTCCCTTTTCTGGAGACTTCTGTTCAGTGTAGCCAGGGCGATAGGAAGAAGGATAAAAAAGCTAAAATTAGTCCCAGATTTCTGTCTTTGGCAGTGAGTTGGAGAGTGGTATTATTTATTGAGGTGAGAATAGTAACAAGTTAGTGGGAATGGTGAGTTAGTTTTGTATGTTCTGCATTTGAGAAATGTTCAGGAGGTCATGCCAAATGGGCAGTCGGATCTGGCTCTCAGAACAGAAGTCAGGACCGTTGTCAACAACTAACCACTTGAGCGTGGGGAGCCAAAGTTTAAATTATGGCTCCAGTCATTTACCAGCTCCATAGTCTTAGTGCATAAGCTTTGTATGCTTCTGTTTATTCAGCAAAATAATGATGATAATAATACTAACTACCTCACAGAGCTATTTTGAGGACTAAATGAGAAAATGATGGTATAGGCTTTGGCATAACACTTGCTTCGTTCCAGTCACTTAATACTCACCCATAGTAGGCAACAGGAACACAGAAAGGTAAAGAGTCAAAAGTATAAAAAGTAATGTATGCAATATATATAATCTGCAAAACTTGGAGTGCCTGATAGTTGTTAAATAATTAGATTAGAAGTGTGTTCTTTCCTCTGGGAACTCTCCTCTGCTGATGCAAATCACAATGTTAAATAAGGATGATATTAATAATAATTTTGCCTAGTTGTGGTGATTAAAATTTTCTATCATTCTTCTTACCACTTTATTTCAACAATATTTTTCTGTGTGTACCTTAGATGCTTTTTGCATAATTAGGCTTAAGGAATTTAATGGGAAAAATCTTATAAGATTGAAGTTGTCTCAAAAGTTAGTGTCAAATAATTCAGTTAGTTTATTTGAGTCAGGATATTTAATCAGCGTTATATTTTACTATGTTTTCCTGTTAGTGTCCTTGATTCTGGCTCAAGGAAACTTGCTTTTTTGCTATCTCTTTTCTCCAGGAGATTATAAGGGAAACTTCGTCCTCAGCCTCCACAAATACCAATTTTATGGGCTTATCTTGAGAATTTAATGAAATGTTGCATTTCGAAAACAGTTCTGTACAATTATAAGGATTGATCTAGTAATTTGCATCAATTGTGACATTTTCTCAGATATTTTCTTAGTTTTCTTCTTTAGCTTTTTACTACAGTCTTCTGTGCACTCTGATTCATCGTAATTACCCCCTTTACATTATTTCATTAAAGGCAGAGTCAGCAGTTCTATTTGATCTGTGGAGAATAATGTTCCCTTAATAATATTTAACCATGCTTTCAAGCGACTATCTGTAGATGTTTTTTCCTGACATATCTCTAGACTCCCTCCCCTCCCCCCACCCCACATACAGTTGGGAAGCATATCCTAAATGTGTTTTCAGTGGACTTTTTTCATGCCTAGGTTTCTCAATCATAATTTGTCATTAGCTGACTTGTTCTAATTAAACATGCTTGGGCTTGATCATGTTACACAGTCGTGATGAGTCGACTATAAATTGATTTCAATACATTTTTAAGTTCATAAGTTTGAAATTCTGAGACTAGATTAGTTAAAAGCCTGACCTTTGGAGATAGGACTGAGTTCAAGCTACTGCTTTGCCTCTTATTACCTTTGTGATGCCGAACAAAGTACTTAACCCCTCCATCCTCAATATTCCTCTTGTGAAGCTGGAATTCTTAAAGCAGCTAATCGTTAGGCTTATGGTGAGGATTCAGTGAGACAAGGTACATAAAGTTCTCAGCCTATAGTTAGTACCTATTAACTGTCAGGCACCATTACTCTTGGTATCAAAGTGCATTTACTTGAAACTATGAAATAGCAATTATTAATCATGCTATTTAAATTGCTATTACTATTTTTTAAAGACAGGTAGTAGTTACTGGTGGGTTCTGTTCATAAGAAAAAGATCTGACATGGCAACATAATATAACAAATAATTCAATTTCCTTGATCTCTTTTGCTTCACTGCTTGCTTTCTAGATAAGTAGCAATGGATGGTCCTTTCTTATTATATGAATGTATGCTCCAATAGAACTTTATAGATGTGCCATCTAGAATGTCTGAAATGCTAAATTTCTTTAACTAGTACAAAGACAGGGTTAAGTCAGCAGCTTTTTTGCTGGATAGGAGTGTTTCGTTATCATGAAATACTACAGCTCATGAGGCCATATTCATTATACATTCATATTTTTCTTGGAAAGTTCAACTTAAGATGTTATTTTTTCCTAAATATTAAAAGTCTGTCAATGTCATTCTGTCTGTGGCCACTATTGTAAAAATAGATGTTTGAGCTAATATAACTGTGTGGTTTTTAATGTGTTCAGTGTTTGCATAATAGTGAAAATGCATCGGGATTTTTTTTTTTTTTTTTGCCCATATGTATCAATAGCTCTGAAAATTAACTGCCTACCTTAGAACACTTTTATATCACTAAAATTTTAAAATGTTACACAGATTAAGTAATTTGAAATAGTCACCAATGCTTAAGTAAATAGATCATAATAGCTATGAAAGTACAGTAATAGTAAATTTATTTCTTAAGTGAGGAAATTGGCTTATTAGGTTTAATTAGTTAGTTACTAGCCTTAAGAAATATATATGTTTTATGGTAATATTGATAATGATAGTGATCCAGACTAATTGAAATTATGAGTATATTACTACTTCTGATTTAAAAATTCATTCAATATTATCATTACCACTTTGGGCAATTGGAAACCAAAACATGAGACTTGAATCTTGCCAGAAATAATGTTTGCTAAGGAGTTAAGGAGCAAGCACGATGTACATGCTATATGCTCGACAATCAGTTTTAGTGTAATTAATGAATTCACATTTACTTCTTATGTCCTCTGTTCTTGCTGATTTTGATATTTTAAAAAGTCTCACTTGTGTTAATATCTCCTATAACAGGAAGTTGTGTTCAAACTAGACACACACAATTTGGAGTCTGGCAGACTGAAATGTCCTTTTGATCCTCAGCAGCCTTTTGCTTCAGTAATGACAGGTAAGATCAATGACAGGCAGTTCTTGCTTTAGGTGTTTTTCTAAAAAGGTGTGTGTAGGTTAAACTACATTTTCTTATTGAGTTAAAGATGATTTAAGAATCTTCCACTGGCTATTTGGTATAGTATTTTAGCACTAAATCTCTCCATATTTAGCATCCTTATCAATAAAGTGAGGCTCTGCCATCCTTAATGTCCACAGTTACTTCTTTTACTTTTTTTTTTTTAATCCGTGAAGTGATCCCCCTGAATGAACTTCTGGTCTAATTCTTTTCAATGCAAGTGACACACACTTACTTGCTCTATAATTTTACATTTAGATGTTCCAGATTTTCTTATACTGGCTTATCCCTATTTGGCTTGCTTTGGAAGTTAAATTTAGCAATTTCTTAAAGATAATATGTTACAAAATATGTTGAAGATTTAAGTGTGAGGATTAATAAGATATAAGTGAATTAATTAATAAAACAAATGAATCAGACTATGGAGTACAGATAATAGAATATTATAACATTTTTTCCCCAATTCACTATAACCTGATTATGTTAGTGGAAATGTGAAATTTTTGCTAGCCTATTCAATCTTCTCTTGCTTTATATATATTTTAAATATTCTTATGAGATGACTCTCTGGTTTAGAGAAAACAGTACTGTGTGCTTTGAAGTCTGTTCTGAGGAATGTCAGCAAAATCATTATAAGGACTCCTTTTGTGTTGGTTTAGTTCATGACATTAGTCTCTTTTTATTTAACTTGTCTCTCAAAGGTTTGAAAAGAATATAAGAGTGAAGCACCATGACATTTTAATTTTCACCTAGTGAGAAGTAATGATTTTCCTTGAAGTGAAAGTGTATGTTTTCGTTTGTTTTGAAAATTGTGACTAATGTTTGGTCATTATCCTCTAAAAATGAGGTAGATGATTTGTGATTCTTATTTGTCAAGTAGAATTGATACACCCTTAATAAAAAACAATAGATTATAGGAATTGGCGAGTCCTCTTAAGAAATTCTAGGTAAATACAAAGAAGACAGCTTTAAAGTTTGGATATACAGATTTAGTTTCGAAGTTGAAACATACAATTTTTTTCTGACAAAATGTTCAAATATCTGCGATTTTATGTTTCATACTAATCGTTTGTTTCCTTTACTCTTACTAAACTTTTTTCATAATGTCTGTTGATGTTATTTTTGTTCTACTTTTTAAAATTTGCCCCATAATGAAATATTACTATTTACCATATATTTTTGGGGAATACTTTAAGAAATGAAAGCAGTACCATATCAACATTTACTTTGCATACCTGGATTTCTCTCTTTTGTGTTTTCTCTTTTGGAGGTTGACTATTCTCACTGTATAGATTGATTGTCTCAAGTAGTTCAGTAAAAGACTTATTTAGATGTCTATAATCAGAGGGTTTATAAAGTACCTGAATCACTTATACAAAGGCAGAATTTTAAAGTTATATTTCTGAGGAAAATTGGATTTCAGTGATAAAGCAGTGTCTTCAGTTGTTCTATTTAGGCATTAAAAAAAATCTAAAAGCTCTGTAGAGATTAGTCCTTTTTTATTTTGGTTTATTAAGTATAACCCAAACTAGTCTACTATGAAGATTTTTTGAAATAGAGATTTAGCTCTCTGAAGGGCAACATATTCTTTTCTCCTGCCTCCCTCACCCCAAGAATGCACCAAAAAACTTTAGGAAACACTGGCTCCCATCCCCTCTTTTTCTCCCTCAGTCCTTTTCTCTACCCCTCATTTCTTCTTATTTCCCTCCTCCCCGTTTTTTCCTTTCTTCTTCTCCTCCCCTTTATCTTCTCTCACTCCTTCCTGTCTCCTACACCTCTTCCTCCATCTGTCTTCTCACCCTTCTTTCCCTTCTCAATCTCTTTCACCCTCTCTCACCCCCTTTCTTTTTCCCCTGCCCTTCCTCCTTCTCTCTCTCTGGTAAAACACGGATATGTACTTTGCATACATAATAGAACAAAAGAGTTTGGTATGCTGTAATGGCAACATCTTTCCCTTTTCAGGAATTCCTATTTATCAGAACTATTAGAGACATGACTAGCTACAAGGAATGCAACATGTTATAATTACAAAGAATGACTTCAGTGCTGAAAGATCCCTTTCAGCAGAGATTAGGCAAAGAAAAGTTGTGGCCATTGAGGTTGTATCAGTTAAGTAAATACTAATTATACAATCCATTCCTCATTGTGGCATTTAGTTTTTAATATTTTTTGTGTTGTTACAAAGAGGAACTTCTAATTATGATATATCTTTAGTTATTTGTGAGAAGGGAAAGAAGAGCTTATTCATAAGAGAAGCCAATGCATGTGCAGTTATTAATTCAAAGGACTTTGACCCTTTTCATATTCAAGTATCTAGCATTAGTTTACCAAAGTTCATTGACTTATCTTTTCTTCAACAAAACAGATTTTTCAAAATCTGAAGATGAAATTTATGAATTATAACATCAGTATATTCTGATGTTAAGCAGTAAACATCTTTGGTTTCATGCTGTGAAATTGTAAATAATATCTGCTGGTAAACTCTTAGAAGTCCTATATTTTCTTCTCTCTCATCCAGATGAGTACCTCTACTCTGGAACAGCTTCTGATTTCCTTGGCAAAGATACCGCATTCACAAGATCCCTTGGGCCTTCTCAAGACCATCATTACATCAGAACTGATATTTCAGAGCACTACTGGCTCAATGGTTAGTGATTTTCTCGCTTTTGATTGTTTTGCCTTTGCTTTTGGGAAGATAAGAAACTCATTATTATTCATTCAAATATGTCAGGATAATTGATTTAGCTCAACATTATAAAATACATTTGAAATAATTTCTCACTAAGTTGGACTTATCTCAGAGTCTGTTGTGTATATAATAATAACAGCTGACATATTGAGTGTGTGCCATTGTTCTTGACACTTCTATGCTCTAATTGATTTTTTCAAATATTCACAATGACATATGAGGTATGTATTATTACTATGTACTTTTTAAAGATGAGTAAATTAAGAGAAGTTGAATAATTTGGTCAAGGTCTTACAACTTGTCAGTTGCCAAATTAGTTTCCAAGTTAGCAATCTTTCTCCTAGAGTCTATTTTTTAATAACTAAGTCAAATACTATCTATGAACACAATGGAAAAGGGTTAAATTATAATGCTAAATTCTTTTATTTAAAGATAGTTCACATTTGGATTAAGATTTGTCTCTAAAATTTTAAGCATATTGATATTGAGACTAGTTTGTCTGATTACTTTTTTGTTTAGGGGTTATATAGTATTCCAAGTTTTAAAAACAAAATAGAACAAAATAAACACACAAAAAAAACAAAAGCTAAATGAATTTATTTAATTAAAGGAACAATGCAAGGATTTTTTTCTTTTTCTCCTACTGCCTAGAGCAGATCAGGTTTTATTCTGATTTTTCTAATGTTTTCTAATTAATGTAGGACTTTATTCCACTGCCTAGAAGAGTAACATTATACTGCTATTTAAGCAGGCAGATAGCATTTCTCATTCTCACCATAAATATTGGGTTTTAGTGCAGGGGACCTGGGTAGAGATTACCTAGGGGGTATATTGTTTAAGGAGTGACAATATAAACAAAAAGAAAAACACTTTAAAAACATTTCTTTAGTCAAAACTTGTAGATATATTTGTTTACACAACAATGTGATCCTCATTGACCAAAGAAAACCCTGTTAATAGAGAAACAAATTTAGACTGTCTCCAACTAAGTGATTACTCACTGATTTCTTAACATTCATGCAAGGGAGGACTGACTGTCTTCTAGAGTACTGTGAAGTTTTGCAGAAATACTTGTAAGAGGGACTCCATAGATTTTACCAGTAGAAAAGCTTGGTTATCTGCTTAGGTAACAAGATAAACTTATGGTTTTAAAATGAAATATAGATTGTATTTCCCAGTCTTAGGATGGTAGATATCATTATGTTGCCATTTAGAAGTTTATCCCATTTTTTTTCTTGAAGGTGACATGTCCATAAAAAAGTCTGAAGTATTGTTAAAACAATAAATGTAGGAAATATTTATTCTACTATTATTTGCCTAACATGCTGTTCTTAAGGCTGTGTGAAGAGAATTTCAAAGTGGGAAGCCCTTAATAAACAACTTTTGGGATCTATGGAATACTGAATGCTATTCTATGCACTGGGCCTGCAAATATTTTACCAGAGGGCTGCTGACTTTATGGGTGACAAATGCCTAGGGCGTAAGTAGAGAGTGGGAGATGTGGCTGGAAAGTTGTAAATATTATTCTGAAACGAATGAGAAATTATCTGTGGCTTAATTTCTTTTCTTTTTTTAAAAATTTTTTTGGTCTATTTTTTTGAAATATAATCGACCTATAACATTATATTAGTTGTAAGTGTACAACATAATGGTTCTATATTTGTATATATTGTGAAATGATCACTGTGATAAGTGTAGATAGCATCCATCACCATACACAGGTACGATATTTTTTCCTTGTGATGAAAACTTTTAAAATTTACTCTCAGCAATTTTCAAATATGCAACACTGTTACTAACTATAGTCACCATGCTGTACATTACATTATTTATTTTATAACTGGAAGTTTGTATTTATTGACCCTCGTTACTCATTCCCTGATCTTAATTAAGGAATTAGTTTTTTGTTTTTTGTTTTTTTTGTTTTGTTTTTTAATCTGGGACAATAGGGAAGACTAAAGGAGAATGAGGACAGAGAAAAGACCATTACACAAAAACAGGAAAATTGGACAGTACAGGAACAAAGGTAGTGACAGTGGAGGTGGACAGGAGAATATAAAGGAATAAATATTTGAAATAGAAGATATTTGTTTAGGAATAGAAGAATTTGAGGAAGTTCAAGAGAAGATTTTAGAAACTGGGAAAAATTGTAATTAAAAAGTCAATACAAAGGAAGAAAATGAAGGCAGAACAAGTATACCTAACAGAAGTCTCAATGGATTGAATGCAGCCAAATGATTAAGAATTAGAAGAACATTTATGATTCTAGGACATCCAAGGCAAATTGCATAATTGTTAATGATAGGGGAACCATATAACTTGGTTTGCCCTGGGCATTTTTAGTTTACTCTTATTGTTCTTTAACTCTCAAAAGTATTTTGGTTTAAAAAAAATTATAGCTCTGTTTCCATGGAAGTTAATTGCTCAGGTTTAAATCCTGATTAGCACTTATTTGTGGCCTTAGTCAAACATTTCTGTGCCTTTAAATTCTTTGCCTAAAAATTTGGCATAATAATGATAATATTACAAGGAGTTGTAAGGATTAAATTAGATCATATAGAGAGATCTGATGGGAGACAATTGTAAAAGCAATTTAGTGTCAATATTAATCATCACCATGATTATTATTCCTGAATATGAGTGGTAGGATATGGGACTAAAACCATGAATGCTCTGATTCTCTGACATCTATTTAGCATTTTTAACTACAGACCACCTTTTATTTTTTCTCTATATTTCATAATTCTGTGAGCTCATCTATTCTAATTGTTTTAACTGTTTCCTGTGTTCTTGTCTTTCCTAAAACTATATTGCCAGACTTTTCCTGTAACTAAGTACCTTAAAATTTTTATTTGGATGTCTTGCATTTTCATCTCAGATTAGAAGAAAGAAGCTGGTTATTTAATATAGTAATAAAAATATGTAAGCCTTAGCTTTGAATGTTTCATTAAAGTGCTTTGAAATTTTTATAAGTTGTTTAGTGATCCTTTGAGTTTCTTCAATACAGATATAGAGATATATAAAAGACTAATTGTACCTAAAATCTAAAATGCTATGAGTTTAACTTTAAAATTATCCTGTTTCTCTTTATAACTTGCCCTTCCATACCAGTTTTCTGATTTTTATCTATCTTAACTTTAACTTTATTCACCCAGTTACCTTGAAGTTATCTTTGATTCTTTCCTCTCCTTCACCCCCTTTTATCTAATCTATCACTAAGGGCCTTTACTTCCTTCAAAATATCCATTGACCTTGTTCATTCTATGACCACCATCTTCCCATAGGTCTTCATCGCCTTACTTCTGGTTTATTGCCACTATTTGATTGTTAAATCATTTCTCTATCTCCGGTCTCTTCTGCTTCAAAAATATTTTATGTAGCATCCATCCTAGTGACTGCATTAAGTACTTTTAAGGTGTTATTTTATTTACTGGTATAATCTTAAGAGATTCCACTTTATAGCTGAGGATAGATTAGAAGTCAGATAAATAGTCCATAGTTAGATAGCTATTGGAAGTGAGATGGAAATTCAAGTATGTCTATCTAGCTCTACACATTTTATTCTTTCCATTATATGATACAGTCCATCAACCTAAGTTCCTTTTTTTTTTTTTTTTGACTATACATCTCCTGTTCTTACAGCTTCACTACAAACAAGGTCCACATCTCCATGCCATGTTAAGCAACAGCAAAGTGAGGATGTGGGTCTTATTGCAGAGAACAGGTAGGATAGAGAAAGTGTGATTAGGCAAGCGATGTGGAAGACCTAGATAGTCTAGCTGGAGTCTGAGTTGGTGCAAGCTTCAGGTCAGATGTTTGCTGGGGGACAGGCAGCCAGAATGAGAAGAGCACAGTGCTTCAGAAAACACAGTCGTAGCTTCTCGATTCACGGCAACTAGGGCATAGCAAGGGAGAAATTATAGAAACTATATGAGATTCTTATAAGGAAGTGCCCGACATTCTAAGGCGAACAATTGTCTTGCTTAGAGAGCATTTCTGTCCTTCGTTCTGAGAGGTGGCCATTTTTCAGATACAGTCAGCCTAGAGTCCAAAGACAGAGGTCAGTGGGGTAATCTGGTTAGTGTCAGGAGTGTGGGGAAACAAAATACAATGATTATTAGAGGAATTGTGGTGATTATTGGGAATGACTGTTATTTTAAACATTATCTTATTCAACCTCCTATGCAGAAGGGATTTGCCTAGTTTCCTAATTCCCAGGCCTACCCTTCCATTATAATACCAAAATTCTGACAAGAGTAGCATATCATGTCTCCTGAATCCGGGAGCTTGATTTCCATTTTAGTGTGAGTTGATAAATTCCCTATTTCTTCTTAACAGTGGACCTGACACAGTGTAGTTCCTTACATAGCCTACTTGCTCTATAGTAGCACTGTCGAATATGATATATACTAGCTACATGTGACTATTTAAATTTAAATTAATTAAAATTAAATAAATTTAAAATTTGTTTTCTTAGTCACACTGGTCATATGTAAAGTGCTAAATATCCACAAAAGCTAGGAACAGCACAGATATAAGACAATTTTATCATCACAGAAATTTCCATTGAACAGCCCTGGTCTAAAGTGTACTCATTCATTAGTTATGTACAACAGCCCACACAAAAAAAATGCAACATGTCTATAAATTGTCTTTACTATTTATTTAGCATGTAGATGTAAAACTTACCCTTGGGTTTCATAAAATTGTTGCCAGGTTGAAAGAACTAACAGATACTTGCTATTTCAAATAATGGGATCAATGTCAATGTCTGATTTATTTTTCCTGTATGTTATTACATCATTGTATTATTTATTTCTGATTAGACAGTTTGAGTTTTTTTCCTGTTAAATTTTACTTTCCGTACTTTCATTTTTAATTTAAAATCCTACTTTTTACGTGTCTGTGATGAATTAAACTTTTGTAAAGGTAAATTGATATTATATTTAGATGAAGTGAAATTGAAAAATTAAATTAAACTGCAATTGGATATTTAACTGTTCTGATGCATTTTTTAAATAATTAATCTTAAAAATATACTACATGAATATTTTATAAGTCCATTTTTATCACTGAACCACTTAGAGAGTTTAAAATCCTTGGTGCTTGTGTGTATGCCATATGTAATTCTTTGCTCTGCCTAGAATTAACCAGAGTGAGATCAGCTAACCTCCACACTTACTAGCCCTAAGATCTTTGTCAGAATTTCTCTAAGACTTTGCCTAATATGGTCCCAAAAGATTTAAGAAGAATGAATCTTGATTAATTCTTTGAGAAACTAATCTACATAAATATCTCATCAGAAAGATAAAAAAATGCAAAAGTGAAACACTATGGGTAGTCTAGATGAAGACAGATGTTTCTGTACTTTCCCTTAGCAACTTAATCTTAAAACATATCAGCAAGTAGGAATAGAGACAAGTCCCAGTGGTTACTCAAACGCAGTGGCATTTTTGTGAAAGTTTTAGGATAAAAATAAATTATGTAAAATTAAAACAAATGATAATACTTTAGATGCATAGATTTATATTTTTTTGTTGTTTGTTTTCTTTCCTGGAGTAAATGAGAACTCTTGTCTTAATTTTTCATTTTTAACATATCAAGACAGTTTTCATTGGAAATTTCTCTTGAAGTGCTCTGTTGTCTAGAAATTTTTCCACACAAAAGGACAACATTTTTCAAAAGTAGTAGGAAAAAGATATTACAAGAAGTAAAGCAAAGTAAGAAACTCACCGTATATTAGGTCATGGTCTAGGTGAGCTCATCTGGGTGAAAGAGATTCATCGGGAGAAGTGAAAGTGATGTGTACTGCAGGCCATGTGGATTTATGTTATTTTCATTTGGCAGCAACTCTTGGTGTCATGCTAAAAGTTCATTTGTGAACTCCATCCCTGTTAGGAAATGTGTTTGAAATGCCAAAGGGGGAAAATGTGCTATAATAAAGCCCAGGTGGCTATTGGTATGATTTTAAATTATTTAATTCAACGATGATGCATGTCATACACTGATTAAATGATACCTATTTTTACCCAAATTTGGCAGCAAGTCAGGAAAGAGTTTCTATCATAAAATACTAACGTCAGTGTTCTAAGACAGGACTTGAATTGAATCTGCAAGAAAGAAACTCTTTATTCTTGAAACATGTATATATTTTTAACTCATAAATAAACTTACTTTTTAAATCTCAGAATAGAATACTATTTGATACTAACTCTTTTTTCATAATTAGATTTCTTCACATAGTAAATATTTGGCTCATACATTTCCATCATTCAATTTTCTTAGCGTATTCCTAAATAGTTTTTCTTAAAGTACTGAAAAAAGAACCAACATTTAAAAGAGAGTCCAATAAAACCAACAGTCCCTGAATAAACACAACAAGATCATCTATGTCATATATCAGTTGAAAGTTAAATAAATGTACCTTGGAAAAGTATCCACTTTGTTTTTCTCCATTGATGTCGCAGTGAAATTCCTGAAATGCAGCTGGTGTCAGACTCTAATTTTTCACCATTTTAAATGACAACACCTGGCAACACCTGGATAGTGTTTCACAGAGCCCAAGTGAATTGTTCTGTGTATTTCTGCTGTGGAAAATATGAATTGCTATATTAATTCATTCTCCTTTTAGACTGGATACATTCTGCTCTGTTTTAGAATCGCGTTTCTTTTGTTGAACTCCGTAAACAAGTGAAGGCCAAACAATTGGCTCATTTAACCACTTCTACCATCTGAGTTTCTGAGGAAAGCTTTATAAGCAACTCTCTTTCTCATACTAGCATTTCTTTTGCCTAAAATAATTTTCAGTTTCAAAGAACTGAGATCTCATTTGCTCCCTGGAGAGAGGACTGTGCAAATTTTGCACCACTATTTTACTTTTAAAATTATAAACTAAAGTCAATCATTAAGTAGTTCTGATAAGATACTAACATTACCAGCGTCATCATGCAAGGAAATGATTTTCAGTACTCCTGGGGTCCCCAGAAATCAGCAAAAGTGGGCAAAACGCTAGAGAAGGCAATGTTGATTATTTTCTACCCTCACTTCTTCCCCACAACCCTTGTGAGTGAGGAGGCACCTTTTGTCTTGCCTTCTTTCCTGCTTCTACTTTGTAAACAGTGCTCTATTCCTCCTTCCTAGTGTCTCACATTATCTACTAAACTGAAATTCTTTTTTCATTTTTCAATAATGACTCTCTTTCACTGTTTTCTTTGTTTTAATTGAAAAGATTATTTCTGAAACTGGTATTACCCAATTACAGATCTGTTACCTGACTAGTTCACAATTATATACAACCAGGACTTAAAATGCCTAATACTTTTTAAACAAGGAATTAGTAACTCAGATCAATTTGCCATTGATGCAAAGGGGTTAACTGTATGACCAATATTTTTTCACTTAACAGGTATTATGGACATCTTTCCATTGCAGTATATTTCGAATTATTTCATTTTTAACAACTAAATATTATTCTAATAATTATATGGAGGTAGTCAATTTTTTATCATTTTCTTATTTGTAGTCATAATGTTTATTATCTCAATTATCATTTTAATAATAAACAATATTTGTTGAACCCTTATTTTGTGTCAGATACTAAATGCTTTACATATATTAATTCATGAGATCAGTTTCCCTAGTCGGTAGATGATATTGGTAGTCTCATATTAGATATCAGAAAATTGAGACATGGAGAACATAAATAATTTGCCTAAGGTCACCTTTTCACTAAGTATCAGAGACATGATGTAAACCTGAAGAGAATGTCTCCAGAGCCTACAATGGAGTTGATCCACACACTGTTTTTTTCGAATTTTTATCTCCTTTGGCAATTATATAAAATGCAACTAATAACTTTATAATATATCAAAATTTGGGATGTTTATAGTTTTTTTCTAAGTTTTCGTAATAGACATTGTGGCTTAAAAGCAGTGCCTCCATCATATAAAAGGAAAATATAAAATCATAGACTCTCCAGGTTTGAAAAGGCTTTCTGAGTAAAGTCGAGTTGCAACAATTATGAATATCAGCCAATTACCTCACCCATTCTTACCTGCTCTCTAGAGTTTCTAGAGAACTTGTTCAGGACCTCTTCATGCTAATATATGTTTCTACATGTGTCATATTTATTTTGTGTGTATGTTTCATTTCCCACATTCTATTCATGGTTCTTTTTTTTTATTATTGTTTTACTAATTGTTTTACATAGAAAAGATGCCAGTACTATTGTGGCTAAATTATTTCAGTATTTTAATTTAAAGCTCTTTTCTTTCAAACAGGAGCAAAATTTATTGGAACTTTTCCCATACCAGACACCTATAATCCAGATGATGATAAAATATATTTCTTCTTTCGTGAATCATCTCAAGAAGGCAGTACTTCTGATAAGACAATCCTTTCTCGAGTTGGAAGAGTTTGTAAGGCAAGATATATTTATTTTACCTAGGCATGTATATATGTATATGAACAATTAGCCATGTAATGTTAAAGTTAATGTCCATTATTTATAAATGGTAGGATATATTCAGACTATCTTACGTGTATGATTTTTGAGATCCAAAAAGAAAAAGGAAAAAACAAAAGAATTCACTTTTTTCCAATATTATACTTTGTTTTTCCAATGCCTAAGCTGTTGCCCAGGTGTGAGTTAGATATCTTTGGCAGCTGACTCCTTTTACAGTTGGGCTATCCTCCTGCCAGCTATTGGTATTTCAGTAAAATCACTGCATTGTCTTATTCCATAGAGGTCAAAATGCTCTTAAACAGTTAATAATCTTATTCTGAAATTGAAAGCAACTTAATGTAATTACTAGAGTAACCTAAACACTAACGGAATCTAGTATATTTATCAAAATACACATGACATCACACATCTAAAATTATTTATCTTTACCTAGATCAAATAAACTGAAAATATGATTATAATATTACTATAATAAATATTTTTAGAACATTAATCTAGATTAGGTTCTGGTTGAAAATGGGATAAAGAGGAAAAAAAGAAATAAATCAAAATGCAAAACATTTATTTTGAAAAATATTGCAGTTGGTTTTTTAATATTGCTATTTTATGTAAATTATAGGAAACACAAACTCTATGGGATACTAATTTTCTGCCATCAAAGCTCTTATTTGAGTGATTACAAGCTTTATAGAATAATAATGCTGCTGGGATCATACTTTTGACTTCAGTATATTATTTTTTAAGTTGGATTTATCTTCACTGAAATAACTTTTCTTAAATAGACATCTTTAGCATAAATTCAGTTATTAAGAGGAAATGCTGTTAGTTAATAAATAGTCTCACTGGGAAACTTTCTTTGGTCTTGTACAAACTTCATTTTTCTCTATCTGAGCCTACCACCTTTTTGTCTCAATTTGTGCCTTCAGGCTTTTGAATGCTTCCAGAGACAGAAATACAAACCATCACTGCACTTAAAAGTGCTAATGAAAACATAGCTTTGAATGAGGCCAACTTGTGAGTGCAGATCATTCTTTACCTAGTGTCCTAGCCAATAATGTTGTCTCTCACTGATCCCTTCACCCCCAGGGGACAGATACTCTAAAAAGCACCCTCATTTTTTCAAAGTCTAGGAACTCACAGTAATTTCTCTTGAAGCCTCTTGCCTAGAGATGAATGGCTGTTACTTGGAGTGGTGTCATGTGTTAATGTGCTGAAGCATGCCTTGTAATAGCAGTATCCCTACCCTGAAAGGCAGTGTCCGTGGATTGACACCATTTGTGTAAATGAGCTGCGTTCAATGTGTTTTAAGAGATTTACAATCAATTAAATGTACTTGAAGAGTCACTTTCTGATGAACTCATATAACAAGTATGTGCTTTGTGAACCTATGGAATACTTATTTCTTGATGGATTTAATCCAATTGATAGAAATTCATTTATCACAAAATATTGTTTTGACCCTACTGTCAACATAATAAAAGTTGATCTTAGAGGTAGAGAAATATGTCAAAGAAAAATTTAGTTGCTCTCATTTATAAATTTCTGTATTAAAAATAGTATCTAGACTTTAGGTGTCAGCCATACGATATTTTATCTAAATTATGTACAAACTCCTATAGAATTAAAAAGGCAGAGAGAATTCTAGTAACTGAGTCTTCCCACTACAAAACCTCTGAGGCCACACAGCAGGATTTTGTCATGCTATTGTTTTTGGATAAAAAGCTAGCTAATCGTGAAATCAAATAAGGACATGTGATGGATGAATTTTCTTTCAAAAAAGATACAATGGAGATTCTTCTCACATCAGTGTATCTCTTTACTCACTCTTTTAAGTGAGGACCTTTAGAATTTCCCACTACATGTATGATCCATTGGTCTAACGTTTATAATATTTGATTCTAAATGTTTTCTTTGTAATTTCTTAATTGAAACATACCATGCCCATGTTTTCAATTTTGTTTAATGATTTAGAATTAAAGTGTGGCAAAAACTGAGCACTTCTAAGTGGAGATTTCACTGACAAGACTTAAAATCTTTAAAAATGTCATGTGTTGATAAAAACTTAATTACAAAACAGCTACTCAGGATCCTCATTGTTTCTGTTACATATTTTTTCACATAAAAAATGTTCTTCTGACATTATTGGGAACATATTTTTTTTCTCTCCATTGTTTC
Organism: Eidolon dupreanum; assembly: GCA_028627145.1. Lineage (NCBI taxonomy): Eukaryota > Metazoa > Chordata > Mammalia > Chiroptera > Pteropodidae > Eidolon > Eidolon dupreanum. The sequence goes on from CM053514.1 coordinate 31,823,308, forward strand.
ATTATTTACCACCACTGGGTTATTAAAGATTGTTTTTCTATTTTTAACAAATAATAACAGAATGTATCTCAGCTATAAAACAAAATTGAGTTCTATAGATATAACCTAAGATCTAAGGAGGATGAGACCATGTAAGAGACAAAAGTTAACAGTATACACTTTACTAAGTTTACAAAGCTTTTCAGTAACATAGAAGTCCTTTATATTATTTTTTCCACCAGGGTATTCCCACAGAACTTATTTACTAGGAAATGTTTAGGTTTTGTTGTTCTCGCTGTTTGTTTTCATTTTAAGCTGATAACTTCAGCTCTAAACTAAGTAGAAGTGTTTTATTGACTTTTTAAAGATATCACTATTAGACTGAGTGGTATGCAGTGATTAGTGGGGAGGAGGTTTTGGAAACAGGTAAAAATTACACAAAACTGACTAAAGAATTGTTTACAGAATAAAGAAAATCTTTTTAAATTTGTAACTTATTCATTTAGTATTTCATTATTTCAACAACAACAATAAAATACAATTTCTGTGCAAAATGAAGTACACTAGACACTGGGAAATAAGCAAGCTATTGTTCATTTCTTTAAAACTTCATAGTACGGTGAAGATAATAGAGATATTAAAAGATAATCCTATATAATGTAATAGAGATTGGAGCTGAGAACTCTATGCACATTCAGTGAAGCTCAAAAATTGAGTTCTATAGGGCAGGAGAAGAGGCATTTGAGGTAGCATTGTCACAGGTTATATTTTGTTTCTAGGACAGTTAAATCTTGTTTAAGTGAACCTCAGGACTGTATATGGGAGCAATGTCATTTGAAATTGGGGTGTTGAAAGATAAGAAGTCTTGTTTCTCTGTTGAGTTGTTTAAACTCTATTCTGTTGTCAATGAGAAATTGTAAATGTGTTTAGGCAGAGAAGTGACTTGATAGATATATTTGGCAATAATTTGAGAAATGTATCTGTGTTGAAAAATATTTGTGCCTGGGAGACTGGTTAGGTGGTTCCCTAAAGATAGTAGGAATGAAGATACATGGGTGAGTTCAAGAGATATTTCTGAGATAGAATCTAGGTGTAGATTTCTAAAAAGTCCTTAATTTATTACCACTCTTATTAATTGCTTGGTGTGGACTAATGCTGTCCAATAGAACTTTCTGCAATGATGGGAATGTTCTATATCTGAACTCTCCAAACCAGTAGACATGTGGCTGTTAGTGTAGATGTAGTACCATATGACTGAGGAAATACATTATTAATGTTATTTAATTTTAATTAATTTTAATTTAAATAGCCTCATGTGGCTAGTGGCTACAAAATATATATAGACTACCTAGTCACTCATTAACTTATCACATTTATTGTGATAACCCTATGTATGACACTGTGCTAAACAGTAGTTTAAATGAAGTTAAAAACAAAAGACATACTTGTACTCGCTGAACTTAAAACTTGTAGATGATGTATGCACTAAACAATCAAACACACAGGGTGCAATTAGGAAAAATTGGTTTTGGATTGGTTTTGGAAAGTATCTCTGAGAAAGTGACTTTTGAACCAGATGTTGAAAATGATTAGGAAATTGTAGGGCGAAGGTGGCAGATATGCGTAATAATATTCCAGATAGAAGGAAAAGCCTACATAAAATCTCAGTAGTGGGAAGAAACATTAAGGAATTAAAAGAGGTTCAAAGTTATGGCAAATACTGAGTAAATGCAAAATTAGCATAATAGTGATTGTTTTCTTTTTAAAACACACATAATATTTCAATAATCTTCAGAAGTCTTATCTTTCTTTATGTGGCTCTGGGGTATGCTACCATAATATCTAGTTGAAAAATATGAACCGGAGGCCCCAGTAGTGTCTGAACTCATGATTTTGGAAATTACCAGTACATTGGTAGCTCTTGGAGTCATGGACGTTTCTCAAATTACCCAGGAAAATTTGTAGTTCAAATTCAAAGAGAAAGGACAGAATTCTAAGAGATAATGACATTTAAGAAAGCGCAGAGGGAAATGTCTGCAAAGGCAATTGGAAAGAAATTATTTGATAGCTAGTTTGAGAACTGGACAAGAGTGTTGTCAGAAGTCAAAGGAAAAAAAAAACTGTTTCAAGAAAGAAAAGCACTTGGCAGTAATGTCACATACCAAGAGGAAGTCAGGTAAGATTATGATTAAAAATCCAGTATTAGACTTGGTAGTAAGAATGATAACTTTAGCCCAAATGATACTAATATTCAACTTGAAATAAGATCTACATTTACATCTCTGCTCTGCTTCTTCCTAGTTCAGTTTCTTAACCTAGAAAATGAGAACATCCATGTCTTCTATGACTACTTTACTAGTTAAATGAAAGGCTTAAGTGAGATCATATGATTTTGGATGTGACAGATACTAAGAGAGGAATTGGAAAAGAGTAACTTAGGTTTCTGTTTTCGAGTAGTTAACAATCGAAGAGATTGACTTGTAAATAATGTTAAGTACATGGTCATACCACAGTGAGTTGAATTTAAAAAATCATGTGTGTGTGGGCATGTACATGCACACAGACACACACTTCATACATGCACACTTTGGGAGTAAGATCAACTAACTGTGCTTAGGAGTGGAAGATAGGCAATGTGTGAGTATTAGGAAGTTAGAAAAAGGTTAGTTACCAGAAGTTACTGGGAAAAGATGATATTTTATTAGTTTTAAAGGTTGAAGTTACTGTTATTATTTTGCCTTAGTTTTTAGCAATCCTTGTACTTTGAGGATGGATCTTAATTATGGACACAATCAAAAGAATTTAGAGACACATCTGGTGAAAATTGTGTGAATAGTTTGAACAATGAAAATTTTGAACATGAGTTCTGGACAGGAAGAGACACTAAATAGTAAAGAAACAGACTTAGAAGATAATTTCATAGGGTAATATTGATCAATAATGACAGCCTCAGGAGAAAAAGTACCACCATTCAAAGAATCTCTTTCAAACTCAGTATGTTTATCATTGTACATGGCATAACATATTTACTAATTAATTATTTTTCAGTAGTGTCATTACTTTCCAGTCAAACACACAGTTTTTTTCATATTTAAAATAAGGTGTTTAGCCTATAAAGATTTTGACAGGTTCTGGAATTCATTGATTCTGTTGAACGGCCAGTATTTTGAAGTATTATATAGTGTATTCTACACCCTGGAGTATTCTCCTAGATGGTAAATTACACATATCTTCTTGTTAAGGTAATAAATGCTGATTGAATGAACAGGTGCAACAGCATGAAATAAACCCTCTGAAAAGATTTGTGTCTATTTACTTTGCAAGTTAGTCCTTTCAGATACTATTATTTATGTCTATGTGATGTTTATTACTGTGTGTGTGTTTGTGGGTGTGTGCGTTTGTGTGTGAGTGTGTGTCTTGAAGACCCACCCTGTAAGTTAATGTGTGGAAATTCCAGTCACTTTAGTGAGGCTTTCTTACCACTTTCAGCCTCAAGGCTGTTTTGCATTATTTTTGGATTCTATTCATTTTTGGAAGCATTGTCCATTAGCTAGTTTACTTATGCTAGCCCATTCCGGATTCCAGCTGTAGATTATGCCAGTTCTCTTTTTTATTTTTTTGTTCTGCAGTATTTCCTTTCTCCAAGCCAGGAATTTAGTTTGGATGGCTCTTTTACATAACTTGCCTGGGGGGCTAATTAATAACCTTTTGCTTCCATGCGACTTGCATAGTCTATTTTGATATACAGTCCTATTTGGACAGTTACTGCCTTTGAAGATTTGTGTTTTTAGGCTGATGACACTTTCCGTATTTATTGATCTCTACCAGGTTGTTTTTTTTGCTTACTTTCAGTATGTCACTTACAACCTAAATGAGAGATTTAGAGCCCATGAGTTACAGATGTGCTCTTGCTCCATTTCCATCTGTTTTCCTGTCAGAAATTCCGAGGCAAGGGTTTATAGGGTTGGCTGTAGCTTTTTTTTTTTTTTTTTTTTTTTGAATTTAATGAACTCTGATCCTACCTGAAAAAGACTAATATGCCAAGATTCACCTAATTTTAATCTGTTAAATCTTAGAAAGTGAATTTTTCAACATTGTATTTTACCCATCTTGCATTTCTAATAACCTTTACAAGTTTTTGAAGTAGTTAGAAAAACATGTTCTCCATTTCAACTCTCCAATGGCAAATCAAAAACAGTCATCTCTAAATACTAGAGTTCTTTTTAAGAAAAGAATTATATTTTGCCTTGAAAGCCTCTACAGAATTTATCACTTAAAAACCACTGTGTTTAATACCTGCCATATAGGTTTTTTTGTTTGTTTTTTTTTCTTCTCCTCTCCTTTGTCTGAAATGCCTGAGAGTGTATAGTATGGTTTTGTTTCTTCTATTGTCAAGGTATTTCAAGATTATTAGTAAGTGAAGTAGAAAACTCATTATTATTATTTTTGTTTTTATATTTTAGTGGTCAGAACTTTTTGGGAGGCATGTCCATGAAACAGTTAAATGACACATAGTTATGGCATATTGCAAAAAAAAGACACTTGGGCTGAAAAGGAAAGTGCAACATAGTTCTTTCTTTTGATTCAGTGGGTATAATTCACTTTCTTCCATTAATTCATTTGATATATTAAAATATCCACATTTAAGTTCTTCCTCTCAGTATAACAATATATTTTAATATACATGGAATGCCCTTCTAATGGGGCTCGAGACCTAACTCCAGATTTTATATTTTATTTCTTTCACATCATGATCATAATTTTAAGCTTCTAAATAGGCCATTCTGTGTTTGGGTTACCTTTATTATTATTTACTTATACAGCCCCATAGACCATCTGGATTAAGTTTACAAAAATTCTAAAATCTGTTCCTAAAATAACTCAGTGAAGATTGAGGCAGCACAGAGAAAAGTAGATTGGACAATTTCTCTGATATGTCAGTTACTGTGATCATATCTCCAGTATTTCCTGGTCCAAATGGGTCTTTAGGCTATTCGAAGGCACAATTCAACATAAGAATATTTAAAACTTGTGAGGTACTGCTGTTATTATAAATGACACATCATATAAAGAATATGAATGATGTATTGAAATAAAACAGGCATTACATCAAAAACACAATAGTATTAAATTGTCCTAATCTTATTTGTTGAATTCGTAAAAAGGGTCAACTGTGTGTTTGCCTCAGTGTAACAGTTCAGTTATCGAAAAACATTTTTATTGATTTAGATTACTGTAGTACTTAGGTCACACTTCAAAACAAGGTGGGTGGGTAGTGTTCAAATTAAAACATCTCAGATTAAATGTTATTAATGGGTAAAACTGGGGAGAGAGTGCACAAAAGATGCGTAGATTATGGATTTCAGAGTGCTTCAGGGAATTCCATTCTTTTTCCTGCACAAAGATGTAAAAAGTAAAGAGCAGCATTAGGCAAAAGAACTAAATTTTAATAAAAATAACTAAATTTTAATAAATTTTAATCAAATTTATTTAACCTTTGTCTCCAGCATCAAACCTTTTATTTTTTTAATTTTAATTTTTTTAAGTGCTTAAAGTGTGTCATTCTCCAGTGTTTATTGATTTGAAAATCCTGGTATCCTTCAAATGAAACTCATTAATATGGTTACAAATTTCTTAATGCACATCTATATTTTAATAGAATATAACATGTTACAAATGTCTTGGAGATTTCATTGATTTATAAAATCTTCAAGATTTAAGAGCATAGGAGCTGACAGTCAGTCATTACATTTTCCATGTGCTTCTATTTCCCAGTATATAGGTGAAATGACAATATTTATAAAGTGCTGAGTGACCCACAAAGAAGATTGTATATCTAGATAAAATCATGTTTAACAGATGAGCCCAGCACAGTGACCCATAGGTCAAAAGACACACTCAATAAAAGTTCATGTGTTACATACAGCTTGTAGCTACTCTACATGTCTGTGTAAGATTTATAAGCACTCGAATTTTCTGGGACAGTAGAAGGAAAATAGAATCAGCAATAACCAGCCTCCTGACTGATCTGCCCATTAGTTGTTACTGTGATTAGAGGATCATAGTAGTTCATAATAGGCAACAATCACCCACTTAAATGACTCTGAAATATTCTATTTTAAAGCTGCCAAAATATTGTAAATTGTGTTTTGTTTCCTCTTTAATTTTTTTCTTTCCTGTTTTCATTAATCACTTTAAAATTAAAAATATTACAAACATATAAAAAGCTATAGAGAATAAGATAACAGGCACCCTGTGCACTCACCACCCATACTGAACACCTGTGGCCAGGCTTATTTATATTTAATTTTTTTTGTGACTTTCATCTGCATCTTTGTGTAGAGGTTGTCAAGGCTTTGGCAATATGACCACAAAGAAGTTGTGATAAATAGAGTGGAGACACATAGGAGCGACCGGTGACTAAAAGCTCCTGATTCTGACATTTCAATAATAAATCTATTGTGTTAGTGAGAGGTTGTGCTCTTTAGAACTTCACAAAAATAAGCAAGGAGGTGACACTTTAGTACAAAAGTTTACCTCCCTTTTAGCCCTCTTCTGGGCTTAAAGTTCTCAGGGGGGGATCATGTGGATTTGCAAACAAATCTGGGGATGGAGAACCAGTCAACAAAATGAGCCAACTGACACTTCCCTCCAGGAGAAATATAACTCCTTGTGAATTGAACTTTGCCATCCAGGTCATGCTTCTGGATGTCTGTAAGAGTTACTATCCAGTCATTAAATGCTTATAATCCATTCCTGAGAGCTATTATCCCAGAAACTATACTTGTTTCCCTGCTGACAGCAGGTGGCTTTCATCTTTGACCTGGATTTTTTTTTTTAAATCTTTTTATTCCTTGAGGGGCAAGAGAATGCTGCTAAATGGGTAGGCGAGAACATTTAAAGAGTCTTTTGTTCAAAGGATTGCAGTTTCCTTTTGTCAATTTAAAAAATATTCAGGTACATTATAAATCCCTTTTCTATTCAACAAATTTGGAGCTAGTAGAACAGTTAGAATTTTTTCATGGTTTGTTTTAAATATGGGTGATAATTGCAAATAGAAAGAGGGACGGTATTTGAAAATGGACATTTATTGTCACTTTTGCCTAATAAAATATTAAAAAGAGAATGTCACTGTTCATTTTTATGATGGAGTAGTGATGTATACTCCTGTTAAAGGAATGTTGTTAAGAAAATATTCAACATATCTATTTATTCATTTAGCATAATAATCTGAGCAACTGCTCTGTGCTAGGGATAAAGCAGTAAACCATATGCAGTCCCTGGAATTATATTTGTGATAGCTGATATATTTCTTTATGTATGTTGAGTAAACACCTTAAATGTTTATTTCTGACTGTCCAAATATACTATAGGCAAGAAAAGTTTAATAAATATCAAAGTATATAAAAAGAATACATTAAAATAGAAAAGTTTTAACTAAAGATCTGCTTAGTATGACTAGGGCTCTGCTGAAAAACATATAAAAGTTGGGTTTGTAAATTTAGAAAGTTATAAATCAAGAGTCACGAGAAAGATGAAGAGATAACTTACCTTGTATTTTTAAATTCATTAAAAATCTTTTTGAATGCTTTCAGATAACACACATTTTCTCACTGAAATCATACACAGAATTCATTATTACATTAGGAAGAAGCATTTTGCCCTTCATATTAACATCTGGATTTACATTATTAAATGTCTGAGGATATTAGCATTACAAATAAAAGTCACATCTAGATAGATCTGCCTTCACATCTGCAGACCTGTGAAGTCATCCAATAGCTAGCTGACATACTGATTATTTTTGTTATTGAGCAATGATACTCAAATAAGAGAAGCACCATGTAAAAAATATAATTTTAAGAGCAATTGTAGACTTGTTTGTTTGTAGGTTATATAAAATATAGTATATATTTATTTTCTTAAAACTCTTATTTCTTTGCTAATTATCAAATATTTTAGTATTTCTTTCTTGTGTAATAAATAACATACATACACTTTATCTGGTATTAGAGTTTTCCTTGATTTTACCCCAATTTACTTTTATAACATTTTCCTCCATTATTTCAATTTATTTCAGTCTTTATCTAAACCAAATTTGTCTCAGTTCTCCATACATGTTCTGAATTGTTCCATCTCTTGCCCTTTTCCCCTAGTTTCCAGCACCTAGAATATTTCTTAGACCAATCTTTGTATGGCTGAGCCCACCTATTATTTTAAAAACAATATCAAATCTAACTCTAAATGAAAACTATCCTCAATTTCTCATTACATAGAAATTTCAAAGACTCAAATTCTTTGGCATTTACCTATATTTTTCTAAAGATACTTTTGTATTTTTACCTTTATTTTTAGTTAATCACTAACTAATAAACATGTATTTATTAAACACCAGACAAGCAGGTTGTTAATGACATATCTGGAGTGTATGTTGGTTAAAAGGAATAAAGGAGTACATTTTCTGGTGAGAATTTAAAATTATCAGAAAATCAACTAGATGTTATTTTGCTTTTTATTATCACCATGTGTCAGCAATTCTAAACAGTATTAGTGCCAAAACACTATTGCCAGAAATGTCTTTTGTTTGTCTGAATTCTAAACAATTGTTGTGGTTACCATTGTGTTTCTATTATGTATATGCACACACACACACACACACACACACACACACACACACACACACACATATAGTTAACCTCCAACACACATAAATTCAGCTACACATATGTTCGAAGAGCAAGTTCACAATGACTTGGAATCATTTAAAATTTAAAACAGTGAGACATAGTGCAAATTGTGAAATGTGATATTTTGTTAAGTGCAAATTTTAGTTCATACATGAAATACTTTATTGAAATTGAATGTCTTTAAATTTCGAAATCATTCTTCTTTTTTAAATTGTTATAAACCTAAAGAACTAAAGAAAATCATTATTACTTATTCATACAGAGCTGTTACTGAAAATAATTCTGTTGTTTAGCAGGGAGGAATGTGAAACACAATTCACCCTGGGTGTCATGGTACATACATCCTTTGTGTTAGGTACTAAGGCTATAAAGAGAGCTATAGTCTCTGGTCTTGATGTCCTTCCTTGCCTTCTCAGATGTCCCCCAAATCTGAGAGGCTTCTGAGATTTGCTCTGTTATCATTATTATCTTAAAAATTGGATTTCCATACTAAAAGGGATATCTCTCTCACTTTGCACTTCTTCCTTTTCTTCCCTCTTTCCTCAAGAATGTCAACTATTTATATCACTTTTAATTCTCCTGTTTGAGGTAGTCATTTAGATGTTTTTTCTCTAATTTAATTTATTTTTTCAGAGATAAAAGAAGCACCGGGTAGACAGTTTTTAAATATTCACACTTGAAACTTGGCAGTGAACTTTTTATTAACTTTACAGAACATAGACTTCATGAAGGAAAAAAATTTTTATAGAGTTTATATTTAAAGGTAAATACATTAATGGAAATAGTGGCTCCAGAAGTATTTTTAAAAGTCAAAATTCAGTCATTAATATATTTATACCATGAAATAGTCTCATATTATTTATTATAAGCATTGCAGATCTAGTGAAGTCAAACAAAAATCATATTAATTTAGTGTTCATAGGGCCATTACATTAAAAATAAGAAATATATCTTTTTATGGTGAATTATTTAATAGCATAATGCTGTTGGGTTAGATGACAGAAGAAACATTAAAAATTGTTAAAGAGAAGTGAGAAGCAATAGGTAAAAGGTGACTAAAGCAAGCTTACAATTCTGAACCTAGTTTTTCAATGACTATCAAGAAGTGATAAAGAGAACTGTTATAGTATAATCAATGTAAGGGGATAGAAAAAAAAAAAGAAAAAAGAAGACAAGAGATTTTCATGAGAAAATTCAAAAAATAAAAGGGAATTAAAACCTAAACTATGAATGCTAAATTCCCACAAGAAAGTACATTATCTGACCAGGAGAAAATAAAGGAAATGCAGAAACTGTATACTGAAAATCTATACAGAAGAGATAAAAGATGACAGATACCTTTGAAAAGGATTCCTATAAAGAAGAACCTGTAATTCTAAAATGTGAAGTATGAAAGAATCTTTGAATGTATTGGGAAGAAATAAATCACCAGGGTTAGACTGGATACCAACAGAATTATTTTAAGCCAAGGAGACTGGATCTGTTAGAATTCTAACAAGAATATGTCAACAAATATAGAAAATGTATCAACAGCCTACAAACTTGTAATGTTCAGTAAAAATCCCAGTTTTCAAGAAAAGAGATGTCAAAAAGTGCAGTAACTATAGGACCATTGCTCTAATTTCCCATGCAAAAAAAGTGATACTTAAGGTGATGTAACAAAGATTTCTACCTTATATGAAGCAAGAAATGCTAGTAGTTTAGGCTGAATTCTGAAAGGAAGAGGAAGTCAAGACCTAATTCAGAACATTCGCTGGATATTGGAGTGCTCCAAAGAATTCTAGAAGAAGTTTAATCTGTCTTTTACAGATTGCAGTAAAGCCTTTGTCAGTGTGTATCTTGAAAAGCTATTACTTGCTTTGAAAGAAATGGATATGCCTCAGCACTTGATTGTTCCAATGTATAAACTATATTTTGGACAGGAAATCATTGTTGGTGCAAAGTATGGAGAAAGAAAGTGGTTTTCTATAGATGAAAGTGTTAAACGAGGGTGCATTTTTATCTACCTATTTATTTAATCTATATGCAGAATATATTATATGATGAACTGGGGTAGACTCAGAGGAAGGAAGAGCGAAAATTGGTAGAAGAAATATCATTAACTTAAGATATGTAGATGACACCATCTTATTGACAGAAAGTAACAATGATTTAAAGTGACTTCTGATGAAAGTGAAGGCAGAAAGTGCCAAACAAGACTGCATTTTGAACATCAAGAAGACAAAATCATGACTAGAGAAGAAATAAACAATTTCAACATAGGCAATGAAGAGACTGAAATCATTAAAGGTTTGCTTACCTTGGTTCAGTCAACAATTCAAATGGAGACTTCAGCCAAGAAATCAACAGAAGACTGAGACTTGGAAGGACAGCAATAGAAGAATTAGGAAAGATCATCAAAAGCTAATGTCATCCACACCTTTATACTTCCAGTTATTATGTATGGATTTGAAGGTTGGATGAAGAAGGCTAATTGGAAAACAAATTGATTCATTTGAAATATGGCATTGGAGGAAAGCTCTATGGACACCCTGGACTGCCAGAAAGACTAAGATGTGGACCCTATTGCAAACTAAGCCTGATACATCACTAGAGGCAAAAATGACACAACTGAAGCTATCCTACCTCGAGTACGTCATGAGAAGGCAGGTTCTTTGGAAAAGACAATAATGCTGGGAAAAACAGCAGGCAGAACGAAAAGAGGAAGACCAAATACAAGATGGATTGACTTCATAGAAGAAGCCATAAGCGTGAGTCTACACGAGCTGGGCCCAACTTTGAGGACAGGACACTGGACATCACTCATTCATAACGTCACAAGGAGTTGGAGCTGACTTAGGAACATGCAACACACATAACCCTTTCTATTCTATTTAATTGATTTAAATACTTATGTTTTGCTAAACATCTAAAAAACATTTAATAAAATATTTCAGAGTAAAATCAAATGTGGTAAAACGAGATTACTTTTATTTGTAGATTATTCTGTTTTTGTTGCCTTGGTATTTAATTAGTAGGGAATTAAATTTGGAAAAGATTATTTTAAGTCTATATCAAGACTTTTTTTCCCTAAGGATGTAAATATTAACCTAAATCATATGCATAATATACAAGTCAGTGCTAGCATTTATTGAACACAAGTTCCTGGCCTTATGCTAAGCACTTTATACAAATTTTTCCATTTAGTCATCATATAACCATATTTCAAAGCAGTAATTATATTTTATCGATAAAAAAACAGAGACTTGGAGAAGTAAATAGCTTTTTGTAGGTGGGGAGAAAGAATTGGGAGAGATGGCAATTGATTCCAAGCCTGCCTTACCTGCTGTAGCCTTACATGCATCCACTCATTCAGTAGAGCTATGCTGCTTATATTGCATTCATTTAAGCATGAAAAAAGCATTTAATGTTGAGGGGCAAAACCATCCTTTTCCTCATTTGAAAGTTCAGAGACTTAAATACGTAGGCTCTCTGTCTTTGTAAACAACGGCATTAATAAAGCACTGCCTGCAATAACTGCCAGTTTTAATCAGTGATACAATCATGGAGGCAAATCCATATCTTTATTTCCTTCTTTTCAGAATGATATAGGAGGACAACGGAGCCTGATAAACAAGTGGACAACTTTTCTTAAGGCCAGATTGATTTGTTCAATTCCTGGAAGTGATGGAGCAGATACACATTTTGATGAGCTTCGTAAGTCACATGTTTTATTTTTCTTTAAAAAAGTCTTTCTGCCTAATTCAGCATTCATTTTATATTAGCTCCAAATGCCTGATTACATAGCCCAGTACAGTTTGCAGGAGTGGTTCTTAATAAGTTTGACACGAAGAATGCTGAGGTGCTCTAGATCTTGGCGCCCATTGTAATGAAGCAATTCCTTTCATTATAAGTTGCCCTCAAAGTTAAGAGGGAAACAAAACTACAGCGAGAAGCAGAAGCTACTATCTCTGGGACCACAATGTTCATCCATTCTCCGTACATGCAGTCTTTTACTTTGGAAGGAGCCACTGTCTGCGGGTAGCAAAACCTTGGGTTCCTTATTCTGTGGATGCCCTCTGCTGGAGAGCATGGAAGACGGTGAACTCTGACCTCTCTGAATTGTTAATAAAAAGAATACCCAGAGAAGCATTAGATAGCATCTTGTCTTTCATTTTCTCTCTTTATTTCTCTCGAAGCTAATTCTAGAAGGAACCTTTTCAATCTAATATAAAGTTAATGTCAATGGCTTTTATATTCTCAAACTTGTTTTTGTTGGCAATGTAAAAATGGTTATATCATTGATGATTTTGTCACTATTGCATTTATCAGTATTTAAGTATATATTCAGTATGGATGGATGATCTGTAATGTATACGAGCATGATTCATCTTAAATAAACTTTTAAAAAAAGAATTTACACATACTTTAGTATCAACACTGCACGAGTAATTACACAAGTAATGCTACATAGGTAATTAACTTGTGTAACTATTTTCATTCTGTTACCAAATAGGTAAGTAAATTACTAATAAGTAGGTATAATTACAGAACAATATTTTTTTACATTGGTTGATAAAAATAACCTGTCTTCTTTTTGTTTCTGTTATATGTGAAATCACATACAGCTAATTGGAAATAGTTGTGCAGATTATCAAGCAAATCATTCCATTTGTAGCTGTTTGAAGTAAACACCTAAGAGGTTAAATGTCCAAGTCAATGTCACATAGCTAGTAAAAAAACCAGCCTTCTACTCTTAATTTCTTATGTAGTAATATAATGACTTTCACTGTTATCTTTACTTTATGTACTATTTAGAGTCTCAGAAATATAATATTACTAAAGAAAAAGCAAACGTAAACTGAACTATAAAAATACAGTGAATCATTATTTTTTTCCCATTAATAGAAGATATTTACTTACTCCCCACAAGAGATGAAAGAAATCCCATAGTATATGGAGTCTTTACCACAACCAGGTAAGTTAAAAAAAGTTTGTAATTTTTCTAGAAAATTGTTGTATATTTGTAAGAAAATACAGTTACATGTTCTGTTTGTCCCTTCTTTTTGTGTGAAAACATAAACATTTTTCATTTCTCTTTTTCATCTAGTGTTTCCTAGAAATCCTTTAATATCAATACACATCTTCTTGTTCTTTTTACACTAGCAGAGTATCTATCCCCTATATCAACTGCCACAATTGATTTAAGCAGTGCCCTGTACATAGACATTTCCATCATTTTCAATCCTTTGCTGAGTACAAAGGCATATGCGTATGCTAATAATAAATATATCAAGATGTGTGACATAGAGGTAGTACTAAAGAAACATATATCTCAGTCGTCAGTTAAGCTGGAATCATGAGATGGGACACTAATATGCTATCTTACTTACACGTCCTCATTACCCTACAAAGATGGGAGTTTGGCTGTTATTGTCACCATATCATCACTGTTCTACTAACATAGGCAAAAGAAGTTTGACCATGTTCAAAGTGCACCTTTATTCCTGTTACACAGTAGTGCCTTTGAAATACTTTTCACTTTTTTTGCACGGCTCTGCTATCAATCTTTATCAATGTTGTATTGATATTTGTATTGGAGAAATTGGCAGTATTGCTTTGTATTAGAGAAGTAGTCTTACTGCCTCCTTTTGATTAAATTATTAAATATTTTTTTCAGGCAAATTATAATTTCTGTGACATTACCCTCATTTATGTATACATTATACCTTATTCAAATGTACTATTGGCTCTGAATTTATCAGAAAACAAAATACTAATTGGTTAATTGTAAGATATAGAATATGAATGTTTAAATGTGAGACTAATAGAAGCTGCTATTTTGGGCTCCATTCTTTTGCTAATTTATGTCTGAACTAAAAAGGTGCCGGAAGAGCTAGTGCCTGTAGTTACTCAAGTTAAGTGTCTCAGCCCTAGTTCTCTTGGCATCTTTCCATTCTTAGAACAGTCTTTGAAGTCACTGTGTGTTCCACGCACAAGGCATAGACAAGTGCCAGGGAGATGTACTCCCAAGATAGTTCTCTTTTTCTCCTACCAAGTGTCTGCCCACCCAGAGTGTGAAGTTACAAGTCAGCTCTTTGTTCTCGGTATGCTTTATTATCTTACTTTTAATGCCGTCCTGAAGACTGAGGTAATGTCGGATGCATGTCACAACCTTTATTCAGTGAGAAGTTGTAATTAATCTGCAATAATAGCAATACCATTAACGATGCATCATTCTTTTAAAGTATTGTAGGCAAAGCGTGTGAGTTTTATGGGAACATCAATTCCTAATTTTCTCTCAGCTTCCTGTTTACTGTCAGCTCCCAGTATTTCCCGTTAATGTAATTCCAAGAATATTAATGATTAAGTTACTGCTGCTAGAGAATCCTTAGCTCATTTGTGTATTGCTGAGATGATATGTCTCTTAGATCATAAAGGATGATCTCGTTTTTAAGAACAGGAATCACTGAAAGTTTTAAACTCAGAGAAAATATCTTTTAATTTTCAGAAATAAAACAGAAACAGAACATCTGATGACTGTTTTAACATTTTTCATCTTTAGTATGCAAAAATTTGTTGAATTCTTGTGGAGCTTTTCCACTTCTTAATTATAAGTGCTCCTACCCTATGTAATTATAATTAATTTTAAGTATTGATAAGTTACATATAAAAACTCAATTTCGAGAAGGAGCAAAAGAGACTATTTCATCATTTTTAAATTAATAAAAATTATATGAGGAAATTAATAGCCAGTATTTATGAATATTCACTCATGTTAAGAAAACAGACACCATAAATAATTATTGATTACATATCTAAATTATTTTTTTAAGTAGCTAATGTACCTTTTTATTTTGTAAGTTCTTTAGAAGGTATCATGCTATATTAACTTCAAATAAAATTCAAGAGCATATAGATAAATATAATACTATTTTCTGCATATTTCTTTGTATCCTCCAATTTTCTAGGTAATTCTTATTTATCCATCAAGTGTCAATTAAGATGCCACCTACTCCCTGAAAACTTACCAGATAGCCCATCTGCATGCTATTGAGCTTATTGTCATTACCTATAATGTAACTGTTACCACACTTTATTCAGGATTATTTGGCTATAAGAATATACCCACATTTTGTCTGCAGTGCCTATCATGTTTGCGCTCATCAAATGCCAAAGGATGAACCAGAAAGTGATTGAACTTTGGTGCTTTTTTTCAGCTCAATCTTCAAAGGATCTGCTGTTTGTGTGTATAGCATGGCTGACATCAGAGCAGTTTTTAATGGCCCATATGCTCATAAGGAAAGTGCAGACCATCGCTGGGTGCAGTATGATGGAAGAATTCCATATCCCCGACCTGGCACAGTATGTATCTAATTTAATCATCAAATTATCTTTTTAAGTCCATATTCTCTTTTTAAGTCTATTATAATAAACTACTATTTGCTGCAGCAACAAGTACTGTGTTTTTTAAAACAATTATTATTTATTTACAGTGATGTATTAGCATTTTCATTCTTCACTGGAACTTAACATTTTTCTTTTGAATAAGAAGTTTAAGTACTACAGGAAACAATGGAGTCTATTGTAAGGTGTGTACTATGCAGAAAATATAGTGCTTATCCTCAATAAGTCTACAGAATCATCAAAATGATTTAGTATCTAGAATGTCAAATATTTTAAGATAAATGGAAATGCCAAATAAGTATTTATTCCCCATCTACAGTGCTATATATAATTAGAGCCCCTCACTTCTACTTTGAGAAGACTATATCTTTCTTGTTCCAAACTAAACTCAGATTATGTCTATCCTTGTTTTAAATGGAGAGTAACCATGTAAGCCATTCTAAAGAATTTATTTATGTAAAACAAAAATACTGAGGCATTTTAAAATTACTTTTCATTGGCCAACCTTTTCTAATTGGTTCTGTGTAAGAAGAGCGATTACCACTCCTCCTGAAGAGTTTGTAGGCAGTATCTAGAAAGCTATAGTATCCAAAGTATATCAGTTTTTCCCAAGTAACTAGTTATTTTTACATTCTCTTTGAAATCACTATGACCAAAATTTAATATGTTTAAAATCATAAATAAATATGTAACCTTTTTGCTTCATTACTTTATTTTTTAATATTTATTTTTTTATTTGCATACAATTCAATTTGTTGGACATTTTATATCGTATTTCATATTTGGAGGGCTGGTGTTGAAGTTAGAAACATCATATATCTAATGTGAAAATTTGTTATACAACTATGCTTTTTATAAACTAACTTTACCATTTTAAATAACTGTATTCATAAAGTCATTGAAATTATATTTCACAGTATATCAAGTAACTACACTTGTAAAATTTGACAACTTAAGAACAAGAATGGATGATAGAGATCATATAATTCACCCTCAGTTTACAGGAAGAAACTGATGCCCAAAATAACTAAATAACTTTCCAAATATTATATTACCTAACACAGCAGAATAAAAGAGAAGTGTTGGAGTTTTCTAACCAGTCATCTCTTCTTTATTCTTTGATATTCTCTAATATTCACCATTCCCTAAAAATACCTATTTGGTATAGTGCTGGATGTCCTATCTAAAATTAACTGCATTTATTTTCACATAATCTTTCCATTCTTTTTTTAAAGTTTTTTTTTTTTTGAAGCAGCCTAATTTCAGTAATTTTTGTTTAACTGAAGCTATGGTTCTTCTTATTTTCTACAAACCTCTAGTTCAGAAATTTTAGTCAAATTCATTATTGATTATACCTCATGATCCAGACAGTAATAAGGACTTATATGTTATCTCAATACATCCTTTGACAATATAATAATGTAGATATTTTATGGATCAGAAACAGCCCAATGAATGTAAGCTCTTGCTCATGGTCTAATAGCTTGTGAAGTGATGAGACTGGAATTAAATTTAGATCTATGTAACTACAAATCAAATACTGTTAACATCCATGTCATTCTACCTTCAATGTGATAAAAGCAAACAACCAAACAGAACTTGACATTGTTTCCCCAGGGATTGATTTGTTTGCTGTACAAATAATAATTAAATTTTTAAACCTTATTTCACTTATCATTCCTTTTATTGTAATTTCAGAGAACACATCATACTTTAATTTAAGCATTGCTGAATAATTTGCTTTCTATGAAGTGTCAGAATCTTTACTGAAAGCCACCTTACACTTAAGTTAAAAATTTTAAGTAGATTACTTTAAAAACCACTCTTACTTTTACATTTTCTTTATCCGTATTGCTGTTAAGGTTGAGTCCTTGATTATTCTCCTAGTAGTGCCTTCTGTTGACATTATCAGTCGGGTAAATAAACACAACTTTAAGTGTGCCGTAGCTATTTTAACTTTTTAGTTTTGATGTAACTACGTACTTCCTGTGTCAAGTCAAACCTATACTCCTAGCCTTGCAGTGACATTACTACCCTACGATATGAATAAGCCTGGAAATTCAGGGATGAACAGGGATAAATTTAAGGAATTTTTTTACTTCAAGGGATTCTTCTGCCCTCTGGTGTCCAAATAGCATGTCTGAACAACTACATTTTGTTCAGATAAATTTTCTAAATCATGTTGGACTGAGAGTCTTGGTAATAAGTAGTTTTATGTGAAATAAAATATAGAAGAATCCACTATACAGTGAGTGGTCAGGTCAGATATAGAAACCAAGCTGAGGTTAAGCCAAAAATAACGGGCTGCTAGAAAAAATCTGGGGAAGATTTTTAAAGGCAGAAGATTTTATTTTTGATATTTGATTTATTATAAAAGATTTACTCTGTAGTTTCATTCTGTCAATAAAGAATTTTTAGGATTTATTCATAAATGAAAAATAATAAGGTTTACTTAAAAGCGAGTTTTAGTTTTTAACCATTCTCTCATCAGAAAAAAAAAAAAGAGAAGAAATACTTTTTAAAAATTGTGGTAAGAACATTTAACATGAAATCTACCCTCTTAACAGATTTTTAAGTGCACAGTACAGTATTGTAATCTATGGGTATGATGTCATACAGTAGACCTCTAGAACGTGTTGGTCTTGTGTAACTGAAGTTCTATACTCATTGATTAGTAACTTTCTATTTTTCACTCCTCTCAGACCCTGGTAGCAATCACAAATCTGTTCTTTGCTCCCATGAGTTTGACTACTTTGCATACTTCATATAAGTGGGATCATACAGTAATTGTCCTTCTGTGATTAACTTATTCACTTAGCACAGTGTCTTTCAGGTTGATCTATGATGTCACATATTGCAGGATTTCCTTTTTAAGGCTGAGTAATATTCCAATGTATGTATATACCACTTTTTTTTTTTAAATCCATTCATCCATCGATGAACATTTAGGTTGTCTTCGCATTTAGCACGAAGGTTCCTCAAAATTTAGAAATAGAGCTACCATATAATCAGGCAATCCACTTCTGGGTATTTATCCAAAATAATTGACATCAGGACCTTAAAGAGAGATTAGCACTTCCATGTTCACTGCAACACTATTCGTAGTAGCCACACTGTGGAAAGTATCTATCTATTTTTGAAATTAAAATATTAAGAAATTATGTTTTGCTACTCTTGAATCATTTTACCACAGCTTTTTTTTTTTTTTTTTACAATTTCTAAACCTCTAATTTTGTTAAAAAAAAAAAAAAACTATTTTGAAATTCCATTTTTCCCCAAATAGTTACTACCTTTACTGTTAAACTTTTAAACTTTATTTTTAAAGATCAAAATTTACAGATGAATTTCCAAACTAAGGGTTCATTTTTGGTAGAGAGCAAAACGAATAATTATAAGTACTATCTTTTAGTTTTCTAACTTGAACTAATTGATTTTACTTTGTGTACCCTGATGAATGATAAACACATTTGTAATTTCCACTGATAGCTTAAATATTAGCAAAACTTTGTCGTTTTAGTGAGAAAAAAGAAAAAAATGTGAAAATGTCCTATGAAAACTTGAAATATTATTAAATCTCATATAGTCAAAAAGAAGTGTCTAATTCTATTTTAGGAATTCAGATCTTTAGAAAAATTAAAAATCTTTTTTCATAATTCATATTTGTATACTAATCAATTAGCCATTTAATTTAACTGCCCACTACAAAAACAATCTTAATTGATTTTTCAACTACCATCAAAAGTAAAATAATGAAATATCTTCCTCTGTGTAAGAAGCCTTACCATGAACAACCCCTCGCATGGTTTTATGCTAAAGAAAGTCAAAGACAAAGTCTAAATAGTTTCCTCCCTTTACAGGAGAACCATTATTGTCCCTCTGCTATGAGATAAAATCTCCCAAACGTAGGCTGTAGGTATGTAATAGTACTTATTTATTTCCCAAGAAATGATCAGACTTTCTAACACACTAAAAGGCATTGAAAAACCACTAAGTTCTTTAGATTCCAGGTCCTCTGGAAAGTTCATCACACTAAATATGCTACCATAGACCAGCTCTGGGGTCTGGCATAATTGCTCTAGAAAGGCATTTTTTACCTTAACACCTCAAACCATCACTGTCTTGACAGAGATAAGTTTATGACTTTGCTTCAACAAAGCAAATCATGGAAGGATCACATCATATAATGATACATAATACCAATAACTTGATCTGTCCAGCAGACTGGATAGCTGTAATGGGCCTTAACCCAGAACTAGAATGATTGCTGAGAAATTCCAACTTTTACCTTGGAAACAGCAGGTTTTTGAGATGACTATGTAATCCACAAGTTTCAAAACTCTTTGAGCATCCTGTTTCCTTTTCCTGAGCCACCTCAAATATTTGACTTTTGAGCAATGGAATATTCATAGCTAGGTGATGATTCTCAGATTTTTGTATCTTCATGAATCTCCTAAATTAGATCTGGGTTGTAACTTAGGCTGGCACCATTAAATAAGATTTTTTTTTATTATATTGTAGATAAGAAATGTTTTAAGGTTGACTTAAAAAAACATAGATATGCTGACCAAAGAAAAATATTTAATTTAAAAATAGTATACTAAAGTTCCTTTTGACTTTAGAGTGTTAGACTATGATAGTCTTCCCAAAGGGGAAAGAAAAATAGTAGAAGAATTCCCTCTCAGTGTCTCATGCTATCCTCTCATTTATGCACCTGAGGAATATGGCTAACATTTTGTTGTTGTTTTTTGTTTTGTTTTGTTTTAAGTAAGTCTTTTCTAATTAATTAAAAACCTGTTGAAAAATAAGGAAATCTCATTTTATGTATCACTAGCTCTTAGATGCCTCTCTATCATATAAAAATTTACGGTTTTATTTTCTCCTCATTTATTCACTGCATGGATGTCCACTTATTGAAAAACAAACTATTACTTTGTTACCGCTTTTCTAATTTACTGAGGATCTCTTTAATTTAATTTAACTTTTTTAGGTTTTGATTCTAGAAGGTTGAGCAAAGACAGGACAAGATTCTGGGCCTCCTGATTCCAAGTTCCTAAAACATGACTTTCATTTCTCTTTAACTGTATATAGGCTGTGTTTCTCTGAAATGATGAGAGGCATATGATTTCTAACATAAATAAATCTTTTCAACTAGCTTTTAGCTCTCTTTTCCATAGAGCCGATGTTCGCTTTTAAAATGAGGTTCTCCAAATCTCAGGCTACTTATGTTCAATAATGATTTCCTTTTTTTTTTTCTGGTATAGAAATTCCTTTAAGAGAAGGAGAACCTTAAAAAAAAGAGGGAGACAAATTTACCTCTGTTTTTGTATCCCTGGCCTTTCGTTCTCTGATATTGAATATAGGGTCTTTCCTTGTTCATAGTTGTTATAAACTAACTCTTAGATGAATAAGCAGGGGGATAGGATGGCACCTATTAAATTTGCATCTTTTACTTTGTAAATAAAAATCAGATTTCCTTTGTGTATTTAGTTTATTCTTCCCAGTTTGCTAGAAATGAAAGCCTGGTTCAGTCTTTCCTTGTGCCAATTCTTCCCTCCCATTAGTCACTCCTCTGATTTGTTTAAAAGGAAACTGCAACCTGTAGAGAATAGCCTGAAGCAGCAGGGGGAGAAAACTCTTAACAGCTGTCTGGTGCCTGGCCAAGGGCAAAGTTCTCCCATTGGATAAAAACCATTTTTCTCCTCTTATCCATTGCTTCCCACTGCACTACTAAAGGCCATATACAAACACCGAAATCTGCCAAGCATAACATGATCACACCTAGCCAGCTGTGGCCGCCAGCCATGGGAGATAGGCCCTGAATCAGGGCTTGTTGTTACTGGGTTTACCCTTTCATCTCAGGGTTTGTCTGGGCAGGTCTCTTTTCTATTCTTGTGCTGGTATTGTTTCCAGCAAGATAATGACATTTTAAATTTTAGTTAATTGCTCTCTTTTTTCCTCCTCAAATTTTAAACTATCTTACAGTTTTTCAAAACAGTACATAGAAACACAGATAATGTCCTTGTTTTATTTCCAACAGTCACAGGAGCTAAATTAATGAAAATCAGGTAAATGTTGACAAGCTGGAGGCAGAAATAAATGACCCTCTACAGTATATTCAGATGGACCATGTTAATTCATAGAAATAAAAGTACCTAAATACAGAGAAAAATTGACTAGATTTTTAATACCTGGAATGTGTAGCTGCAATTGGAAAATTTTCTAGGATTTTTGAAGAAAAATAATTGAATATCATTATTTGCTTTAGATGTATGTTTTCCCATACTTTCTCTTTCTTCTTTACGGAATTTTTCTTCCCTACGTTACTCTTACCTGCATACGTTGCTTGGCATCTCAAGTTATTTTTAGATCTGTGAGCTATGCAGCTATATGATATCAAAGGAAAAATTCTTCTGGTTTTTAATGTACTACAATAACAATATTTTGTTCAAACTGTACTATCTTAAACCTCAGGGAGTAATTCGATCAAATCACTTTCATTTGTGAAAGCATAGTGGCGACATGGACTTGAGAGATCACACACAGCAACCTAGAGGAAAATGATCTTATGCAAACACGGGCAGTGTGCCATGAGGAAAAGCTGCCATAAGAAAATAGACATTTTCAAAGATTATTTTATAATCGTCAATAGAGACCAGGTTTTCCTTCTCTTTCTTTCTTAGATTTTATTACAGTTAAACCTTTTGTCAGTGATGAGCAGTGAAGAAAATTGTCATGTTTTTTCTTTATTTCTATCTTCATTTATATATAGTTTTGCCCGTTGTAATTTTTAATTATTTGAAAATTTGATACCAAAAACTGTGGCCTGATTGTCATGATATTATTTCTTCTGAAATTTTGTCTACTGCATAACTGCAGCTGCAAAGTCAAAAGAGATTTTTTTCCCCCTAAGTTGGAGGGCTGTTTCAAAAATGTAATGCAGGCAAAATCCTGCTTTGCTTTGATTTTAATGATAGACCAACCAGATTGTACCGCAGGCATTATAAGCTATAAGCCCACTATGAATTGCCTTTGACCGAGCTTCAAACATGCAGCCTGTAATTGGGCAAGAGCTTTGAATCATTTGAGCTCCATATCCATTCTGAGGCACAGCTTAATCTATTTAATATAGGGTTCCTTCCATTATAGAGCTGACAGATTCCACTTGACTGAAGGCTAAGTGCTAGAAACAATGACTGAAAAAACAGACTTAGATCTTTATCCCAATATCCAGTGTAAGAATATGCTAATTACCAAATGGCTAATATTAGAGGATGTTTCTAACCTCTTTTGTGCAGACCTGAGACAAATAAATAGGTATCAAGAAAAGATCAGTGTCTTAAGACCAGACATGAAACATTTTTGTGAAAGACAAAGATATTCTCAAATTTAGAAATCGTTAACAGATTATTTTTGTACAAGTTTTTTGATATTTATCCTAGTTGAGTAAGTTATTATGCTTTTATTGGTGTAAAATTGGGTCAGGATCACGTATTGTGACTTTTAAGATGCTCCACTATCTTTAATTCTTTGAGAATGACCCTCTTTGAATACTTCTAAGAAGTACAGTATGTTTTGGAGTCTTGACAGAATTCTAATTAGTGCCTAGTATGAATGGTTCAGTTCAGTGAGATTATTTACAACTTTTCTCAAAATAAAATATGGGAAAAGCAGCACTTTCTTACAGATTATCCTCAGTGTTGCTGATTTTCTTCTCTGTGCCTGCATCATACAGCCAAAGTGTTCCATTCCAAAAGAACGTCTTATTAGCCTATTAAGAATTCAAATGTGATAACAGAATTATTCTCCTGTAGCTTCCTAAATTACAATATATTGAAATCACAAAACAGATGTAGGATATCGGAGTGGAGATATTTACTTTAAAAAGTGATTATAAAGTAATTCTCTATTCAGAGTCTTTGGGTAGACATCAAATTCATTTATTTTGTACTAGTATGAATTTCTTACTTTTTCCACCAGGGGGCAGGGTATGCTAA
Source organism: Eidolon dupreanum (assembly GCA_028627145.1). NCBI lineage: Eukaryota > Metazoa > Chordata > Mammalia > Chiroptera > Pteropodidae > Eidolon > Eidolon dupreanum. The sequence continues at coordinate 31,847,354 of CM053514.1, forward strand.
CTATTGAATTAGTGGACACTAAAAGGTACACAAGAGGCAATTTTAGACAGAAATAAGGAAGTTCCGCAGATCCTTGAGGAGAAGAGCTATTGAATTGTTTACAGTATAATTTTCACACTAGTTATAATTATGTTTTTAATTTAAAACTGAAATCTTAAATTAATTAAATTAAAAATAATGGTTTCTCATATATTCTCATGTTTATAGATTACTTTCCATAATTACTTCAACTCAAATTTCATGAATCTTTGTAAAAAAAAAAATAATCATCATAAGAAATAGACTTGCTGTGGAAACTTTAGAAAATAGAGATAAATAGATATAATTTAGAATATTTTAAGAGAGATAACTGGATTTAAATATATTTAAGATAAACTTCATTTACTTACAAGTACATGTGATTTCATATTGATTCTGTTGACCATTCCTTTAATATTATCAATGATAAGCCTTAACAGTTTTACTAGATAAGTATAAATTTCTCAAGTGCGTGAATAGCACTCGTCTCATTTCTTCTCAGTGTCCAAGCAAAACCTATGACCCACTGGTCAAATCAACTCGAGATTTTCCAGATGATGTCATTAGTTTTATCAAGCGGCACCCTGTGATGTATAAATCAGTATATCCAGTAGCGGGAGGACCAACATTCAGGCGAATCAATGTGGATTACAGACTGACGCAGATCGTGGTGGATCATGTTGTCGCAGAAGATGGCCAGTATGATGTAATGTTTCTTGGAACAGGTACCTAGAACCAGATTATGCTTTCTTTCAAAGGTGTTTTTAATTAATAGACAAAACAAAACCTTCAAAATATTTATTGGTCAAAAATATGTATCAGTCAAAATTATTAGCTAATATCTAGTCAATACATTTTTTGTTCTCGTATTCAAATGTCTCAATCTTTATTTATAGGAGGACGATACCTCACCCCTGCTCCGCCCCCCTCCCCCCAAACACACACACCTGACTCTTTTTCTCATTAGTTCTTTTCTTGGGATTTAAGTAGAGATTTTTGAGATTCCCTTGCTAGGGAATTCTCCAGACCAGAATAGGTGTATCTCTTTCCAGATGGTCACTTGTTAGTATTTTTAAAAATTGCATGACATATGCTTTTAATTGACAATCACAAATATCTCCCAGCCTCCGTTAGTGTTATTTGAGATTTCAAAATATATTTGTATATTATAACTGCAGTGTGCCTGCTATATATTAGGTGCTCAATATGTATTTGTTGAATTACTATAGACTAAAATTAAACAAATGAGACAAACCAGTGTTTCTTTATTTGCAAACTTCCCATTTCCTTTCCTCTTTCACGTTTCCTCAGAGATATCTAATAAGCCCTATGCCAAAGGCTCCCTTCACTCAGTCTTGAGAATGAATGACTTAAGATGGCTTTTCAAAAAAGCTAAGCATCGCTTTGTAAAGCTGTTTAAGTAGAAACTTCTTAGAGATTATTTTTCTCTTCCTTGAATTTTGTTGATTAAGTATCATTTTTATTATTGGAAGATTTATTTATTTATTTATTTATGTTTGTCAAAAATCAGTAATTACAAAATGAAGAAAAGTTTTTGTTTTTCAGAAGGAAAACTATTGCTTATTTAGTGCATCTCAAAAATTAGAAACTTATTATCTAATAATGTTATGTGAATTCTAATGGTAGTAAGTATAATATATCAGTAAAATGAAAGCACTACATTTTAGTTGGTATGTCATTTAATGGATCAGACATTGCATAAAGATAGAAATTAAAGTTTTTTCAAGAAATGAACATTCTTACTGAAATAAATTTTTAGGTGTACAAAACAGCTTTAGAACAATTTTATCTTAAAAAATATATTGGTTCTACAGAAGTTAGGATTATTAGAAAGCATGTGTGTAACAAACTCCAAGAGCTTTCAAGAAACTAGTCAGACCTAATTATGTTGCAGATGGCAATACTGAGGCCCAGGAAGAGAAGTGACATTCCCAAGATTGCTTCTGAAGCGTCAGAACTTGAAATAATTTGATTGTCACTTATTCTAATGAGTTTGCCACTTGATTTGACTACCTACACAAAGCTGATTCCTAGGTCTTGAACATTTCAGTCTCATAAATGCCATTCAGCCACTAGGTGGTACTACCTAACTTTTACTAAAAAAATTATAAGGATACTAAGGTCGATTTTCAATTATGACATTTGGAAAATGTATACTTAATATTCTTCAAAGATCCTAGAGTCATTTAAAAACAGAGATGAATAATCAAGACAATGTTATGCAAACAATATTATTATGGTACATGTTAATATACTCCAACTCCAGTGCTCAGTTCAAAAGCATCTATTTTGTATAAGTTAATTTCTAAATGGGATTTTTTTTTTTCTAAATTGTTCCTTAGATTTGTCTTTCAATAATAGTGTGCCACCTTGTGGAACTGAAATCTAAGATCTTGTATTTAAGACATTTTTTCAAAATGTCAGTTTTTGATTTATATTATTAACCATTTTATAGTCTTTTAAGTTGAACTAAAATAATTTTAAACAAAACTTCAGTTTCTAGCCCATTAATAAAGTTTTTGTATGTAAAATACATTTGATAAGTGACCTACAGTTTCCTTCATGTAGATAGCTTCAATTATTCTCTTTCATTTGTTAACATTATTAAATACCTACATACACACATATATATACACATGTACACATATATGTATATGTGTACATATATTTTATATAATTGTATATATATCTTGCTTTTTATGATTAATTAAATATAAGTTCTGAATAAATATTTCTTACATTATTACATCATTTCTTATTTTAATATATTTTAACCTTTTCAATTAAATTTCAAAAATGTCATTTCACTTTGTTACCATTTCAACCAATATTTAAATAAGACATATATATTTCTTTTGTTAGGAATATACTGCAAGCGTGTGTCTTTTAATATTTTCTTTATAAATATGTGCTTTTATGAGATAAAAGCTTCAATATTTCGGAAGAAGAGAATCATATACATTAAGCTTCACTTCTTACATGCTTTATTTAGTCTATTTTCTTGAAAGTCATCTAAAGAAAAATCAGGAGAGTCACGTGAAGGTTGTTAGGAATATGCTTACAACTAAACATTGATGTAGAAACAGCAAGATCATGGGTAATGTGTTTTTTCAGACATTGGAACAGTCCTAAAAGTTGTCAGCATCTCAAAGGAGAAGTGGAACATGGAGGAGGTAGTACTGGAGGAGTTGCAGATATTCAAGGTAAGACACAGTCCAGAGTTCTGGGAGAAGAGATGTTGAAACTGAATAGCCCTTGATATATGACACCTTTGTTTTAATACATCATCTCTTTTTCTAGCGAACTCTTAGCAAATAACTCCTTTATTCTTTTTCTTAAGCAATGAGAAAAAGTTTTTAAAGAGACTAAGAATAGGACTCACCTTTCCCTGAAGAATACCACTGAATTCAGGGCCCCTGGGGTTGCCCCTCATTACTGCATTCTCTGAGCTTATGGTCAGACAAATTGCCACGGCAGATGAAAGCCTGGGGTCTCTTTTACTATCCAGATGCTTTTCTGCTTGATCAATTTTACTTTTTAATTTTTTTCTCAATTGAATTTGAGGAAACTGGAAGAGTGAATAAATCACATCCGCATGCTTTTTGTAAGAATTCTTTTTTTTCAGAAAGGCTGTATGATAATGAGTCTCCATATATGCTAAATTTCCCTCACCCATCAAAAGAGATAGTAGATCTAAAATAATAGTTCTTCAGATTTGGGGAATGCTTTGACTTTTAACAATACATTTGAATTGTGGTATTCTTTGTAGCCTCAATGATATTAAATTTAAAATTATTTTTGGAAAATAACATTAGAAATACAAAAATTATATTTATTAGAAGAACTTTTAAAAATATCCTGTGACTTTTATAATATTTTTGTTGAAACAGTTTATTAAAATAGACTGTTTCTGTGTAAACAGCTATTGTAAAAAAGAGAGTAGAGCCCTCCTCCACTGTGAGGGACTCAAGTTAATTAATTTGCTGGGTTACAGGATCCTGTTTACATTGTGAGGATAACAGTGGTCAAGGAGTTAACAAGAACAAGACTTGCTATCTGGTGGCTGCCAAAAACAAAATCTTGGGTGATTCCTAAGGGATAAGCTGATGTCAAATATAAATGTGAACTTAAAGGTCAAAATTAAGCTCCCATAACACATATAGGCACATTAGAATAAGTCCATTTGGTGTTTGTTAGTGATCAAAAGGAATTGTTTGGATTCCACTGTTAAGATTTAGTAATGAACCTTTTTGCTTAATTCATAACAAAAAGTTATGGGCTAGAATTTTTTCACTTTAAAATTTTTTCTTCATATATTTAAAAAAACTTGACATCTGCTACTGTTTGTCTATTAGTAAATATTGACTGGTGAGGAATTAATTTAAGTAGATATGCATATAAATAGATGACAATGATGATAGGTAAATAGGTAGGTAGATGATAGATAGATAGATAATAGGTAAATAGATGATAGATGATGATAGATAAAAATTTTAAAACATTTTATTTTTTTTAATTTGGTAGTTTTTTGTGTTTATGTTTCTGATTTTATATTTCATGCATAGAGCTATACTTTCTAGAAATAAAATTGGCCCTAGTTTTATCGAGAAATTATGTGCCTCAGTACCTTTCAGTGTTCCATAAAGAATGTGGTCATACACAAGGAGCATTGTCTAACTCTTCAGAACTCTGCTACTTGAACAAGTTTTTGAACTACTGATCTAAGTAAGAGCAGAAAGAGGTAATAAATAATTATGGAGATGTTCTTGTCAACACTAGTTTGAATTATATGGAAGCAGTTAAGATAACCAGATTTAGAAGGAAAAACCTTGTGGGTAACTGAGAATGATTTTCAATGTAGTGTTTCTCATATATTTATGTGATTTTTCTTTAATAAGATACTTTAAAATGACTGTTTTGATTATTTTTATTAAGGTAGAATCACTACACATTAGAAAGAAATAGCAAACATTAAGATTCTTTCTTCGCCTGTATAACAAAGCCTTGAAGTTTACTTCAATAATCTTTGGTACAAAATAAAACAACATAGTGTCTACTATAAAAAGCTGTTAATGATTATTAACGTTTAACTTCTATTTTCAGCACTCATCAATCATCTTGAATATGGAGTTGTCTCTGAAGCAGGTACTTAATTTTTGTGTAAAAATTAACCAGAATTAGTAGATCCTAAATCAAAGTTCATTTTTACAGAAAAGTCATTGAAATTTGAAGTTAAGTTATAAATAATATAAAAAGCTCTATAGATTATGTGTTTCTTTTATAACTTAGTAAAGGCTATTGTTTCAGCCTTGCCTTAGGAGAAGTGAAACCAAATTTTATTAATTCAATAATATATTCTCCCTTTCCTTTGGCTCTTGAAAATTGAGCTCACTTTTCTAGTCTCATGAGGATCTTTCTGTCAAGGCTGTAAGTAATTAATGTAGAATACCAACCCTAATCATTAAAAATGGTTTTTAATCAGGGAGTCTAGAAATTAGACTATGGATTGTGGTGCCAAATAGTCCAACAGTTAACCTCCAACCTACCACTTAATATTTGGCTTCCACAATCGATTTCCTCGACAGCAAAGTAGAAAAATAATATCCACCTTCTAATAAATAGAATTATGGCATGCACAATTCTAGACAGAGAGCTGGTACATCGTAAGTGTGAAGTAAATGGTAGCTAAAAATAATAACAATAATTTGTAATATGACTTCACAGTTCTCGGATGTGATACTCCAAATCCTAATTGATTCAAGAGATTCAGACTTGCATTCCCATTTCTATATGTATCCCCAAAATTTAAGAAGGTCATGTGATAATATATTCAACATTAAGGTGTTGTTAAAAGTGTCTTAGACTACTATACCTAATATGGTATAGGGATGATTACGGAAAAGAACTGGAAACAACTCTGGAGGAATAAGACTGAGCAAGATAGGTAGATTAGGTACACCTTTATATGTCCCCCTAAGAAGTTTAACAATTTTATATAAGGACAATAAAATCTTTAAAGATTTTAAGCAGGAGAGAGTTGTGATAAGATTTTCCTTTAGAAAGATCAATCTGGTGTGACATTGTGGAAGATTGATTGAGTCTTAGGTTAGAGGTGGGGGTTGCTGAAAAACAAGGCTGAAGCCAGTAGAACTATTAGGACACTTACAAGTAATCCAGGAAAGAAATGATAAGGACTGGAACAAATATGGTGGCAGTGGAGAGGAAGATTAGAGAGTTCTGTATGAGAAAATGGAAAAGATATGGTGACAGACTGAATGAGAGAGAAAGAAGATTCAAAAATAACTCTGAGCTTTGTGTCTCGGGTGTCTGAGATGGTGCCTCTTGCCAAGGTGAGATAGCAAGAATAGATTTAGGGGAATCAGTATGTTCATATTTATGTTATTTTCAAGATATTTCTGTCTTTGTATAATAAGTAGGGTAACACAATGAGAATAGAAAAGAGAGATGGCCAACATTTCATTTGAAGAAAGGAATCATTAAAAGAAACAGAAGTAGGGCACAAATAGAGACAGTGAACCAGAGAAAGCAAAGAGGGTTTCAAGTCTTCAGTGTCAAACACTATAGAGAATTTAAATTAAATATTAAATATACTTTGCATTTAGCCACCAAGAAGTCTTCACTGACAGTTTAATGGGTGGTAGAGATATGAGACAGATTTCTGTAGGTTGAGTACATGTACATTGTTTTTGCTGATTTCTATTCTCAGATTTTTTTTCTCCATTTAAAGTTTCACATGGTCCATCGAGTTGATCATGAGTTCTTTGAAGGCACAGACTCGGGCTTATTCACTTGTACCCCTTTCCCCCATTACCACTACCACCACATGTACTCCGTGAATACATGTAGAGAGTGATGCATTATTTTCAGGACTTATATTCAAAATATAATTTTATTTGCTAGGTTTTTTAGTGTCCTGCAACCTTTCATTTGTGATATGGCATCCCTCAAGTCTCTTTAATATTTCATTCACAGTGATACTAAATACTTTCTTTCCAACCTAAAATCCATTTTCTTTCAGAGATTAGTAAGTACTTTCTCAGCAAATGAAATGGTTGGTTAAAACCACAGAAAACCTTTATAACTCTTTCTAGTCATCTCTCATGTAAGAAACCATGTCAGGAGAAGACCATCAGTGTTGCCTGTAGCATCTGTGCTTGATATGATCTACCAAAGAGTATTTTCAACTATTGAGAAAGAATTTGACATCTTAATTTCTCAATCTAGCAGCTGCTTCTTGACCTTCTTAAATTACTGCCAAGGTTACTCTAGCTCTATAGAATGCTGTCCATTTCAGTATCTTCAAAACACCTTCCTGCCAGAGGTAGAAGAGATTGACTTATCTTACTCTTCGTTTTGTGTCTGTACAAATGTTTATTATGGGCAGGACACCCAAGAAGACAAATTTAGGTCTGTGTTGTGGTATTCAAGAAAGGGAAGTTCTTAAGACTAGTCTGAAAGATGCTTCTAACTCATTTCTTTTGTCTGCTTTACAGCAACAGTTGTACATTGGTTCCCAAGATGGATTGGTGCAGCTCTCCTTGCACAGATGTGACATTTATGGGAAAGCTTGTGCAGACTGTTGCCTTGCCAGAGACCCCTACTGTGCTTGGGATGGAAATGCATGCTCTCGATACACACCCGCTTCAAAAAGGTGAGTTACATAGAGTTAATATGAAGACTTTCTTTCTACACAATTAATATTTCACATGAATACTTTGGCTTATAGTTTAAATTGAAGAGAAAATATTTAGAAAACATGGTCTATTGTAAGAATATTAAAATTAAAATATTATTTTATAGTTTTGCATAAAACTAAATTTTGAATTAAGGAGAATTAAAAAGAATGCTCTGAAATTCTGAAATGTAGAACTTTAAAAAATTCTGATAAATTGTTTATATTCTTTTTCTTCATCAGTGTTTAGCATATTAAAAGTTTGGGTTTTTTTTCTCTACTTTATCCTTCCTATATTCCTCTTTTCTTCCCTGCTTATGTTTAAATTTGTATGCACTCATTGTTTTGCATATAATGGTATGGATATATATGTTTGTAAAAGTATGACTTATTTAAGTCGACAGCACATCCAAGGACTCAGTACAATTTTACTTTTATAGTAATAACTCTAACTTGGCCAGTTTCTACCACTCAGATATAGTTAAACATCAGGCTGTGTCCTGCTATTTGTAGTGCTTTGCTTTATGTGCTCTTAAGAACAAAGCTATTCTGAGTCAATAATGCCAAGTTAAGAATTTATGCTACACACACATGGGCAAAAGTACCACAAAATTATAGATTCAGAGATGTTCATTTCAGCACTGTTTTCAATAGGAAAATTAATGGAAACAACCTGACTGTCCATCAGTATGACCGATGCTAAGTATATTATGATAATAACTATTTTTTAAAATGTGGATTATTGTAACACTATTTCGGAAATATTATTCAAAATATATTTTCCTCTAAGTAAAAAGTCAGCAAATTCTATGTAGTATTTTTTCAAATCTCTATTTTTATTAACAAAATAAGAAAACAGAGAATATGTATCACTACTACTTATGCACTTTTTTTTTTGAAATTTTACCTATTTGTCAAATTGCAAATTTTAGTGATCACAGATTGAATGTATAGTACAACTGCAGATACTGCTTAAAATTAGGAGGCATTTAATATTTCCTGAAATCTCTGAATTAATTACAAGTAGAAATTATTACAAATTGAAAGTAAAGAGTCACCAACATTTCGTTATTGTTTTTGGCCAGCAGTATACTTATCACAGTGAGTATTTGGGGGAATGCTTTTCTTTTCTACAAGCTAGAAAACAAGAATGCTTATTAGTTGATAATAAAACTTCAGTTTGATAAACTGACCCTGTTCCTTAAAAAGTCAAGATTTAAAAATGTTCTTGACCTGTGTACCTTATATCATCATAATTTTTTTCTTCTTCTATTTCAGAAGACTGTATATCTGATCTTTCAGACATGCCACTATGTTTTTTCTTTACCTAACATAACTTCTGTGTGAGCCAAAAATGTGTACGATAGATGAATCTTGTACAGGGTTGCAGTCTGGTCAATACTGCCCCTAAGGAACCCCCTAAATATTGTAGAAGTTTACTGTGACTTCTATGACCTCTGAAGAGGCAAAAAAAAAAAAATAACCAAAGAAAGAAAATAAAAATGTACTATAATTGTGTAATACTTGTTTAACTTAGATGTAGTCGATTTTTTCTTTTTTTATACAGTAATTATTTTCTCTTAAGGAAAATATGTGACAATAAAGCACAAACCATTATTTGTTATCATTACTATCATCACTATTATCAGAAAACAATGCGAAGTATGTATCAGCAGGTAGGAATAACATCTAACCATTCACACCATATCAAACTTGTACTTCTATTTCAAGTGACAGCATTTAAATTGCCACTTAGTCAAATCTATGTAATACTGAATCTTTGTATGATAAGGTGCTTTGTATTTGTCTGTATTTTCCTACTCACTAATGAAGGCTCTTTTACAACTTATTACTTTCTCAATGACTGACTGAAAAACAAGGGTAGGGATGGTTACCCCCATTCTGTTTATTGCCAAAACAGAATTTATTCTATTAGGACTGTACTATTACTGGTAGTATTTGAATTAATGTTAGAGTAATCAGAATATTGTCCTGAATTTAAGTGGAGCAGTAAGACAAGCACAGTTCTGCCTTTTCCACTGTTATTAGTGTTAGATGTCAATTTTGTGTAATCCGGTTTCCATACTTGAAGTTCTAAATAGTTTAATCCCTTTTTCATAGACGAGCTAGACGCCAAGATGTTAAGTATGGAGACCCAATCACCCAGTGCTGGGATATAGAAGACAGTAAGTATAGGTTTAATATACTTTTCTTCCATATAAAAATTTAAGCCTAGTCTTTGTGCATCTTTTTATTCTATGACTTAAAACATCTATTATATAAGAAGATCTCATTTTGTGTAATGCTTATGTTCTGGAAAAGCAGCAGGAGATTTTATAAGTCAACACCCTGTCTATGTGCCTAAGTGAATAGTCCTTTGTTATATCATTATTTGTTTCATATGTCTTTTAAAATTCCTATACTTTTTCTTTCTTACTGCCTAATCCATCTTTGTAAAGTTTGAAAACTGCTATTAGAGATAAAGCGGAATATAGTCCAGAACATATGGACATTTAGAGAAAACTCAAAGAGACTCTCCCAGGAGAGTCTGAGAGAAGTATAGGCACCTATTGGAAAGAAGTTTTAGGTGGCCTATGCATTATTTATATTCACTTATTAATTTAGGTATTCATTCAACTGGTAAATATTTATTAGTGACTTCCATGTGCATATAATTGTCTCAGGTATACTCTGAGACAAAGAAACTCCTTAGAGAGATTACAATTCTTCGGGGAGATGTCATAAAGCACAATTAGTGATGTGGGAGTTTAGCAAAAAGAGAGATCACCAGAGGCTGTTCAGAGAAAATTTTATAAAAATTTGAAAGGCTGTCTGATGAGCACGGGCTGGAGAATAGAGAGCAGGTTCATTGAGTAAGTGTGAAAGAGAAAAAAAAATCTATAAATTAGCTATTCCAGAACTTTTGTTACTTTTCATTGTCACGCTCTGCTGTCAGATAAAAAAATATTGACCCACGCACACGTGCACATACACACAGTTGGAGGAAGAAAAGAAATGTTTTACCTTCCTCACAGTGTTAGTAACTATCCAGTATTGAATAAACAACCAAAATTTTGTAGTCTATAACTGTTGGTCTAGCAGTGTTTTCATAATTTAAAAACAAAACAATTATTTATAATTCATAATTTAATTCTTCTGAAAAAATAATCTCTGATCTAGAATCATTTTGACTGCTCATTTCAATGTGTAGGTGACTTACTCTCATGTCCAGTGTTTTATCTGGCAATCATCACTGGTGTGCTATGTATACAGTTTCCACATATGCATAAGACATTTACCAGGAACTGTTGTAGTTATTGAAGATATATCAATGAGCAACAAAAATACCCAACTGTTACATTAATGGAACTTTTATATTCAAGTGTGTATTAGGGGACGGAACAGGAAATAAACATAAATACAAGTAAAATATATGCTATATTAGATAAATGTTATAGAGATATAAAACATAGTTACTGCCTAAGGTACTCAAAACCATTGTGTTCACTTTACTGTGTCCCATTCTTGCTGTAGCCCATTGCATGCAGGCTTTTCTAATTATCACCATCACTTCACCCAATCTATTTTTTGTCCAGGTCACCAGCAATTTCCACCTTGCCAATTTTCAATTGCTCTTTAACTTGTTCCTCTTTGAAACATTTTCTTTTCTTGACTTGTGTGCAGTGATGTGCTGGAGCCAGTTCTTATGGCCCAGTGAGAGCTGATGGTTAATTATTTAGGAATTTTGTGGGTTGGTTTTAAAACCACTGGTAGGTGGAATTAGCCATGGTAGGTGATTTTACACCAGGAAAATCAGCAAGCACTACAAATCAAGAACTTTTGTTTTCAGAGATGGTACCCCAGCACACTTATGCTTCACGGCACCACAGCCTTCCAGTTTTCCTCTTACCTTGCAGGTTGCTCCTTCTGAGTGTCATTAACTTTCTTTTTAATCTTACCATCTAAACATCTACTTTCTGCCTGTTTACTCTCTAATACCATCAGTTTCAATACTATCAAACTCCCAAATTTATAGTCCAATTCTGAACTCTCTCCTGTGTGCAAGACTTATACACTTATATGCCTGCCTACACAAGAACTTCTCTTAGATGCCCACTAAGCATCTCAGATTATATCTGAGAAAGAATCCTTGTCACCTTCTCCAAAACTTATTTTTCTGCAGAATTTCCCATGTTAATGAATAGCTATATCATTCACCCAATAGCTTAGGTCAAAAGGCAGCCTGGAGCCATCTTTTTATTCTCTTTCTTTCACATCCTATCACCAACCTCCCATTTGGCTCTGTGGCCACAACTACTTCTCATCACCTCCATAGATGTGAACCTAACCAAATTTCCCATACCTTTTCTGTAGCTGCTAAACTCAACTCCTTGTTTCATGCTTGCCTTCCTGCAGTCCATACCCCACTCAGTAGCCAGAAGAACCTGTCTAAAAACTTGAGTCAGATCATTTTATTCTCCTTCCCAAAATCCTTCACTAGCTTCTTAGAACAGTTAGTAAAAATTCCACAGCCTTTACCATGGTCTACAAGACTGTGTCTGATCTGATTTCTAATATATTCTCTGAGCCTCTATCATATCATTGTTGTTTGGTTCTCTCACTGGCTTTCTCTTTTTCAAAAGCACCCAATTGGTTCTTGCCTCAGGTTTACATTTGTTTCCTCTGTACCTGAAGAACTCTTCTCTTCAGGAGTCCACATAGCTCCATCTTCACATCATTTAATTCTATGCTTAACATTTTAATTACTCAGACACCCTTCCTGACTATCCTATCTGAAATATCTTTCTGCTCTTTTACCCTTTGTTCCCTAATCTGCTTTATTTTTTATTTATAGTGCATAGCAGTGCCAGACACTGTTTTCTTTCTTTCTTTCTTTCTTTCTTTCTTTCTTTCTTTCTTTCTTTCTTTCTTTCTTTCTTTCTTTCCTTACTTACTTACTTAGTTAGTTAGTTAGTTAGTTAGTTAGTTATTCACTTGATTACTCTGTCTTTGTCACCAGAATGTAAGTTTCTTGAGGGTGATGAAGTTGCCTGTCATAGGCACTATGACAGCACCTAAAGCAGTGTCAATACGGAAGGTACAAGAATGTTTGCATAATGCATGGGTAACAGGAAGGATACTCAGGTGGATAGCATTTGAGCTTCGCCATAAGGAGAGAGTCAATTTTTACAAAATAGATGAAGTAACAATAAGTAACATCAGAAAGAACTCAGCATAGGTTGGGTTAACTTTGTGAAGGCCTCCATGTTAATCTATGGAGTTTATGTTTACTCTGAAGGTGATAAGGAGCTATTTCATATTTCCAAGAAAAATCATTTTTAAAAATAAAAATAATGGATGCCTATATAGATAACTGATAGGAAAAGAAAAAGCCAGAAACAGAGAATCAACTGTGAGAAATAAAGTAGAGATTATGAGGGTATTTACGAACTAAAACATTTTAAATCTTAAGAGAGAGAAAAGTCCAGATCTGAATAATTTTTCATAGTAAAGAAGAAAGATGACTTGCTTATAATTCACCATACATATGTATTACACTTTATTTAGTAATCAGGTCTTCAATAATTGGCAGATAGATATTTCATTTCTTCCTTTCTTTCTTCCTTTTCTTGTTTATTACATTGTTATATACTGTGGTACTGCATGATTATTAATGACATAAAATCAGCAATGCATGTAGATAAACTGTATTTAACAATGAAAAACACATCCAATATTGCTGAAGTGGCTAATACATGAATTCAGTAGCATGCTATATATTTTTTATAAGGAAATATTCCAAATATATCACTATGAAAAAAATTTCTGACTATAATCTGGAAGATTAAAATATCTGCAAAATTATTTTACACTTAACGTGGAGATATTTTGCTAACTATTTTAAAACATTATTGTAAATAACTTCAGCACCTTTAAAATTGATAGTAATAGAATATTATATGTTTGTATCTGTATAGTATACATACAAACATACATTTGAAACTCAGAAATAAAACAAATATTATTGGAAGCAACAATAAAATATTTCCATCAAACTGATGTAATGATGACTTTGTGTCAAAAGGTCACTATTTTTTTACTGATTTGAAAAAGGATTTCATGCAGTCAGCTCATTATTTCATTTACTAACTTGACCAATTCTTAGTTGAATCAGTCTAATTGAGTTTCTTCTGAGCCTTTGCCTATCACCTAACAATCAACCTCCATCTTCCCTGCTTTTCTTGTGAACTCCCTGTGCTCAGAAAAATGGTATTTGTTACTAAGAAATGACATGTCTTTCTCTTCCAGATCAGCACTGGTGATCTTTCTGTGCATTAGGAATTTATTAACTGTAAAAATTGTAGTTATAATCTGTTAAATTGGTAGAGATAGTGAATAGATTGCAGATTTCAAATGGAATCCACACATTTTGAAGGTTAGATGATAGATAAGCAGATCATAATAGAGTCAGCCTGCTTCACTTAACCATAGCTGGTAAAACACAAATAAGTTCAAAAGAAATTTCTTCAAAAAAAGCCTAACTATTGGATGTATGTGTATTCGTGCCATTTGCTGATAATCTTGTGTGCTTAGATTTAGGATTTACCTAGGTCCCTTAAGCCTTACTCTGGTTTATGCCTAAAATGCTAAGTAGGCCCATCTGCAGAATTGAGACATCTGAATATACGATGAAAAAGTGCATGTTTAGGCCAGGCCGAGCAGCCGTCATATTTTATTTGATCAAATTTGAGCTACAGATCTTAGCTCACACATGGGACACAGCCTTTGGCTCCTCTGGATGGAATATATTTCAGATGGGGCAGTTGATTTGCAAGAATAAGGTGTCTGAGACACTTCTCCTTTAGAATCCCATTAACTATCTTATAGCAAATGCATGTTGGGCTAATGAATCCCTCTTTGAATAAAAGAGAACATATTTCTGTAGATAATACAGATAAGATCCTGATTCTGAATATTAGAGCATCCAGTTTATTGCCATCATTATAAAATTTCATCAAGTATAGATCACCGTATTTACTTTTCTGACATCAGGATTTCTTAAGGTTATGTCAACTCTGTGGATCAACTTATGTTAGAATTTCTCTTTAAAGGTGAAGTAAATTGCTCTTCCATAGCTATCTATAAAATTGGTTGTGGTTTATACAAAATCAAAAGGTGTTAAAGCATTAAAATATGCTAATGGTTTATTTAGTTCAGCTCAGACAAAGATACTCAATGTTTAGAGTTAGATCTTGTAAATTCTTATTTTATAAAATCAATTGCAAATAGTTAATATTTCGATGAAAGACTGAAAATTGCAATGCAGGAGATAAAGTTTTAAAAATCAGTCTTTTAGATAATATCCAACTCTTAGGTACCAATATGATAATCTGAATTTTCTTTCTCTTTAATAATGTGTATGAATCTTTCCCCTATGGCATCTGTTCTAAATCAGTCTATTTTCCCATTGCTTTTAAAATTGGGTCAAGGTTAATCTCTTATTCCATGTTTGCTTTCCAGGCATTAGTCATGAAACTGCTGATGAAAAGGTGATTTTTGGCATTGAATTTAATTCAACTTTTCTGGAATGTATACCTAAATCCCAACAAGCATCTATTAAGTGGTATATCCAGCGGTCAGGAGATGAACACCGAGAGGAGGTAAGTTATAGTCATCAAAGAATGATCACCTTGAGGGAAATAGTGTAAAACTTAAAGCAAATTTTGGTTGTGGGAACTGTTCACCTTTTAGTACCAAGGGTGTTCTCATCACTATTTGATAAAAAGGAAAATAACAGCTAATACTTATGAACAACAAAGGTAATAATACCTTTGAGATAAGAATAGGTCAATTTAATACAAATGTGTTAATAATTATATTTAAAAGCAGATTAAATGTTTAAAAAGAAATTTATGTGATTTTTAAAGATTTTTATTGCTCATAGATTGTATTTTAGGACAATTCCCTGAACAATAACAAAAATGCAATATTTCCTTCCACCTTAGCATAATGACTAAATTTTAGCTCGAATTGTGTTCAATTTAGATCATTAAATGAAACATGCTGAGTATGTATAAAAAAGAAGTGAAATATCTATCTTTATCATATTGTGTGAACAGGTGGATAAGTATCTGCACATATGTACCTTTTCACTCTTATATATTAAAATTAAATCAACAGAGGAATAAGTAATTTGGTAATAGGGGTGTTCTATTCATCTTTTGACTTTTTTCTGCTTCAAGCTTTCTAACATATATGTGTGATTAAAATGTACCACAGAAATTTTATAAGACAGATAGATATGAATTTAATGGAATGAGTTTGGGTAGTCTGAGAAATTCTGTGTTAATATTAATTGAATATCATGAAACAAAGATTAATTGTCAGAATTTTTACTTTCCTACTTCAGTGCCAAAGAGGAAGCACTGATACCCAGTCTAGAGTTCAAAAATTCCCAATATTAAACTAAGGACACTGTGATGAGTAATGGAAGAAACACAAGATTCTGAATTAGTTGTCTTGAGTTGAAACATGGTCTTCTGCTCTCTGGTAATATCACTATCCCCTATGGGCCAGAATTTTATATTGTGAAAAAATAAATTCAAATTTATTATGAAAATAAAATGAAAAAATAAAATAAGAATATGAATTTCAAAGCAAAAAATTACTCACAAGTGTAAAATATACATATAAAATTGCAGAAACTTATCAGGAAGGATGCATAAAATAGAAAATAGTACTGATTGTGTGTTCATCTTGACTGCTGAGAATTTATAAGCAGGCCGTAACTTCTGTAATACTGTTTCTCTGCCATATAAAGAGGTAGACCAAATATTCTCTCAAATACCAGCCTCCTTTATAAATCTAAAAACATTTAAAATAGTATATGTAATCAATCAAACGTTAGTGTAGAACAGTGATTCTCAACCACAGGTGATTTTGCTCTCAGAATGTTCGCTTTTGGCAACGTTCTTGATTGTCACAACTGGGTGGGTGGGTGGAGGGTGCTACTGGCATCTAGTACGTACAGATTGGGAATGATGATAAGCATCCTACAATGCACAATTTCTCAAAATCAAGAATAATCTGGCCCCAGTTTTGGTAGTGTTGAGGTTAAGAAAACTTGGTGTAGAAGAATCAAATTTTATTATAGTAAATTGATTTAAGGATATGTTCAGCCATTACGTTAAACAGTTATATCATGTTCTTCATTGAAGATCTTCAGGAATAAATTTTTCTATCAACATGATGATAGTTAACATACTAACTACCAAGAGAATAACTTCATTCTTTATTATGTCAAATTTCTCCAATAAAACTTGACTCTTCATTATTACTGACAGGAATACATTCTAAGATTATGGCATATCCATATTTATATAAAATGTTATTTTAAAGGGTCCTATTTTACAAATACATATTGAAATATCTGACATGAAAGTTGATTTAATGTCTACATATAAAGCATTTACTTTTTATCCAAGAAATATTCAAAGAATATTATCTGAGTTTTTTTAACATGTAAATTTTCTTTTAGATACATTGCAATATTTTAGTTTTTTAGATTTTAAATTTTAAAATGTTAAATTTTATAGTGAATGAAGTTTGATAATTTCTTTTAGTTAAATATAATTATTTTCCCCATGGCAAATTTAATTCAACTTTTAAAAAAATATGGTACTCTCCTTGGGGTAATCTCCCAATTGTAGATACATACTTTTGCCTACTCATGTTTGCATTCACATATTTTATATTCCTAAAAATGTTTCGCATTATGTTAGTTTACCTCTTAGCAGTGTATCATATGGGCATGGTAGTACCATGCTCCATGAATTTTAATGCAGTAGAAAATAGTATATTTATTGAATTTTACTTAAATGTGTCTTAGCTCTGATATTTCAACCAGTATTTTCATTTATGTTTGTAAATAGGTAGTTACACATTGTCCAGGATATGCAGTACTGCT
Source organism: Eidolon dupreanum (assembly GCA_028627145.1). Lineage (NCBI taxonomy): Eukaryota > Metazoa > Chordata > Mammalia > Chiroptera > Pteropodidae > Eidolon > Eidolon dupreanum. The sequence continues at coordinate 31,865,053 of CM053514.1, forward strand.
TCCTGAGCTGAGGAAAGGGGCAAAATCCAGACTAGATTTGAAGCATGTTTTCCCAGCAGGATACCCATTGCCTCTTACAAAGGAGGTCACAGCTTGGACTCTTTCCTCCACTCAAAAAAAGCCTGAGGGAGGGTCCAGGATCTCCTGTGGCACAGAGGCTGTCACCAGGTTATTCTCTGCCAGAGGGAGAACATTTCCTCACTGAGCTGTTTCACAGTTGGGTGCTATTGGGGAGGTCATGAGTCAGTTATCTGCTGACTTTCTTATAAAACTGTGCTAGAAATTGATGACGTTTCTGCTATAACTAGTGAGTTAATTGGCAGTCCTCAAGCTTCTGTTGAACTTTCAAGATCTGAATGAATAAAAGAGGCAATACCTCATGCCATTTGCAGTAGTATTTTTTTCTGTGGAGTTTTTTAATATTTTAAAAGCACTTTCAAATATTTTCATTTTCTCCATGTAGGTCTTTGTTTTATTTTTGTTCTTTTTACTATAAAAGCAATTTAAATGGTTTTGAAAATATTGTAACACATACAGAACTGTGAGGCCTCTAAGCATAGATAAGCACAAATACTATTTTGATGTCTATTCCAGCTTTTTTTCCAAAAACCATTACATTATGAGCACTTTCCATTGTCATTCAATTTTAATACCATGTTTTTTCCTGTCCCTCACCCCTGCTGTTCTGATGCCACAGTCATCCATTAATGTTCCATGTTTTATTGAAATATCTCATGTTTTCTTCTATAAAAGTAATCAGTTTCGCTATATCTAAGTCTCTACTTTTCTAACCATGTTCTTAGAATAAATACTTAATAGAAAAATAAGTAAGTTAAAGACTTCAATTATCTTTATGGCTGGGGATAAACAACAGTATTAATGCTAATTTCTCATCAAAATCACCACATTAGTGCTTTTTCTGAGGCAAAATTTTATATTATAATTTAAGAAAGTCATTATGTTTGATATGAAAAAATATTATGTTGTGTTAGTGTCTATTTCTTTAAATATTACTGGATGTGAACTTCTCATGTTTTTTAGGTACTGGTTTCAATTGTATTTGGTGAATTAACTTACCTGTCATTTGCTCAGTTTACATCAATGTATTTCTTTAAAAATTATTTTAACAAGCATTTACATATTATAGATATTAACATTTTAATGTTATCTATATATTATAAATAAGTTTTGTTATGTTCTATATCTCTAAAAATTTTGTCTGTTCCTAACATACAAAAGTTTTATAATTTATATAGCTAAATCTATGGATTTTTATCTGTTTCTTTCTTATTATACTTAGAAATTCATTCTCCAATGAAACAAAATATATTTTTTCTAGTTATTTTATTTTATTTTTACAGTTACAGTTTATATTTTATATTAACATTTACTCAAAGATATTAAATTAATCTAAGTTAGTTATATATAATTTTAAAATTTTTTAAATAATTAACAAGTTGCCTCAGCATTATTTTAAAATAAGTCTTCCTTTTATGTTTGTTGAAGCCCTAGTCACTTCTAAGACATGTGCAATCCTTTAACTATGAAAGAACTGACAGGTGAATTATCTGCAAAGGAATTGCCATTAGGCTGCTATTATCAGAAAACGAAATCCCTGACCTTTACCTGCTGCTTAGTACCTAAATGTCCTTTGTCCCTTTCCACGTTACTCTCCTCATTTTAAATAAATTACCCTTCACTGAAGATCTACATTTAATAATGCCAAATATATTACCCTTGTTCACATTAGGCAAATGGATAGTCGACCCCAGTTCAAGCATGGTTTTGATTTGTAAGGCTGAGCAGTTTTTACTTATCATTTCTGGAGTGGAGAAAATTCCATGGATTTAAATTAGTAGGCAGAGATTACATTATCTCTTTGTAGAGGAGCTGAATCTTCTAAATTGACTGTGCCGACATTTCACTGTGGAGATACAGTCTGCATAATGCATCTTATTCCAGCATGAAATGAAAACATTACAGAGAATAAGAATGTAAAGTAGGCAAATGCTAATCAATCACTTAATTTCTGGGTCACAGATTTCTATCTCTATATTGCAAATCTCCTATGAAAATATATCAATTCAAAATGTATTTTGTTAGTGATACTATTTCTCTAAGGGCATATTTTTTTAAATTTAAGGAAAAAAATCACTTAAATGATATAATAGAAATTAGCTAAATCCAGAAAGCTTAAAATTTATTAAAGCAAGGTTTATATCTATAGGTCAAACCCAAAGAAAATTAAAGCATTCTATGTAAGAAAGGAGTAATTAAGAGACAAGTTTCTAAAAAACTCTTGAGTCCTGTGGGGACTGTATAGGAGTGATGGCATAAACAGGATACAAAAAGAGAATAGCAAATATAATGATAAAATGTTGCATAATATGTGTGAAATCAAAATCATAATTTCTTCCTGTCAGAAGATTCAAGAGAATAATGAAAAGTAGTAAGTCAGAGCTGTGACAATCTTTAAAGCCACATGAAACTGTTTAAACATTAGCAAGAATACCAGTTATGAAAAGGAAATCTAGAGATGAACTGGAAATGAAGTTACCCACTTTGACTGTCATGCTAATAACAGTAGATGATTTTCTATTATGCGAATTACAGAAATAAAAGCTTCAGAACATCACCTCTCCAGCTACATGGCAGTAGTCTGTAATGTTGCTAATAATACTTCACACTTTAACCTTCAAAGAGCTTTACTTTTAACCCCCCTCCAAAAAAAAAAAAAAAAAAAAAAAACACCATGTGCTATGTCACTAACTTGATAAATGAGAGACCAAGCTAGAAAGATAAATGAGTCATCATAAGAAACCTAGTAGATAAGGACCAGAACCTAGGCTATGGAATCAATGTTTTGTGTTCTAAGATGTATTTATATTCTAAAAAATTATTTGTACAGTAAAATAATTTAAAGGAAAAATACATATATATCTGTGTGTATATATACACACATATATATAGTGTGATCTATGTTTCTGTTTCAGATTGGCCTTTTAGAACCCTACCAATTCAAATTCACATTTATTTTAGGCACAAGACTCCTATGATTACTGAGAATGTAAGTGAATTCAAGGTTAGTTTGTGTTTTAAAATGTCTAGCCCTTTAGAATAAATTCCACAGAAAAAAATACTATACACCCCACTCACCAAATGGTCAAAATAAAGGAAACAAACAAACAAAACCCTAATGGTGTGGATTCCATGTAGGGAGAAGGCAGGCCTGGAGACCATTCAGCCTCATTAACCAGGGATCTGAGCTGTGACCTGCTTTTGGCCTCTAGTGGTACCCAGCCAGCTACACTTCTCTGGCACAGAGGGTGGTTGGTCATATACTTGTTAGTTAACTGGGCTTGTAGCCAGAGATGTTTCTTTTCCCTTTCTCATATTTCTAGAATGGAAGGATTTTTTTTCTACATATTTTTCACATAAAGATGCAGAATTTAGTCCACCCACTGTGAATAAATTTAATTTAGCCGTCTTTATGCCTCCTTGATTTTCATCAGCTAAAAGTCTACAATACAGGGGCAGATGTGTAAACTGGGAAATCTTCCAGACTTCTTTGTTGTTGTTGTTATTCTACTTAATGCCGAGCCACTTAACAATACTTCACATTAAACAGGGCTCTTGTGTCAGTAAACATGCCTTTAGTTTTATTGAAGATAGGTTCACTATTCACACCAGATTGTGGGCCAGGAAAGCGCAAATGTTTGAATTGCCTTTCAGTAGTATTGATTCAAAGGGTAAAGAGCATCACATTTCAGGAGAGGTTCTTTTTTTCATTGAGTGTTCTCACACTTGAAATCACATTACCATGTTATAGTATATTGAGGTATGACAAATATTTCCACAAATGGCATGGTCTAAGGTATCATATACACACACACCAGTGTCAAAATTCAATCCAGAGTAAGAAAGGAAATTCAGCTTTAAATGCTGCTAAACTTCTGACTATGGTCTTGCTCACTTACAGCTTTAACATCCAAAAGGCTATATGCATGCCTTTCCACTTGACTTTTAACAAGCCACTACTTAGAGTTTCTGTATGCTATTCAGAGCATTTGAATGATATTTGGTGATATCAAAAAAATGGAGTACATTCCTTTGGAATCATTATTCTATTCTACATTACAGGTAGAACACCAGTTAGTATTTGAAATCTTTGTAAAGGTTGTCAGTTGATAGTTTCCAATTTTACTTCATTAATTTTTATAGCTTTTCCTTTCTATTTGTAGACTGGGAGAAAAACTAACTGTATTCCAAAAGTTTGATTAGATGTAATAAGAAGTGAACGTGCATTTTGGGGAGCTATTACTTCAGCTGAATTTTTTCACTGTCTTCAACTATGGCTGACAATATTATGCTTGATGACAGAGAGACAGGGAATATATCTTTTAGGCTTATCTAAGTAAAACTATGTAGCCTGTTTTCATTTGCTCATAGTCCTCTCTGTTTTTCATTTATTACCTACATTTTTCCAATTTGCAGTTGAAACCTGATGAAAGGATCATCAAAACAGAATATGGACTACTGATTCGAAGTTTGCAGAAGAAGGACTCTGGGATGTATTACTGCAAAGCACAGGAGCATACTTTTATCCACACCATAGTAAAGCTGACTTTGAATGTCATTGAGAATGAACAGATGGAAAATACCCAGAGGGCAGACCACGAGGAGGGGCAGGTCAAAGATCTGTTGGCTGAGTCACGGTTGAGATACAAAGACTACATCCAAATCCTTAGCAGCCCAAACTTCAGCCTCGACCAGTACTGCGAACAGATGTGGCACAGGGAGAAGCGGAGACAGCGAAACAAGGGCAGCCCAAAGTGGAAGCACATGCAGGAAATGAAGAAGAAACGAAATCGAAGACATCACAGAGACGAGCTTCCTAGAGCTGTGGCTACGTAGTTTTTTTATTTAATTTGAAGAAAAGATTTTTTTACCTGCAAAAATACTGTCTTCTGTTTTGTACATCCCTTATACTAACTCATAAGAGTTTTCCATGGAGTTTCACTAAGGCACAAGAAAAATAACCTGAATAAGACCATGTATGGCGAATATGGCATAGTAAGGGCAAATAATTCATCTGAACCAGTTTTCTAAGAACTAAACTTTACCTGCAGTGTATCAGAATTATCCCCCAAATAGGGATTTATATATTTGTAAATGTTTTATGTTCTGAGTTTTTGAATTTATGATGTCATGTAAATAAGTGAGCTAAGCAAGCATCACATTTGATATTGTACTAAGGTGCTTTGTTGCCCTTGCGTGGCCATTAAGCATGGAATTTATCATGCTGTGGTGTTATAAGTTCTTATGAACAGATGTCATTCCACTCTAGAACTGACTGCCTTGTGGAGGGAAGACACAAATTCAGACAGCTCACATTATCAACAGCAGCTTTCCCAGTGAGCCGTTCACTCTTGGGGCATGGTTTAGGAATTTGGAGAGGTGCATTATTTCATTCAGACCACAGGGGTTATTTAGTGTACTACAACCTTGATTTACTTAAGGGTATAAATGCTCTTCCCAGAATTCCTTAGGATTCTCAGGAGTACAAGTACACAGAGAGAAGTTGATATTCAGTGATATGTTTTCAGATTGTATACTGAACTTTACATGGACAGAATGCTTAATAAATAAATATTTGAGTAAGATATGGGAAAACATTTTAATAAAATAAGGGAAAAGTCATGATATATATTGCATCTTATTAGGAAGGCATGCAGATGGAATCTGTGAAGAGACAGAAGGAAAGACAACCATAAATTCTGGCTTTTGGGAAAATTCATATCCCCATAAAAAGAAAGAACAGTCACAAATAAAGTGAGTGAAATGTAATGCACATTATTCACCAGAGTATAAGTAGCTGCCAATTTATAATCCATCTGCTAAAAAAATTTCAGATTATAACAAACTGCTAACAAAAGTCTGAGGAAAAGTAAATTTTCTAAAGGATCCTGGGACATGAGCACAAATTTATTTACAACCAATGGGATTTCTATATGAACTCTCTCTCTTTTTTTCTAAAAATTCATCATATTTTATAAATTATTTCCATTTACTGGCTTTATTCTCTTCTGAATATTGGATTTTATTTGAGTGAATAGAAAAAGCAATATATACATATATAGAAATAGAATTATGTAGACAACAGTGGTGGAGAGTGGGGAGATATATTTGTAATAGAACAAATGCAAAAATTTTGATAACGGGAAGGGTTAAATTAACTCTTTGACTTTTTTTTCACACAATCTTTTTGCATTTCTGAGATTATATGCTGTAATTCAAGTAGTGTTGTTTTAGTAATTTAATAATAAATAAGCCTACTACATGTAAATAAAACAAACTCACAACATAAACATTTTTCATATTTTGTTAGCACTTTCAGATATTTACAATTCGACTTTACCTCAATATACGTGCTGTTTCCTGCCTGTTGAAGCAGGACTCACCTTTCCTTCTTAAACACAAAACTCTTCTTCTGTTTTGCCTTGTCATGCCCTTTTTAGTGTGAAATGAAAAATTAGTCACTTCCTCACATGGAAGGCAACTTTTTAGAAAACTAAATAGGAGACATTGCTCGTTTCTCATGCATTCTACTTGTCTTGAAAGAAAAGCCTGTGAGAATCTGTGTGATCAGAGGGCAACTTGTTAGAGTTCAATATCATGTCTGTGACTTGTTTTACGTTCAAAACATTCTATCTTACATTCATTTTACTTGCAATGCTTGCCTATCTCAAAGTAGTCTACTGATATATGAGGTTAAGTACCCCTTTCGATAGGAAACTTCTAATTATTTGTAGATGTTTCACTGTAAGAAAAACTTAAGATTTGAAAACTTAGATTTTTAAAAAGGCAAACCAGAACAAATCACTCTTTTAAAAAATAATGCATAATAATAGTTGTAGTAGGGTCAGACTATTAATTGAATATCATAGCAAGAGTGTTTGTAACTATTGACTTGCTGGGCTAAAATGTTCCAAATAAGTGAGAGCATATTTTACTTTTTAAACATTTCCAAATATTTGTATATAGACCATAATGATCAAACTATAAATGACTCTGAGAACACTACATGAAGCTCAAATGTTAGGATTGACTTATGAAAATAAATTTGGTTTTCATTCAAATATGAATGTCCAAGCCATTTTTTAATTACTTCTTTCAGAAAAAAATTGGGGGAAACTGTTTTACTTCACAACTGATATTCTAGCTTGTTTTGGATCTAAATAATTTATGATAATGACTTAAATATATATTTGAATATTGTCAGTAAAATAAAATGTCATATAAAAAACAAAATATAGGCAAATATTTACGTGTATTTATAAAGATAGAGGACATCTAAGCTATGTTTAGTTTTTTAACCTTTTAATTGCCCTTGAGGAATAGTGTGAATTCATTAAATCTAGAGATGAGACACAATATATACTTCCTCACCACTGAAGGTTTTACCAAAATATCTTTGAAATAAAGAAAAATAAGACTATTGTTAATAGCTTCAAATACATTTGCTTAGAAATTAGCTTTCTATGGGGTGGTCTTAAAATGTCTATGTTTATTCTTAGATTCATATTTTTCTCCCAGTTTCGAATACATATGCTTTGACTTGTATATTCTCACCTGCATTTCATTGCAACTATTTTATGCTACTAAATGGAATTCTGCCTGTCTGCATTAATTTACATTCAATTTATTGGGAATTTTAAGTTTGTTTAGAAATTGATAATTAATTTATGTAGAACCCTTTTTTACCTTCCCTTCCCCCCGAAAAAAAAAGAGCTCAAAACGCTACATTCACATTATTGAATAAAACATTTTTGGAAAACAAACAAATTACTTAAGAGAAGGAACAATATTAATAGGAAATTTAGAAATTTACAAAAGCTACTACAGTAGTAGAATTATAATTCACACAAAATTTCTTCAATTTATTTGGAAAATAATGCTCATTTACAATATGCTGCCTGTAAAACAGTCTTACTTTTCATTTTTACCTTTCATCTATATTTGTTTTTTATATGCTATTATTCTGTTCCTGCTGAATTGTATAGACTAAACTACACAGTAAGTTTGCAGTGGTCAGTGTCTCTTTTTCAACATTATCAAAATCAAATTTTCAAGGACAATTCAATATCTAGATGCTCACAAAATATTAAATTGAGCAAAAGCATTAAACACTAATATTTTAAACTTAAAGATACATTTCATGTATATCATTAATGCAAATAGAAATCAAAACTGAAATAGCTTCCTTTTAGAAATAGCTTCCTCTTAGACAATGTTTTGGAATTAGTCATATTCAGAATTGTTTAGGAAAAAAAGATATGTAAAATGTTTTCATAGAAAGATTTTTTTCTCACAGAAAATGACTACAATATTTAAATAATTTAGCCTACATGTGAGATTAAAGATAAGATCTAAAATTCCAAGATGCTACACATTGACACCGCAAAGACAGGAACATGTACATGACATATACCTCTCATTTAAATATTTTGTAGTATAAAGTATTTATGTTTAGTTTGAGATAGAAGATTTTGGGGGAAAGGATAAATATGTCAGTTAATTATGTAATTTAATTCTGATATTATAAGTGGTTAGCAATCAATTTTGAATTTACAGTTTTTCTATATTAAAAGAAATGTAGTCTTGTAATCTAAAATAATTGAAAATTGTTAAATGTATATTTTGTTTTTATTATAATAAAACACAAACATTAGTATTCTATGGTTATAAACAGAATGTTGGTTTGCGTACAAGTTTTGTTTTCAAACCCTAAACATGGTTATCAAATTTTGTACATAAAATTGCACTAAATCAAATACCAAAGAAAATATTTCCTGATGATTTTCGGTAGATATATTCTGCACTGTAATTATGCAATAATTTTTCTTACAAAAAAAAAAAGTGTCTCCCCTAATTAATACAATTACATAGTTAAGCTTTACTGTGATTTAAATTTATACTTTAGCAGACTGAGATGAACATTATTACCACACAAAACTACTTTTAAGATTTCCAATTATTGTCTTATAAGTGAAATTTCACAATACTCATCTACGTGTTTAGCTTTATGAGTATAATTTATTAAAGGAGTAAGCTGAGGTTGTTTTTTTATAAAGACATTTCTTGAATTTCTTTTAGAGAAAATTGTATTTCTTGCCAGTTTGGTTAGCACATGAAGGATATTTAATATTAGCCAACAGATAATATTATCATAATATCCCTCCAATCCTGACAATGAAATAACCTGTAGGGATGTTACATAGAGAAATGTTGTTTCTGAGTGGTCTGACAGGCTTCAAATATGAGAGTTTACAGTAATGCATATTCTTTAAAAGAAAAAAAAATTATACAGGGCATTCTTTGGTCCTAGATCATGTTCGAGCTATTACTTTGAATAAAACACAACCCAAGATCAATAATTGAGAAAATTCCAGAAGTATTCCTTTGAAAATAGAAAGACACATGCATGATTTTCTGGACAAAAGAAACAAGAATTCAACATTAAAGTTGAGAATCAAAAGCATCTATGACCACACGACTTGCTATTTGCATTAATATGATTTTACTAGTCCAGGAAACATTTGCCCAGGAAGATAAAGCTTCAGAAACTACTATGGGAGAGAAAGAGTCTATCCACCCAGCATTAGCAGAGACAAACATTAAACATTGAGAATTGCAGTGGAGAAAGACTGGTTATTTTATTATAAATGGTACCACCCAAGGGTATAGGAAGCTAATGTTCAAAAGCCTGAACCACCTGATCCAGGGTTTAGGGTGGGTTTTTGAAGGAGGTAATGAGGAACAGATATGCACAAGTATTTGCTGGGCAAGTTTTGATTGAAGGATCTTGGAGATTGACCATTTGTAGTAACGGGGTGTCAACACTGGATCTTTCTGGACAATGAACCCTCTGCTTCTGAAAGAGTTTCAGTGGTCAAGTTCCAGTTATGTTCCACTTCTTCGGTTCCCTGGGGGGTGGGATAAGACTTTGGTCCCAGCTGCAGCTGGAGGTCAAAGTTCTGTCTTCAGTACATGCTCCAGCTGCATGACTTGGGATTTTGGTCTGTTGTCTCTGGAAACTCAGTATCCGGTAAGCAGAACAAGACCATTTTGAGCTTTTTCTGTGGTTATAATACTTTATTTTCTGTTTCAGTACTCATGTACTTTTCTTTGTGTATATATTGGTACAAACATACATCTTGGAGAGTGATTTTGCAATATCCAATGAAGTTTAAAATGCATATACTCCAAGAACCAAGCTCATCATAGTTAAGTACATACCCTTGAGAACCTTCTCTGCATGCGTAATAATAGACATTTTCAAAAATATTTATTATAGAATTAATTTTAATAGAAAAAAGAGGACAATTTATATGCCCTACAAGAGAAATGGATAAATTGAAGTATAGTCACTAAGTGGATACAGAAGTTTAAGTGAAAGAAAAAGAGCTGCATGCATGCATCCATGTAGAGAATTTCAGAAACCTTCTGTTGAAGGAAGAGAATCAAGGAGTGTAATAGTGCAAACAGAATTATATTTGGTATATCAAGTTTAAAGAAGCAAGTTACACTGTTTATGAATACATATATTCATATGTAAGTAGTAAATATATAAAAACATTTCTGGAAAAGTTAAGCATCAAATTCAAAATAGATTTTCCTCTTAGAAGTAAAAGAGTGAAGACATAGGGAACTACAACTGTTTCAATAGTTTCATTTAAAAAATTCTATTCATTATTATACTTATATATATATGTGTAGGAACTAGTGTATTTAAATGTTAATATTTGACAAAGTTGGACATTAGGTACAACTTACACATATTACTCTCCACATTAATTATGTGTACTTAAATTATTTCATAATAAAAAGTAGATTAAAGATCTAAATTTCAATAAAAACAAATTACTCAATAGTAAATTCTAAAGAGAGAGGAAAATAAAAAGAGGGAAAGAGAGAAAACAATAACATACAGAAATATTAGATATTCAGCCATTATAATAGATACAGACTTCCAGTTCCAGTTACTCTTACATTATAGACTTTCTTAGACACTCCGATTATTTCTAAAACATGACAACTAGAACCTTGTTTGGCCTTAGGGACCCTGGGATAATTTCTAGTTTTGAAAGCAATGCCTAAGACATCTAGGATATCGAACTATGTGCTTAATAGCCAAAAGACGCTAAACAGCTGAGTTGGCCTTTCTTGGATTGAACACTGTTCAAGGTTGATATTTAAAATACAGAGTTTCTTTTTTCTGGCTTACAAATCAAATTTATAAGCCAACTCATGCTCTTTAGGTAACCTGAAGAGGGAATAGAGATACTTATAGCTAGCAAAATATCTTTAAATGTTCCCACAAATAATTATTTTCTATAGAAAAGCGTCTATATTAATTTAATTTACACTTTTTTAATTAACTATGATATTTTGTTCATGTACAGCGATAGAACAAAATTTAGTCCAACATTTTGCCCTTTGCAAATTCTCAATTTTATTGGGTCCTGTTAGTGAGGGGTTAATACATTTAAATATGTATTGTAGGAATATAATGGGGCATATTTGGAGAAAATTAATTTAAAGTACATAAACTTGGATAAGAAGAAAATGAAACCTATTTACCAAATGGGAAATTATCATTTAGAATAAGGAAAAGGGTTGTTTAATGGCCCACAACTCACTAAGCTTTTAATACGTTGAAACAAATTATTATCGGGTTATTATCTCCAATTATTGAATTGTGTTCTATCGTAGACTTTTTCTACAGGTGATTTTTACTATTGAAACACAAATAAAAACTTAGAATCTCCTATGGTAATTTGCATTGCTGTTTTTAGTTGTTATACATATTTGTAGGTAGTGGTAAATTTCAATGGCCACCAGCAAAGTTAAGAGTGAGAATTACCATACTTTATTCATGTGTGGAAACTACAGAAAGCTGGACAAGAAGACAAGGGTCTGAATATTGGGAGCTTTATAACAGGGGTTCCAAAATCCCTGGCCACAGACCAGTACAGGTTTGTGGCCTGTTAGATCCTGGACCATATAGCAGGAAGTGAGCAGTGGGCAAGGAGTGAAGCTTCATCTTTGTTTGCAGCGACTCCCCAGCACTAGCATCACCGCCTCAGCTCCACCTCAGATAATCAGACATTAGATTCTCATCGGAGCATCATTCTCTAGTGACAAAAAAGTTGGGGACCACTGCTTTATGATTCAGATTAGACAGAGATTTAATCTTATAGACAGGAAAGATATTTTGGTATTTTTAAATAGAAATGATAAAAAGATTTTTATCAAATTTACATATGAGAAATAAACATAAAGTGAAAAATAATCCCTTGATTTTCATGTTTTGCAACTGGATAGATAACAATATTTAGAGTGAGTATATCGTAGTTTCAGCATTGAACTCTGTGAGTCTGAGATGATTTGTGGAGCATCTGGTAGGCTGTTTGGAATATGGGTTTTGTGCTCAGGAAAAAATGAAAGCTGGACTTATTTTGTGGTCACTGACATTGATGACATGAGCCATGTAATGGGGAATGCAGTGAACATTAGCAGAACTGGGTGGCCAACTTGGACCCTAAATTAATGGTGTATCATGATGTAAGTTATCATTAATTTCTCTGTACCTCAATGAGACTTCTCTAAAGAACCAAACAGCTAAAAAATTTATGATTTCTCCTTATTTCTTCCACAAGAAGCTAAATTTCTTAAAGACAATATCTATTCTCAAGGTCTAGTACAATCTCTAGCAACTAAAAAAGACAGGTAAATCTGCACTGTGAAACAGCAAAAGAATTTGCCTCAAAATTATTACAACTCTTTATTTAAGAAAAAAATCCACCAAATGGAAACATTTTCTAAAATTCCAACCCTGTGAGCTTCTTTTAAAATGAAATTAGTAAATTGATGAAGACCTATATTTGCATATTCATCTGTTTTAAACAAAACAATGGTATTGTAGGAGTGGTTTCTTGTTTTGTTTTATTTTTTTCTTTTTTATTTCAGGTGGACACAGTGCCATAAATTACAAGGTTTAAATTGGTAGAAAGGTCTATATAATTGATAATGGGTGGTTTGTTTAAACACAAGAACTTTGAAGAAGTTTTTGAAGAAAATTTAAAGGATTTAAATTCATAGCATAAAGATTATAGATTTCTCTGACAGATATTGTTCGGTTAACAATAGTTAAAATTATTTTATTTTTGCCATAGTATTTCTCTGTTCAATTTACATTAAAGAGCACATGTCCTAACTACAACCTTCTTGGAAAAACACTCTACTAGACCTTGAAAGTCCAGTACTAAAGGGGAGCAAGCCAAAGTGCCAACATTGTTTTATTTGTACTTTTTGACCCTGTTTACATTTTTTCAAAAATGTAATTGAACTAGGTCTTTTTTACATTTACACATTTTATCTCTTAAATAGCAAAATAAAGTTAATTTCTGTCACTAACTTAAAACTATTAAGATGCATTACTCGACATGCATTATATATTTGAAATATTGACATTTGAGAGTTTCGATTTTAATTTGAACCCAGGATGATGTGTGTAATTTGATGGGCAGAAGTCAGCTCTTCAAGGTCCTGCCCTGGAAACAAACATTCCTAACCATTAATGAAGTTTGGAACTATTTGCTTTCTTTGTTACCATATAAAACAAAAACAAGAAGCTGCAATTCTCTATTGGACACTTTATATTCATTAAAGCTATTCAGAAGCATATTTATTTAGTGACATTTTACATATCAAGTGTACAAATAATCTAACAAAAAATAAAAATAATTACTTTTAAGTACACAGAAAATTGGCCGAGATTTATATGATAATGGTGTATATCTGGGGAATCTAAGAAGGAGTGTTATGCCACACACACTTTGACAATTCTCCTTTGTTTTTCAGTTTATTTCATCAAAGGAGTGACTATCATGGAGGAGTGGTCTGTGGCATCTCTTTCCAAGATGACAAATTGGATAAAGTTGTTGTTCATCCCTCCCAGTGTCATTATAATGGTGTGAGCGAAGGAGAGAAGAGGACCAAAGGGGAGTAAAAGTGTGCTCAACACTTTTATTACTGGTGGGGAAATACATATATCAATAAGCGTAAAGAATCAGTAATAGTGTGTTAACAGGAGTATTTATCTTAAGTTTGAGTTGCAAGCCATCCATAGAATACAAGGAAAATGAACGTTACTAATACCCACCAATTATTGAATGCATACTATATGCCAGCTACTTTGCAAGCATGATATCAGTTAATTTTCACAATAACAGAAACAGGAATTATTATCTACATTTTTCAGAAAAAGAAGCTGAGACTGGCAGAGAATAAATGTTTGTCTAATGTCATTACAAATATTACAAAGCTGCTAATGACAGAATGCAGATACATCTTGCCTGTCTGATTTTAAATTCCAAGTTGTTAACCATAACAATACTATCTCTAGGACCATTTATAAATTGGAAAATGTGTATGATAAGTATTTTCATTATTGCTACATGGAAATTTAATTTTGTTTCTATTTATTAATAAGTGATCGTTGTAAAGTTAATATTTTAACAATCTAATAAAGTAAATATTTTAATTTATATTTACTAATGATACATTTCAGAATTCCAGATTAAATGAATTTTACAATGATGTTTTATTTATTTTACACACACTGATACAGTTTGTACAAGTTGTAAGCACTTTAGAAATATTAATTACCACAACCTCCTGTGAAATTAGTACTATTTTGATCTAGATTTTAAATATGAGGGAAACAAGGTGCAGAGAGTTTAAATAACTTGCCCAAGACCACAAGGGCAAAGATGGGGTTCGAACTAAATCGATTGGCTCTGAAATATTCTGAGTTGCGTCACATCTGCAAATTTATAAAAGCAACACTGACTGTCAAACTCAATCCTTAAACTCTGTTTTAAGAATAGATATTACACTATTACAGTCCAGAAATTATATTTAGGATGACTGTTAGCTAATTACCAATTAGCTGGTAATTGAATAGTCATATTAATTTTCTACATTGCAGTATAAGAATTTTTATTAACTGAATCTGTTCTCTTTCTTCTGAGATGATGTCCACTTCTATGATTCTCTGAATTAAAACATTCTCATAGATTTAGAAAATGCAATCATGGAGTTAGGAAATGGCATTGAATTCACTGGGTAGTACTTGTGACACCAGATAAAATAATTATGTTGACAAATTCAATTAATAGCATTCTAGTTATTCATTCACATTTTTAAACCTGAAGCCTTTCCTTTCATACTTTTTGTTACTTTTGTGTTTTAATATGAGCTTTTCAGCTAAGAGCAATTGTGATTTCCAGAGTGAGTATCAAATAAATATCAAATTAAATTTCTCTGCTAAATCTGAGATGGTCTGTTGGTTAAAAGTTATTGTTCTTCTTAGGAGAAAAGAGTGATAGTGTCTGTAGAACTTAAGTGAATTATGGCTCCATTTTAGCAGACATATTAGACAGAAAACCTCTACTGAGGCTTAGAGGACTTTATTTCATTTTTTTTCTTTTGGCATAGATCACTTTTTCTACAGGGAGCCAAGTTTGTAATCAGGACATGTGTCAAGTAACACTATCAATAGGAGCAGGCTGTGCTTTTCTCCAGAACAGCATTTGTATATTCTGTGCTGACCAAGGTGCAGGACTGATTAGGCCCAAATGATTACACATAGAAGAGTAGATTCCAAAAGAAAGTCACAGACAATTACTATAATGAGTATTTATAAAAACAATGAACTAGAGAGAACACCTTGTCCTAACACTTTGACTTCATTGAAGCAAATAGAAAAAAAAAATGATAAAGGAGTTGTGATTAATAAGGTTTTAAACTGTATGTTACTAATGGGTGAAAATCTGGCAATTTTCCACCAATATTTTATTCTTTACTTCAAATTGTCTCCTGTCAAATTTTTGTATTTAAAAAGGATTTATTATAGGAACACATTGTGAATTAATAATCTATATCATTTTCCAGTATTACAAGAGAGAATGAAGCAACACAGACAGGTTTATTAAATTGTGTCTTTACTTCCCACTTGGATCTCTTTGTGAAAGTTCTCATGTCACTGTTGAAGTGGAAATGTCTCTAAAGCAATAGCATCAGACATATTTCATTAGAACAATAATCCCTTTAAAAGCAAAATCTAAACTCTTTGATTTATTATTTTTTGAGTGTGTGTGTGTGTGTGTGTGTGTGTGTGTGTGTGTGTGTGTGTAGGCAATCTTTATTTATCATTCTGACTTTTTCTACTTTGAAGATAAGTGAGAAAGAATGAATCTGACCAGGGGGAAAAAAAAAGCAAAGAGGACATAGGAAAGCCAATGTTTTTCTACAAGGATCTTAGTATGCTAGGAAATTGATAAAAGTTAATCTCTTTTTCTTCCTGGAATCATCTCCAATGTGATTTCCATAGTTTTTTTCTAGCCTAGTAAGACTCCATAATATCCTTCCTCGCTATGTCATCACAAGTTAGCCAGTCACATACTCATTTGACTTAATACATACTCATCCTTGGTAGACATGAATGCACTGAGTCATAAGTATCAAGTCCATGTTTAGTTATGTATTTTATATATATATATAAAATGTTTATTTATTTATTTATTTACGTACACATGTACCCACATATAACAAGTTTTATGAGATTTTGATACATCAAGAACTAAAAGAAATGAAGAAGTGAAGGCCAAAGAAAAGAGCAAGGGGATGGGGATAAGAGAAGAATGAAGGTTAAATTGATAAGTCAAATAGTAGTAGGGAATACAGCTAAAAAATTAACAGGAAATAAAACCTGAATGAGAAGCTAAGTGAAAGGCTTGAAAGAAAGCAGAGTAAAAGTTTCAAAAGGTGGTACTCAAATTCTGATATTGATTTGTAAGTAATATAAACATCAGAATCTGGGATTTTAGACAGAAGTTACAGAGATTTATACGAACTAAGGTGGAACTATGGTAAGCAAAGAAAATTGTTTCTGCAGCTTCTTCTTATCTTGTCTAGTTCTTAATTTTTGACATTCTCCAGGGAAAATTCTAAGTTATCTGAAGCCATATTCCTTTGGTTCAAATCCAGTCTCTACTATTTGAGAACATTTAACTTTGGGAAAGTTATTTATTCTTTCCGTGGCCCACCTGTAAAGTGGGAATAATAACAATATCATAATATGCACTATGTAGGTTTTAGCTATAACTATTATTTTTCATAGACAATTTATTTTATGCCTTTAGCTCTGCTTGCCATTTCTATTTGAAATATTCCTAAATAACCATCTCGTACTGATACTCTTCTCCTAAACTCTAGACTCCTATGCTAAAATTCCTGTTAGCTATCACTTTCTGGATTTACCATTCATCTCAAAGTAACATAACCGAATCTGAACACATGACCTTATATTGTTTATTTAGGTGGATGGTAACATGCAAAAATTTCCCTATCTTCATTATCTCATAAAATAATTTTTGTCTTAATATAGGCACCTCCATTTGTCAAATTGCCAAATTGTTACCACTTCCTTTCTGTGTTCCCTGAGTCTTGCCTTATACTTCTCTAATCCATCTTTCATAGATATGCCCGCAAAATTTCTCTAAAGGGAAAATCTGATAATTCCACTGCTTTTCCTAAGGATTGTCTAACTCTTTACCATTCACAAACCCAAAACTTTTCATTTCACAGTAATCCTTCTGAGTTGGCTCCATCTCACCATTGTACCTCATCTCCTACTAGTCCCACACTCCATCTTTTATGCTCAAACAACACATGCAGTTTACCTTCTGTGTGCTTATACATGCTGTTCCCTCCACTTTGACTGGCCACTTTCTATGTCTACTTGGCAAACACACATATTTAGAGCTTCAGATTCAAAGTGTTACCTTGATAAATTCTGCACTGAATCTGGCCATCAACCTTGGGAGCGCTCTTCTCTTTTCCCAAAATGTCTCTATTTACTGAATTATAATTCATCCTGATTATTTTGGAATTTTGGTATTTGAGAATTGATTTGTAACCTTAACATCAGTACTCTTGCATTCATTCATAGCCATGTGGATAAGCTTTGTACAGGCATGAGCTACAGCGCTGTTGGTTTTGAGTTCAATGTTAATGAATCAACAATATATTTGAATAAGGTGAAACACAGAAACACATGTAAAACCAAGTTATGTATTAACTGGTTGATGAAAATGTGACTAGTGACATGTAGGAACCTAACCCTGTGTTTCCCTAGAAGCAATGGTTCAGTATTTATAATATAGTGTTTGCAGTGACTTTATAAAACATTACCACAGCCAATAATGAGACTTGACCATCCATTTATTTGTTAACATGTCCGTATGTAAATGTTTTAAAGGTTGTTATTCTGTCTTTTCATAATATCTGTCTCCAAGGTCTTGAACAATTCTCAAAGTAAATATTTAATATATATTCGTTGAATGCATAACATGAAAATATATGTGTATGAAGGGATTAGAATATATGACATTGTAACATAATGTAATGTATTATCTCTAAAGAAATAGAATAAATTGGGTGAGTTTTAATGAATAGAAAGAAGAAAATGATTATTCAAGGATGGAGCAGGTTAGGGCACTGCCTTCTGGATTTCAGTGTCTGAGGAAGGGGTTGAGGGTAAGTGAAAGAACAGAAATGGTGAGATAGGAATCAAAAGTCTCTGGGAAAGAGGAGTTTTAAAAGAAGTGACCGAGGACAGAAGGGTTACATGGGAGGCTACAGATGTAAAGCTTACATTCCTTCAGATCTAGTAAGGGTTTCTAGTTTCCCTTCTTTCTCTCACATTTTCTGTGTTTAAATATGTTGACATATCATTCCTATTCACCTAGAATGGTGATGGTTTTAGCACAGAAATTTCTATCTCCTGAGAAATTCCTTAATTGTAGGCAAACCAAGATGATTGGTCACCCAGTTTACAATCAACTAAATCCTGAAGCATAACACTTCTTTCTTTTCTTTTTTTTTTTTCTTTTTTTTTTTTTACAAATTAAGGCAGTGTTAACTTAGTTTAGTGTTCATCTATTGTTCATTAAAACTATAACTGTCAGACCTTAGTTACTAGGCATTGTTTTGTTCTTAAAGACACAAGGATGAATTTAATATCGCCCTCTTCCTCATGGATCCCTGTGTAACATCTCAAAATAATTTAAATTTCAAATTGTTTTTATAAATATGTGTTGAATAAGTCTGGACATTCATTGTTATAGGTGCCTCTTATATAGATTTTTTTTTAATTTAAAGACACTTTTAGAGACGTTTTGATTTATAATAAAATTTAGAAGATTGTATAGAAATTTCCCACTTGCATGATAACATGCAAAACCTCACCCGTTATCAACATCATTCACTACAATGGTGCATTTTTCAACAAGGAAAAACCTACACCAACACATTAAGTCACTCAAAGTCTGCGATTTACCTAAGGGCTCGCACATGGTGTCCTATATTTTATAGGTTTGGACAAATGTATGATACATATATTCATCATTATATTGTACCAAGCTTTTTTACTACCCTAAAAATCTTCTGTGCTCTGCCTGTTCTCTCCTCTCCACCATCCCCTCCTTTTGAAATCCACTGATCTTTTTTTTTTCTCCATAGTTTTGCCTTTTCCAGGAGGTCATATAGTTGGAATCTTTCGGTATGGAGCTGTCTTAGATTTGCTTCTTTTACTTAGTATTGTGCACTTAAAGTTTCTGTATGTGTTTTCATTGCTTTATAGTTCATTTCTTTTTAGCGCTGAATAATTTTCTTTTGTCTGGATGCATTATAATTTATTTATTCATTCACCTGCTGAAGAACATCTTGGTTGCTCCCAATTTTAGCAATTATGAATGAAACCTCTGTGAACATCTATGTGCAGGCTTTTATGTGGATGTGAGTTTTCATTTCCTTTATGTAAATATCAAAGAGTGTGATTGCTGACTCATATGGTAGAAGTATGTTTAGTTTTGTAAAAAACTGATAAACTATCTTTCAAATTGACAATACCATTGTGCATTCTCACAAGCAATGAGTGAAAATTCTTGTTGTTTCACAACTTCACTAGCATTTATTGTTGTTAGTGTTTAGAATTTTGGCCATTCTAATAGGTGTAGTGGTATCTCACTGTTGGATTTTTTGCAGGGATGAATAACTAAAGTCTGTTTCCAGAGAAACATTGTATATAAATGCTAGAGCCATTTTTAAGTTGTACTTAGGTGAGACAGGTAAAGCAACTTCAAGAAAAAAAGATCTTTACACTATATAGAGGAGAAACATGTTGAGGAATAACATAATTTGGGAAAGATGGAAGAAGAAAGTTTCTGTTCCCTTATACTGAATATTATCAGGTTTCTCAAAGACCCAAAAACTCATGTGTCTGAATCACAAGAAATAAAAATAAATAGGCTCCTTTCATATACAGCTAACCCCTCCATTAGTATTTTATCATGTTTTTCTAGAATATTTGTAAAACTGGAATCAAAAATTCTTTTTAGATAAACAGTCATAAATACTTTCCCTGTGATAGCAATGCAATTATTGTACATGATAGCTAAATTAAATTTAAATTTTATTTTGGTTTAAAAATAACAGTTCTTACTAATGGTAATAATGAGACTTTTAGGTATACTTTACTTTCTAAGTTATCTTCAGTTTGGTAAAATTATACTTACTATTTACATTACCACCTAGTATAAAAGACCTCCATAAGAAAGTGCTGAAAAATTTTGCACAAAACTCTACTATTTTTCCCCTAACTCAATCTTTAACAGTTACAAACCCACCCTAGTTTTGTTTACTGTTCAAAGTGCTCCCCAAATAGCTTTACCACTGATGCTTTCCTTCAAAAAACAAATGTATTTTGTATATTATTGAAATATGTAACTTCATTAATAGCAAACTGCTTATTTACAAAAGGGGATTCAATCAGTGCTTGTGCAATAGATATATAAACATTGGATTCAGATCAAATTTGCAATTGTGGCAATGAAGAAAAACATATGATAGGCTTTGAGCTACTTGAATATATTTTGCTGGCTATAATCAAATATTTAAACAAAGTTATCCAACTTATATTGATTCCTAGCAGTCTGGTGTCATTTGATTTATACTAAAAGTATGTCTATGTATTTGGCAAGATAGTCAAAAGTAAAAAGAATAAAACAAAGCAGTTTTGGCAGTTCAGGATTATTTACTTGATTATAAGTTCATAAGACAATGTAACAACACTTTAATATATCCTAAAATAACAAAAAGATAATATAATTTTATACAGATAAGTATATTTAACATTGATCATCTAGTACGCACATTTGACGTGTGTGTACTAGAAAATCCTGGAAATCAGAGTCTTGAGTACTATTCTGGGAATTGACACAGACTATGGCTACTTCACTTAGATGAACTCTGCCTGTTTTTTTTCATGAAGATAAGAAAATTGGGATAGAAGTGTTTCTCAAACAGTGCTTTTTGAAATATTCTTCTAGAAAATTTTAACAGATATGGCATTGAAAAGAGGTTGATTGATCACATATGTTTGGACAATACTGTTTGTTTATATCCTATCTTAAAAATTTACCATGAATATTTGTAAATGAAAGACTAAATAAATTAATAATATAATTCACCTTTTTGAGGGGACAATGTGTTTAATAAGTTAACTGAACTTGAATCACATTTTTATGTTAGTTTTTAGCATAAAGCTATATGATTTCTAAAGTTTTTCTTATTTTTGAAAATTCATAATCATATTTCTGAAACAATTAAATAACATGCTAATTAAAAATTCAGTCTCTAGTAATCTCAAATAAATTAGTGATCAACGGCAGAAATAAAGATTTTTAAGGTATTTTGCTTTTATCAGAAAATGTGGACTCTATTTTACTTCTAAACTGTATTTTTCTGAGCACAACATCAAAAAGCCTTCATTCCTTTACATCACATTCACAGGGGCCAAGGTCAGTGCTTAGGATTTTCTGGTTGAGAAGAGGAAGGCAGTTGGAATTATATTAGATTAATTTTTCTTGACTAAATTCTTCCTTAAAAAGAGGTCAGCAGATTTGTAAGTTGGCTAAATGGTCATTTCTTAGACACGTCTACGTTTGAAATGCCAGTCTGTGCAGCAGGAGGGCACCTGAGGCTTTTTTACCTGAGTACTGAGAGTGTCTTTAAGTGTATTTACTATGTAGTCTCTTTCTCTCTTTTCTGGAGAGGGAAATTTGAGAATTTGAGATTGATAATATTTTGTAGAAATTATAACCATTTGCATGAAAAAAATTAAATAATGTTTATGGGAAATCTATCTTTTCTTTTTCAGTTTTTAGAAATAACATACATTTCTCCAGATTAGAGAGTGAAATGACTACCTCTCAGACCACTGCCTTTACTTCCCTGCCAGTTTCCATGGAAATTACCAATTAGATATAAAAATAAGAAAAAGCTACATCAGTACAATAAAGTGTATAGTAATAAAAGTAATAGAAGACCTCCCAGAAATTTCAATATCTTTGTTATATCTAGACAGATGGAGTAAGTTTAAAGAATAGCATGGAAAAAACACTTGGGATTTTTTCCTATATTATTGTATTTTGAAGCTAATTCTGACAAAATCCCAGTAATATCCTTTACACAACGCAGAAACCACAAGGGGGAAGTTATAGTGGGTGGGATCATCAATCCAAAAATGAGATACTTGGGAATTGTCCTTTAAATCATGTAGCCAAGCCAGGCAGAATGCAGACACCTATGACACTCATTAATTTCACGGAATGATTTCACAGGAGAAAAACTCCAGTGTGAGTGAATAGACAACAATAGCCAAATGAATAAAAAAATTCTGCATCAAAAAATTTGGAGGTCTACTAGCTAGACCTGATGTTTCCAGCTGACATGAACGATGTTTGCAGAATTGACAGTACACAGACCTGGCCAACTGGTGACTGTGGTGATCAAGACAAACAAGGCTACTCCATGACTACTCCTGAAACAAGACAGAGACGAGGCAACTCTCCAAACTATACAAATAACAGCTTCTCTGCTGGGTAAAATGAGGGACAACTGCTTCTTTATCAATGACATCTTTAGCTTGGTTTTAGTCCTCTCACCTTCTGCATAAAAATGACTAAGACAATCAGCTGCTGAACTGCCCCTGCTTCCAGACAGCACTTGACCCAAAATGGGCCTCCACTTCTCCACCCCTTCTTGGAATTGTATAGTCCTAGCCCCCATTACTATTATAAGCTCCTCTAGAAAACTTCTCCAGATAGCCCACATGTCAATAGCAAGGTAAATAAACTGAACAGGTGTGTTCCTGGAAGTCATGACCAGTGGGCTATGACATCAGCTTGAATCAACAGAGGATATGATTCAGTGTGAATTAGATTGACAGAAAATCAAAACAAAATCACCAACATGAAAGATAATGAGAAAAAAATTTTAATTTCTATTTTTTCTCATTTTCAAATAGATTTAAGAGAATATAGAATTCTGAAACTTGAACAACAATTAAATAAAAAGAAATTCGAACCAAGGGAAGATTTCCTGAAGACAAGAAGCAAAAATGATAAATTTAAAAGTATAAGGTAGTCAGTGACTATTAGATTTGAGGTTGCATAAAATTAGTTGTGTGAAAGGACAGTAGAATGTAGAGTGAATATATTATATAAGAGCACCCAGTGGATGGGTGAGCAGGGCTTGAATCCAGCCCAGCATACCAAGTGCTAAGCCATGGGTCTTGCCAAAGGGCAGCTGCCTTTGTTTAGAGGAAGGAGAACATTTTACACCCCACTTCCTCCCAAACTCCATCTGTACAGAAGACAAAAAAGTCAGAATAATCTATTATCAGACCTGAATAAAAGTATATTTCAAATACAGTTTTCATAGATTACACTATTTCTTCGCATGCAGTAGGTCATGACATATACAGGCACTCAGAAACCCAATTGATCATCATTTGGGCATTCTGTAAGACCTGGGGTAGACTGGAACCCTAAGAGTTAATCTTCTCCAGCTGCAAGAAACCACATCTGTTTACCCTTGTTTACCATACATTTTCTAAGTCTGCTATGACATAAAATTGGTGTGGAAGCACTGACCTTGAACAATTCACTTATTCAGTCAATCAATATTTATTAAGTTCCTATGGTGTACTTACTTCTGGAGAGCAGCTGAACAAAAGCGCTAAGATCCTTCATGCATCCTACATTTCTCTATATTACATTATCTTTTGCAGTGTCCTCCTAATTTTATTATCTCTCTTACTACCATACAACTCTTCTTCAGAACTTCTAGCATCTTAATTAATAAGATCACTTAGTTCCAGATGTCTTCATCATTAGCTTAAGATATAATAAAATAATAATAGTAATAATAATAATAGTAATAGTAATAGTAATAATAATAAGCTCAGTGTGAGTGAGTCTGTGTGAGTAAATGTGTATTGGAAGTGTGTGTTTTGGGTAAGATAACAATTTAGTACTAAGAAAGGTAGTGTGTGGGTGATGCATGTCTTACAAATGTAGTTCAGGTCAATTCTATTTGCATATTGAATATCTCTAGCAAGTTTCTTACTACTAAGTCAGCTTGGTTAAGGTGAAAGCAATCAGTTTTCCTGCTAGGGCCATTGCAGAAATCTATGCAGGTTTAAACTTTTAATAGCTTTTCTTAAACTTCTCTCTTACTTTATAGGTCCTTGCATGAGGCTCATCATTTTCAAATCTTTTTTTCCTTTTTTTCTACAACTCTAACCATTCCACTCTCAAATATTATTTCAAATTGTTTTTCCAAATTCTCTTCTAATAATTTCTGAATAGAATTGAAATATTTCCTAGTTGAGTTTCAGGCTTAAATATGAATAGTAAGAAAAGAAAATAAAACAAAATCAATATCAAACACAAAACAAAAAACCAATAGAGATTTCATAGCTACCTAGTTGACCATCACCTTTCCCTTTCCCTTTATTCTCCTTCAGAAACCCTTTTTTCTAGCTAATTTCTCATTATAGTCCCTGATATAGACCCTGTTCTCTACATTATAGCCTTCTGAATATTCTTATCCTCTATCTTTTTCTTTCTCCCCTTAAGCAATTCATTATATACTGAACCTGGACTTGTTATTTAGCAGCTTTATCTCAAATCCTTAAAGGGATCATATCCCCTAAAACAAAATTAAGACACATAGGTCAACAACAGCATGCGATTTCTACATTGTGATAGTGAACCAGTATTGTCATTAAATAAACATGAGAATCACTGTGGATAACTTCAGCAAAAAGAAAATGAGTGAATTGTAATAAGTGAATCGGGGACCTCATAGAATTGATAAAGCTTAGTATATTGCCTAAAAGTAGAAAAAAGGCTGTCTATTTCCCTTAAATTTTCATAGTTGGATATAGAACTCTGGGTGCCCTATTTCAGTGTTTTATGAAATAGGTGTTCTGACTTTTTAAAGTAAATTCTACATTAATTCATTATTTCAATGCTGCCTTCTCTTTTCTATTTCACTCTCTGTGTTCTAGCTCCTTTTCATGGGCTGCTACTTCTATTGTTCAGTTTTCCTATATATTTATGATATGCCCAGCACAGTACTCGACACATAATAGATGTTTGATTAATATGCCTCGCTTTTCTTATATTTTCTGTTTCAGTACATCTTTTACCCACGGTTTCCCTCTCTCTTCTGGTTTACTAAAATGTTTTTTTCTCACACTTCATCTTGTGTATAATCTGGGCTCACATCATTCACAATTCTAAACTTCATTGTGCTTATAACTTAAAGGCAATGCCAAGTCTAACTATGCTTAAAATACTAAAGGGCCAGTGATTAAACTTCAAAACAAGTATGTTAGGCCCACTGTTAAGAAAAACTATTCAAATTCATAGTTTTTTCTATTAGGAGTGGTGTTATTCTAATATCTCCCCCTCACATAAGAAGTCCCAACTGATTAGACTCAGTGTCTTTTCCTCTCACATATCTCTTCCCTTATACACTTGTCCAAATATTATACTAGGAAAGAAGACAAAGGGAAAAGAGGTAAACATCTGTTTCTAAGTTTTCCCTTTTTTCTCTGAGTTCCCTTGAGAACTAGGACTCAAAATCATATAGAATTTGTTCCCTTTAAGATAAAAGGAGATACTATTACCCCACATGGTAAATAAATCATAATAAATCTGAGACACTGAACAAGATGAGCATTAGCAAGAGACCGGAGAGTAAGTTTGGAGAATCTGAGCATTAGCCAATTGCTCCCTAATGTCAAACCAAGATCCGGTAGAAATAGTCATTCCAACATTTGACAGAAAAAGTCAAAGGTCAGAATTTAATGTCACCATAGTCTAATTTTCCAACTTCATTGGGTAGGTGCTTAATAAGGCATAATTATTTGTTTTGTTTAACAAGTTTGGAGCAAAAGAAGATGTAGAGTCACAAAGGAGAATGACTCCCAGCTCTGTGATTCTGATGAGAACACTCTAACCTTTTTGTTAACGACAATTATGTTAAGGTCATTACTTTGTCAGAGTTGATTTCTTTGCTTAGAAAAAATATGGAACACAAACATATCATATTACACAGAACTACTAATGTCACTGATGAATCTTCACTAATTACGAAGAAGTGTTTAAGGTCAGCAAAAAAGAGCCCTGAATATTGGGTGATTAGATAAAAGGGTGGTTACTGCAACTTCTAAGTGAAAGACTGAGTAAAGCTAGCAGAAAGTTCCACAAAATCACCATGATTTATTCACAGAAAAAGAGAATGAGAGCAAGAGCAAGAATTAACAAGATTGAGAGGAGAGAGAAAGATCTTTTCACAGCAAATGTAGTTAATGCTGACTGTATGAAATTTCAATTAATAACATTTTTTCTATTGTGTTTTAAGTTTATTTCTTATTTTTTAATTATAGTTGGCACACGATATTATATTAGTTTCAGATGTACAACATAGTTATTAGGCATTTATATAACTCTGAAGTGGTCACCCCGATAAGTCCAGTACCTATCTGACACCATACAGTCATTACAATACTGTTGACTATATTCTCCATGACATACTCTACATCCCCATGACTATTTTGTAACTACCAATTTGTACCTCTTAATGTCATCTTCTCCTTCACCCATCCTTCCAACCCCGCCTCCCAATCCAGCAACTAACAAAAAGTTTTCTGTATCTATTAGCTTGTTTCTGTTTTATTTATTCTGTTGTCTAGATTCTACTTATAAGTGATATCATATGACATTTGCCTTTCTCTATCTGATTTACTCCACTCAGCACAATACCCTCTAGGTCCATTCATGTTGTCACAGATGGCAAAATTTTATATATTTTTTTATGGCTGAGTAGTATTTTGTTGTATATATGTACCACCTCTTCTTTATCCATTTATCCACTGATGGACACCCAGATTTCCTCCATATCTTGGCTATTGTAAATAATGCTGCAATGAACATATGGATGTATATGTCCCTTCGAAGTAGTGTTTTGGATTTCTTTAGATAAATAACAAGAAGTAAAGTAATGGATCCTTCTTTGTCTCTTGTTATAGCCTTTGTTTTAAAGTCTATTTTGTCTGGTATAAGTATCATTACCCTAGCTTTTTTTGTTTGTTTCTATTTTCATGAAATAACTTTCTCCATTCCTTTACTTTCAGTCTGTGTGTGTCTTTTGATCTGAAGTGAGTATCTTATAGGCAGCATATGTAAGAGGCTTGTTTTCTTATCTATTCAGCTACTATGTTTTTGATTGGAGCATTTAATCCATTTACATTTAAAGTAATTGTTGATATCTCTGTAGTTATTGCCATTTTATTACTCATATTTTTATCTTTTTTTTTCTTCTTAAAGAAGTCCCTCCAACATTTCCTGTTATACTTGTTTGGTGATTATAAACTCCTTTAGCTTCTTTTTGTCTGGAAAACTCTTTGTCTTTCAAGTCTAGATAATAGCTTTTCTGGATAACCTTGATTTTAAGTTCTTGCTTTTCATCACTTTGAATATTTTGTGCCAAACTTTTCTGGCCTGAAAAGCTTCTAATGAGAAATCAACTGATGGTCTTATGAGAACTGCTTTTCCCTTGTTGTTTTTAAGATTCTCTCTTTGTCTTTAACCTTAGGCATTTTAATTATGATGTGTCTTGGTGCGAGCCTTTTTGGGTTCATTTTTGGGGGAATTCTATGTGCTTCTTGGACTTTTATGTCTATTTTCTTCATAAAATTAGGAAATTTTTCTGTAATTATTTCTTCAAACAGGTTTTCAATTTCTTGTTCTTTCTGTTCTCCTTTTGGTACCCCTATGGTGTGAATATTGGTATGCTTGATGTTTTCCCAGATGCCCCTTAAATTATCCTAATTTTCTTGGATTCTTTTTCCTTATTGCTGTTCCGATAGGGTGTTTTCTGCTACCTTATCATTCATATTGCTGATTCACTCCTCTGCTTTATCTAATCTACTACGAGTCTCTCTAATGCATTCTTTATTTCAGTTATTACGTTCTTCTTCTCTGACTGGTTCTTTTTTATATTTTCTATCTATATATTTATATTTTCTATCTCTTTGTTAAAGTTTTCACTGAGTTCATCTACTCTTCCTCTAAAGTTCATTGCTCATCCTTATAACCAGTGTTTTGAACTCTGCATCTGATACATTGCTTGTCTCCATTTTGTTTAGCTCTTTTTCTGGAGCTTTGTTCTGTTCTTTAATTTGGGACATGTTTCTTTGTCTCCCCATTTGGCTGCCTCCCTGAGTTTCTTTCTATGTATGAGGCAGGGCAGTTATGTCTCCCAGTCTTAGTAGAGTGGCCTTATATTGTAGGTGTTCTAAGGGTCCAGTGGCAGTCTCCATAGTCACCTGAGCTGGATGCTCCAGGTGTGTCCCTTGTGTGAGTGATGTGTTACCTCCTATTATAGTTGAGCCCTGGTTGCTATCTGCAGGTCAATGATAGGTACTGGCCCTCAGGCTGATCAGTTGTAAGGATTAGCCATGGCTTCAGTGGAGGAGCTATTGTGCAGGGCTGACTCTATGGAGCAGGATTTGCTTTAGCCAGGCTCTTGTGTCTGCCCAATCTGACCTTTGGGTGTGTCTTTTGTGGAGGTGGTTGGGTGGTGCTCTGTTGTGGTCTGACACTGGCCACATGGGATTTTGGGGAGGAGCTCTATTGTAGGCCAAGTTCAGCTGTTGCTTGTGCCCTTCCCAGGGAAGGTTGGCATAAGCTACAAAGTGATCTGCAGATGGTAGCCACTTGTGTTGACCTTAGAGCTTTCAGGGAAAGGTCAAGCTGCATTTTAAAGCACTAAGATTGCTCTTAGTGATGGTCTTGGGGCTGCTCAGCAAGTGCTATGGCACACCAAAGCCAGATGTTGTTTTTGGGAGTTTGAGAATCTTTGAAAGATTTTAAGAAAGCCCAAAGCACAAGCCAAGATAAGCTGTTTGCATGGAAAAGCCACTGAAAGTCGCTTGTGCCTATGCAGGCCATTTAAGAGGAATATCTCTGACTTCAGTCACCTTCAATCTCACTCAGCCACATTCTTTGCTGGTTTTCAGTCAGAAGTTATGGGGATTTCTTTTCCTGACACTGGAACTCTGTGCTGGGGAGCCCAATATGGTGTTGGGATCCTTTTGCTCCTCAGGGCAGATCTCCACAACTGAGATATTTTTCCCAATTTTTAGCCGCCGCATGTGGGTATAGAACCATCTCATTTCACACCTCTGCTTCTACTCCCAGTCTCCACATGGTTTCTTCTCTCAATTAATAACAACTTTAAGCATAACAAACATGACATCAGAGATTTAAAATATAACTTAGTACGCCTATTTCCTTCTCTTTCTCTCTTTTATCCTTGCAAGTTGTTTATGTCAGCAAAATTAACATTTAAACAATTAACAAAAAGAACAGGTCTTAGGCATCAGAATAGCTCCTTAAATTTGAACCCCAGGTTCTCCATTTTCTGAGGAAACCTTGCCTGCACATGTGTCTTAACCTCTCCATGTCTCTGTTACTTTTTAATAACAGCACACAATTATGAAACTTAACATTGACAATCTTTGTGAAATAAATATTTATTGAAAACTTAACTAACACTCAAGAACACTAATCTCCATGCCTCTTGGTATTTATGCCCTTCTGTACTTCCCTTCCACCTTGAATCTGTGCTGGTTCTCTGATACACTTTAAACAACAGCAATATCTAAAGAACAATATATAAACAGTACAGAAGTGACATGGTGTAAGTCTCAGATCTAATTCTTAAGAATGTCTGGGTATTTCTATTTTTGAGCTTTTGAATGCCCTAAACCACCATGCAACAAGTCTTGTTACCCTGCTGAAGAGACCATGTGAAAAAGCCACATGGAGATACCTTATGGAGAGGACGTGTGTAGAGTGAGAGGCCCTGAAACTGCAGAGAAACAAAGAGAAGCCTGACCTTCCTGGCATCCCAGCTCAGCCCAGCCTTCCAGCTCTCCCAGCCTAAGAGCTAGACTTGTGATAAGGCCATTTGGAATGCTCCAGCCCCAATGACTCTTTACCACCATTGGTGTGAGAAACATAAAGCAAGACCATAAAATGACTATAAATTCAACTCAAAGAACTATGAGACATAATAAATTGTTATTTTAAGGCACTAATAGGATGGCGGCAGTTTGTTTACAGTAAATAATGAAACAAGTAACAGGGAAAGCATACAGAGCTATGCAGTTCAATGTGGTAGCCACTCACCACAGAGGCTATCGAGCACTTAAAATGTGGCTAGTGTGCCTGAGAAACTGAATTTAATGTAATTTAATTAATTTCAGTTTAAAAGTTGAAGCAATGTAAAACATTTTTTTAAACCCAATTTTGTTTTGATAGGATAAGATTTGACTTTGTTGAGTTGTCTACAGTATTGTTATTGCAGTTGTCAAATATGTGTGTCATTTTTAGTATTACATATAAACACACTACCTAAACAAGATTATAATATATGTTATTAATAATTTTATATCAGTCATTATTGAAATGATGATATTTTGGATATATTGGACTACATAAAATAAAATAATTAATTAATATTAATTTCACCTATTTCTCTCTACTTTTTAAAATGTGATTTCTAAAAAACTTAAAATTTCATAGGTATTTGCATTGTATTTTTATTTGACAGGACTGTTATAAAGGATTAAATGTAAAATTGTTTTGAAGTAGATTCTGTTTTTTAGAAGTTTTAGATCTCGCACTCAATTTCCACTATTATTATCTAAATAAATAATATTAATTATTTTGCATGGTTCATTTGTTACAATGAATAAAATGATATTGGTATCATATTATTAACTAAAATTTATTCTCCATTCATATTTCCTTAATTGTTACCTACTGTCCCTTATTTATTACAGAATTCTATCCAAGATATTACATTTAGTCATTATATCTTCTTAGGCTCTTCTTGGCTGTCGCAATTTCTCAGACAATCTTGGTTTTATACAACTTGTAGTGTGTTGAATGGTAGCCTTTAAAATATATTTTCATGTCCCAATCCCTGAGATCTGTGAACGTGACTTTATTTTGGAATGTGACTTTTATATGTGATTAAGTTATGAGTCTCAGGTGAGATTGTCCTGGATTATCTGGGTGGACCCTTGATCCAATGACAAGTGTCTTTATAACAAACAAAGGAGAGTCTTACAGAGAAAAGAGGAAGGAGTAATGTGATCAAAGAGGCAGAGACTAAAGTAATATATCCACAAGCACAGGAATGCTGGAACCACCAGAAGTTGTAAGTGTCAAGGGATGGAATCTCTCCTATGTTCTCTGGGGGGAACACAACTCTGCTAACACATTTGGAAAAAAAAAATAACCTTGATGCTTTTGGTAGTGTTGGTTGGCTATTATCTTGAATACTCACTATTGGAATTTGTCTATTTTTTTTTCCCTCATTGTTAGACTGGGGATATTCATTCTTGGGAGGAAGACCAGAGAAATAAAATTCAATTTTCATCACTGTGTCAAATGTGCACACTGTTAACATGATTTATCACAGGTGATACTGACAATAATCATATGGTTCAGGTAGTTTCTCCACTATGAAGTTACTTTTTTCCTTCCTCCTTTTTATATTGTTTCCTTTGAAAAAAGTTTTGACAATCAAAATAAAACATAATTAAATGCATAGAAAGAGTTGGTCATGAGAGCTACTAAGGAGAAATAGATACTGAATGGCTACTGGTCAAGGAGAAAAAAAGACCAATTTAAACCACAGTGTAAAAATGGTAGGCCCACATTTGAAAAGGAGGAGAGATCTCTACTCCTCTGAAACAAGAAGAAATAAATAAATGAGAGGCAAAGACATAGAAATATTGAATAAGTAACACAAGAAAAGGTTAAAGACCTCATAGATAAGAGACTCTTTTAAAGAAAGAAAGATTTTATTCAATTCAACAAACATTGAGGCTTACTATATACTAGACACTGGACTTGAACCCCAAAGAAACTAAATTTAGCAAGATTTAGTTTGTCTTAAGATAGTTAAGTTGAAAATGAAAAATGTCATATGAATAAGGTATAAAAATAAATATAGCAATGTAGCAATATTTTAAAGGGCAATAAAAAGCAACATTCACATTCATCTGAAACTCAGGAAAGTTTCCAAAGATTAGCTGGTATTTGAGAGAAAAACCACTAACCACAAAAACTGACACGGTAGAATGACCTAAAAATAATTGTCAAAATAGTTCTCAACTTTGCAGTTTCTGAAATATTGTTTGTCACTGATCCAGAATTGATTAGATGTAGGGATAGAATTCAAGCCAAGAAAAATTATAAAAATATAAACCAAAATGAAAAGTATTAATTATATTGAGAACTACAACTGCCAGACAAGCTCTATGTGGAAAAAATTATGTGAAAAATTGAAGTATTAAAAGATTGTTTGATGAGCCTTGAACAGGAGAATGGGTATTAGTTATTTACATAGGTTCAATGTGAAAACGCATTAACCTGGCAAGCTTTGGTTCCATGATCTGTAAAAAATGAGAATAAAAATACATTGTACATCAAAGTATCAAATGAAGTGAGGCATGCCAAGCCCAGGGTCTGGAATGTAATGAACTCCCAGGAATTATCAACATTTCTATCACCATTATTATTTGTTTAGCTGTCATTTTCCTTCCCCATCCTGGTTTCCTTCAAGATGGCAGCCATATCATACTCATTTATGCTCCTCTAGTGGCTAACAACAACAACAAAAAAGTCACCAAGAAGAAATAGAATAATAAGTTTATTCTAACTAATTAACGAGGAGTGGATTGTATTGAGGAGTAAAAAATAAAAGTAATTTAAAGATTGATAGAAACGATGTGCTTCAAACTAATTTTGTCCTTTAAAAAATACAAAAACTATGTATACATTTAAAAAATGTCTTATTAAAAGCCATTTTAATATTTATGAATATATTCATAAGAAAGTGTATACATAAAAAAGCTGCAGATCCATTTGCAGCAGTACTATGTCCTGTTCTTGATCAAAAAGAATTAAAGATAGGCATGAGGGTGTGGGGGCTGGGGTGGCTGTGGTTTGGAGACTTGGTTGCTATTTATACATAAAAAAAGGAAGAGAAAGTATCATAAACTTAAACTAGGGAGGTCCAATACTAACTAAGTCACAAGGTTGTCTCTATGGACTGCGTTAAGCCCCTTAACAACTTCTCTGTTTTATTCTCTCCATCTGTTTTACCAGACTATTGGGAGAATTATTTAGTTAATGTTGAGGACTATATTTATCAATTCCACAAAACGTCTGTTATTTAATGATGAGAGAGCTCTAAACGACGCCGTGGGAGTATCACAGGGGCTAGCAACAGCATATTGTCAGTTGAATCCTTTAGAGACACACAGGACAAAACATGATATGTAGTTCTCAAAGCATTTAGAATTGTGTTTCAAAAATTATTTTCTCCTCTTACTCCTCCAAGTCAATTGAGTTTTCTACTTTGTGGGCTTCACAAGCAATTTGTTTTTTTTTTATGATGGTGGAAATTTTAAGTAGTCTTGACATTATCCTGAAAACGATTCTTCTAAACAGAAATTACAGTGACACAAAATGTACTACAGGGTGATAACCTCTCTTTCTACGTATCCAGGAATAGGAATGCTTCACTTTAACTCTCTGCCCAAGATCTCTCTCTTTTCCTTTAGTGAAAGAAACAGTCTAATGTGTGGAAACTTGATCCTCAACTACAGGCTGGGAAGTCCTCAATATATCACATTTAATTCCAATTTTTTCTATTGGGTATACAATACAGAGAAACTCAGAATTTGAAATAATAACATATGCTAAATAGCTCAAGGAGAAAAGAATTTTCTTTGTGAAACAAGGTTTATAAACAGTCTACATTTTAATAATTTTACAATAGGCATCATTTTAACACAATGAACATGAAAGTACAGCCCAATATGCTTTCTTGTACCTCTGATTTCCAGTTCTAGACTATTAACTCAACACTTTGTAATCTGCAACTAATTATGAACATTCCTATTTCAAAAAAGAACCATAAGGTAGAAAAATATTCCAATACACTTTTAATCAACATACACTATGTCAGTCTTATGATAAGTTCTGGTAAATAAAATCCCCTTGAAAATGAAACTTCCATATGAGGTGAATTTGTTCTTTTAGGTCAGTAGGGTACCATTTGGTAAATTACCTCTGTTCCTTCCTACCACAAGAGATTGATATTACCTAACATATGTGGGCTGGTAATGCTCACCACACATCAAATTCTCTTGAATTGCTTCAAGGATCATGCCCGGTTTGAATAAAACTGAAAATATTACTAATGGATAATTTAGACTTTAGGCCTGAGGCTAGATTCATGCTGTTACTCGGTCAGGATATTAGCACTTTCCCTCCTTTAATTTATGTTTGCACAACAGTGACATGAGTTAAGCTCGAATATCCTTCCAGAAATCTGGCCTGAATGGTTCTTTGTGTGGATTTAATTTGCACCCTTCATTGTATTTCTGTGTATTGTAGTTGCTTTTATACCAGGTTGAATGGAATTTCAGACATGACTAAAAGGAGTTCTATTTTCATGATTCAAAATTAATTATGCCCTGGCAGCATGAACATAGCTCTCTGGGTGGTAATTCTGGAGTTAATGTTCCCACTTGAAAATGAAAATACTAATTTTTGATCTGTATTGAAGGTTATCATATCTACAGCGCATGTGTTTGGCGTGGCTTCAGAGTGTGGTTCCAGTAATTTCTACTGTGCTTCATGTTAATCATTTTAATGCAGGGACTCAATTTCCTGTCAGAATCACAAACAGAACTAGAATTCCAGTTGCTTTCCAGTGTGGAGGAGGGAGGTGGTAACTGAGATGTCCAGGCAGGGTCAGCGGGGCCCAGAGGCAGCTTTACAGAAGGTTAAAGTTGAGACAGATTCCCTGATCTGACCACTTTACATTTCTTGTCTTTTTTTCCCTCTGTACTACTGCAGGGGCTTGTAGTATATATATATTTATTTGTTTAAATTGACAAACACTCTTGGAAAAGTTAGGAAACTTGACCTATGTGCTCCAACATAAATTTCACACTTCAGTATCCTCCATTCCTGCTATCTTCTCCAGTCAACTCAGTTCTCCTGCCTGCCTCCTTGTACTCTCACTGTGCAGATCAGGCCTCTTGCCTGACCACCTAAAAAACCTACATGGATTCTAGTACAATTCTCAACTTTGGATCATCATTCATATGTCAGTGATTATTTGAATGGATAGCAAGTTGACTAAAAATTTAAGTCATTTGAATCGTGTGTGTGTGTGTGTGTGTGTGTGTGTGTGTGGTTCTCTAGACAATATTCATATTTTAATAGTATCCCATAAAGGCAGTGGTAGGTAAATTATGAGGTGCCTGCCTGTCTTATATCCTACTTCTAAGAAAACCCGTCCTATGTATTACTTTATGTATCATAAGATCCTTCCCTCATACAGTCTTGCTTAACTGGGTCAGGAATGGACACCTAAGATGTGGCCAATCAAATTAACTCTTTGAGGAAAGGATTTAAAGATCAGAAATGGAACTAATTAGCTCTAGGGAACATAGTTTAAAAAAAAAGCCATGTAAAAACATGTATTAAAGGCAGTATTTCTTGATGTCCATTTGAGTGGATAAATCAAGGGAGGTCAATCTGTAAAGAGTAAGAAAAATAAAGCAAGTATGTTGAAGAAGATAAAGATCATAATTTCTCTTGAAAATCAAGGAAATAGAATAAATGTCTTAATTACTTTTCAATTCTTTTGAGGCCTGGTTTTCATCTTGTGTGTAGGTTTTACAAGATATGAATAAAATTTCTTTTATCTTCTGTTAATCATTTTTTTCTAGTGCTTTCTTGCACTTTCTTGTCTTCCCTCCCTCTGCCTATTTCTCTTCCTCTCTGTCTCTAAATCTCTTTTGTTTCCTTTCTTTTTCTCTTCCCTCTGTCTCTCTAACTCTCTTCTCTGTCCTTTCTCTCTCTCTCTTTCTCTCTCTCTCTCTCTCTCTCTCTCTCTCTCTCTCTCTCTCTGTCTCTCTCACATGCTCTCTCTTTCCCCCACTCCCCCTTTTTCTTCCCTCTAGTTCTATTTTCTCCTCTTTGTTTCTCTTAAAACCTAATTTTTTTCTAGATTTATTTTCCTTTCAAAATAGGACAATGGAGCTTTTAAATATCTTGGTAGGAACACTGCAAAATCCAAGTTTATTTAAAAGTAAATATGTTGTTTTGAGGAATTTCCCTTGTGCCCCTCAAATATCACCTACTTTACCTAAGTGTATGTAAGAATAGCATTTGTGGTAGTGTCTTTTAAAACACTGGATATTAAAGCTTCTGTTAGCTTATTTTGAAAAACAGTGTGAACTGTTAACAGAGCTCTGATCTATTTTCAGAGGTGAGAATGGAAATTGTGAACTCTGAGAAGCATAATGGTGTTTCTGCTGTCATTTGTGTACGGTTAAGTGATACCCTGATGGTGCTAGTTCCCTCAACAGTATTCTCCTGATAATTCCAACTCTCCAAATATTTTCACAACTGCCTCTTCTAAAAATCATTGAGTAGAAGGGAGACATAAAATGTAGAAATTTAAAATTAAATCTTTCATTTGGTAATGCACTGAATAGAAAGGGGGTATGAGCTCTTCCAGATATTTTAAGATCTGAGGACACTATAGGAGAAATGAAACCTCACTTTCTGTATGATGCTATAGTTTTACATGTGGTCATTTTAATGAAATTCAATAATCATCTGCCTAAAAAAAGGTAATAGGCTTAAATAACTAAGGTTATTCTCTTATCTTAACCCAAATTAAATACTCTGTTGTGTTGTTTCTCTTGGATTAGACATTATTTCAAAAATATGAATGATTTGAGAGTTTATAATGTTATATCTACATGTTAAATTATAATTTAAAAAATCCAGCCTCATATACCCACCAAGCAGCTTGAAAAATAGAACACTCATATATAATGTAAGTATCTTTGTAACCCTCATATAAATTTTACTTTTTTTTCAATCCATTTTCTTCTTTTGGCTCCCTCCCACCCATATATATCCCCGCCTTGGATGCCAGACAAGGGAGAATATAAATAAAGAGAATATTTATCCTTACCTGTTCTCATCTTACTGTTTTCTGTGTTTTACTATTAAGTATGTTTGCTCTAAGTTTTGTGTTGATGCCTTTGTATCAAAATGAGAAAGTTTCCTTAAATTCCTGGTTTACTGAAAGATTTCGTCAGGAATGGAGATTGAATTTTGCTGGACAATTTTTTTCTATATCTATTAAATAGCCATATATTTTCCCTCTTTATTCTGAATTGGACACTATAAATTCTACCTTCTGACCCAAAATTCTTATGAGAGAATCTGTTTAGTCCGTGCCAGGTGTAAACATGGGTCCAGACAACTGTCCAGAGGAGGAGACAGATTAGGTCCATGTGGATCATTGCTCATTTAATAGAGGCTATGGTTAAAGACCCAGTGGTGGAGGATGTGGCATGTCCTATAGCACATCTGGGGTGGGGATGGTGAGAAGATGATTGTTACCTCTTATATACCTTTTTTCTTGGTATTTTAATTTTAACATGTTTATTTGGTAGTCCCTTCTCCAACTAAAGGCAGTTGTTGAGTTAATAAAAGGTAAATGTACAATGTCATCAGTATTCACTAAGTGTGATAAGTCATAAAGAAAACAACTAGTTTGTTATAAGTCACGCACACACACACACACACACACACACACACACCCCTCCAAAAATAGAATCAATAAATCATTAGAAAGCCATTGTGTTTAAACAAATTTTTTTTTAATTTCTTTGTCCATATTTTACTATTGAAAACACATATTATAGTCATTGGTAGATTAAGGCTAAAGTGTTAAACTAATTTATAATTAATTTAATATACTCAGCATACTTAAGAGATTATCATAAGCTGGCAATATTTTATTTCTCATTATATATCTTGGCACAATACCAAGTCTGACATTAATTTGCAAGTTATTCTGATGTCAACAAGTTAGCATTTTTTAAAAAAACACTAAGTGACAACGTAACTCAGTGATTCAGTAATATGCCTAAATGCATCTGTGCACAGATGATAAACACACTATTGATGTAGTATGCAGAAAATGAAGGGTCATCACGCTGGTTTTGGCAGGATGGAACAACAGGAATAATAAAAGAAGCATAGCAAAATTTAAAAGCCAATGATTTGACCTATTTTGCAGTTTTGAAATGTTGGTGAGATTTTCTATCAATCTAACATTTTGAAAATAAAACTCTCTATCAATTATCAGTTCAAAACTCTATGTTTGATTAACTTAATGCAGTAACTTACTGATAACTTCGCTTTAACTGTTAATATTTGAATTATTAGCCTTAGCAAAGGTTCTCTTCAGGTAGTAGGCCTTAAAAGATACTATAACTCCTTGATATATTTGTCAGATCAAAGAGGTGGGATTGGAGGGAGAAAAAACACTTTGATATTGGGATGAAGATTATTAAATAAAAGGAGGTATCTGGAAGCATTACCAATAGTAAGCGAAATCTTGAAAAGTATATTATTCTCCAAAAAGTACTTCTCTATTTTGCTGGCATAGTAATTCAGGAGGGCATCTTAAAGAGGATCTGGGTCATCCATCACTTCTTATTGCTACATTAATATTCTGAAAGTGTGTGTTTATTGATATGCTTGAAAGCCCTGGGTTCTTCCTGTGCCAGATCACAAAGAGTTTCAATGTACAGCCTGCAACATTGCTCCCAAACAAGATTGTAATCCTGTCTTTAGAAGTTTTGAAATCTGCGATTGACTTGGCCTTTTTGATTGATGAAAGTCCTTTAAGAATCTGTTTTCAAAATAGGGAGGTTTCATCCATATTGAATGCATGTTCCAGCAATTAGTTTTCTTCCACAATCAGATGTAGAGTTTCCTCATATTCTTCAGCTACCTTCACATCAGCACTCACAGACTCATAATGAATGATTCTTGAATAATTTAAACTACCCAGACCTAGCAGCAAAGCCAACACTGTAATAGGATCCAGACTTTTCTTTCAACATTACAAATTTTTTGCTTTGGCCATGATTGTCATGGTGCCAAGAAGGACATGCTTCTGTGTCTGGTCTTCAATCCAGAAACATCAGTCCAGAAGTATATCCATATCTGATATAGGACCTTCTCAAATTTTTGTAGTCTTATTGCCCTCAATGAAGCTGATCCTTTAATAGCTTCTGTCATTTTATTCTTCTTCAAAATTGTAGCTATGATAGAATAGGACATGCCTGGCTGGTGAGCAATAACCCTCATTGATTTTCCACCTTTTTAGTCCTTAATCACTTTTGTAATTTTGTTTCCAGGTCAGTCATTCATTATGACCTCTTCTTAGTAACATTAGTAATAAACTTTGTATATTTAGAAGCCATAATGAACAAAACAACACAAGAGTAAATTAAGTACAAGAGATGCAATCAAGAGGTACAGTGAGGCTGCTGCCATGGTAACATGACATACTGTTTTACAGCAAACTTTTTTTTATAAGTAAAAAGAGTACATTCTAAAATAATGATAAGGAGCATAGTACATGCATAAACCAATAACATAGTCATTTATTATCATTATAACATATTATGTACTGTACATAATTATAAATATTATACTTCTATACTACTGGCAGCACAGTAGGTTTGTTTACATCAGCATCACTGCAAATACGTGAGTAATGTGTTGCACTGTGATGTTAGGTCAGCTACAACATCATTAGGTGATAGAAAATTTTCAGTTCCATTATAATCTTACAGGACTACTGTTTATATGCAGTCCATTGTTGATTGAAATGTCATTGTGCAGTGAATGACTATATAAAATACAGAGGAAAGTAATATTT